>CAJQZJ010009351.1:10903470-10922904 GCA_907164525.1 Lophiomys imhausi | reverse complement strand
AGAGAGAGAGAGAGAGAGAGAGAGAGAGAGAGAGATTAGGTAATGAAATTTTTTTGTAGTAGGAGCCACAGCATGATTAAATTTTTTCTTTCTTGTATTTGAGTTCAATCTTTGAGCTTTATCCTACAATCTTATTAAGATTAATTGGGCTATTAAACATGATAGTTTCTGAGATTTTTACCAGAAGTAGAAATGACCTCTACATTCCAAAGTTGATAGTATACCTACACTAACCTGGGAAGTAAATAAGTCTAAATTTTCCAATTCTGCTTTTCTGCAAATGTTGATATGAAGATAGTTTCAAACAGAGCAGTTAGTAATTTGATCAGAAAATTGTGCAGATATGCAAGACACATGAAGAACTCTCTACCCATATTGGGTAGCTGATATCTTTTTAGAATTCATGAGTTATTCCTGTAATCAGATCTGACTATTTCCTCCAATAATACTGTCATTCTTACTTTGTTAGAGAGTATTACTATGTCACTACAATGAAAATAATTACCCCTTAAAAGAGTAAGGTGCCACTATGGCACTAGTAGATTATTCCTAGGTAGCACAAGTAATGCTTTTGAGAATCCAGACAGACAATGGTAAATGGGTCCTGTCTAGTATGAAAATGAGCAAGACAAGATCACATTATCAATGACTCTGATGACAAACCAAGGATTATTGGTGGTATATTTTATTCCATGGCAGGCATATCATCTCAAATACTCAGAACTAAATTTAGTTGGTGACAATCAATTGTATACTTTTATCTAGATACACTTAATTGATATATTGAGGTGTTTCGTTGTTCAAAATGATAGCTCTACTGCTATGAAAGCCTTCAGGAAACCTGGGTTTTTCTTCCTCTTCCTTGAATGTCACACCTCTTTAAGACATGTATAAGAAACGTCCTTGTTTGTCATGTACCAGTCCTACTACAGTTTCCCTTCAAAATGTTCTTCACAATCAAAGAAGCCCCTGTGACATTTGATAATGTCACACTCAGTGCACCGAGGTAGAGTGTCTACATCAATCACTTGTTCAGCGGCATCTGGAAGATGCTCTCCATATCAGAAAGACCTGTAATGTTTGATGGAAACTCCAAGTGACCAGGTAAAGTTTCTAATTGCATGTTTATAAGCATATACATGATGATTTTCACAATCACAAAGACCTGTAATGTTTGATGGACACTCCATGTGCCCAGGCAAAATTTCTAATTACATGTTTATCAGCATCTACCTGATGCTTTTCACAATCAGAAAGGTCTCATAACTTTCTATTCAGCATATTTAGTTCCTTACACATAAAACTTCTATACTAGCTTCACATTCAGCAGCATTTGCTGTGGTTCAAAGCTAGAGTCTGAATGGCTGATACCCAACATGACTGAGTTACTTTTCCTTCTGATTTTAGAGTTCCTAATCTGCAGATTATTATTCACTTCAGGAAAGTAACTTTTCTGAAATAAATGTTCAAAATAAACATTTCCCTAAAGTTTCTTACTGTCTCCTGACCTACTTGATTCTTTTTTTTTCCTTTATTTTTTATTTCTTCAAGTTACATCTCAATCGCAGTCCCCTCCCTATTCCCCCCTCCAGTCCCACCCTCCCATCCTCAACTCCCCATCCTCTTCCCATTTTTTTTAAATTTAAGGTATATCTTATTTCCCCCTACAGTTTCTACTTTCAGTCCAACAAATGGCTCTTTCTCTTATAAAAATAAATACAATACAAAACAACAGAGGTAATTAGGCCACAGTTATGAGGGTTATATGGCTTAGCATACATTCCCAATGTCCAGTCCATATGTATTTGGCACCTGACTTTAACATTCTACTATCTAGCCATCTCCATGAGTTTAAAGTTCTATATCTAACTCAATATTCATACTAACTTGTAACAATTTCAAAAGCATCTTCTTAGATGTATAACACTCTCTTGACTCCTAAACAATTCAAAATTTAATTATGAGTCTCTAGATATCTGTTATTCAACCACCTCAGAGACCTGAGAGGGATAAATATATCTGATTTTATAGGAAGTACAGGGCCTGCAGCTTTTCAAAACTAAGAAATGACATACCAGTGGCTGCCTGGACAGTTCCCATTTTCTCTCCATATATTACAGCATCTATCTTCAGACATTTGGCCCCGTTTCTCTGACAGACATTGATTTTAGAGCAGGGGTTATGAAGGACTTGCCTACCCTGTCTTGGCAGAGCTAGGTGTCGACTTACCTGCTTCCAGGTTTTGTCCTTTTTGGACAGCATTCTGTCTACAGTTGGAGCAAGGGGCTATTCCTACCAAGAGATAGGCTTGCGACTAATTCAATCATCTTCCACTGGAGATTCTTCGATGCTCATCTTCTACTTGGGGTAGAATAGGGGGTGCTGTCAGTAGTTGATACGTCTTGATATCAAAAAATCTGAAGTTATGAAAATATCTTTGAATGCTATATTCTGCAGATCTCTTGAGGTTTTTGAAGAGGCCCTATCTATCTCTTATATTAGGTTAAGCAGATGTTGCTTGTTTCATAGCAGGTTTATTTCTGATTAGCTTAGACAGTAACTATAATAGGCTGTCATAGTACCTAACAAAATGACTGGCTTCTATAACTATTAGTTTGCATTTCTTAATTATCCTAAACAGTTTATGACAATTAGTAGTAAGAGGCCGAAACATCACATTTCATTTTTTTTTACCTCCTATCCCTTCCATCCCATTTCTCTGGGGTGGGGTGTCCTTATATAACAGTCCCTCATCTCAGATGAGAGGTTGTATGAGGGCCAAGAGCCTCCTCATTCATTAGGGGTCTATGAGGCAGTACCATCAGTGAAAAGTGTCTCATTGCCCGGGAGAGAGAACTAAAAATCAAACAAACAAATAAGCAAACAAATAGATAAAAAAGACTAAAAAATAGAAAAAATATAAAATATATATAAAAAATAAATTAATAAATAAAAATAAAAAAATAGTCTATGTCCAAGTTGCCTTTGGTGTGTTAGTTGTAGTATCGATACCTTCTACTATATAGCTAAAATCCTACTGTAAGTGAACAGATGCCATATGCATCCTTCTGAGTCTGGGTTAGCTCACTCAGAATGAGCTTTTCTACTTCCATCCATTTGGCTGCAAATTGCATAATTTCATTGTTCCTGATAGCTGAATAGTATTCCATTGTGTATATGTACCACAGTTTTTTAACCCATTCTTCGGTTGAGGGACATCTGGATTGTTTCCAGTTTCTAGCTATTACAAATAAGGCTGCTATAAACATAGATGAGGAAACGTCCTTATGATTCCATGAAGAGGCATTTGGGTGTATACCCAGAAGTGGTAAGGCTGGGTCCTGAGGCAAAGCTATTCCAAGTTTTCTAAGATATCGCCAGATTGACCTCCATAGTGGTTGCACAAGCCTGCACTCCCACCAGCAATGGAGTAGGGTACCCCTTTCTCCACACCCTCATCAGCATGTGCTGTCATTTGATCTTTTGATCTTAGCCATTCTGACAGGTGTGAGATGGAATCTCAGAGTCATCTTGAGTAGCATTTCTTTGATGATTAAGGATGTTGAGCATTTCTTTGTCTCTCAGCCATTAAGGATTCCTCCTTTGTGAATTCTCTATTTAGCTCTTCCCCCATTTTTTGATTGGATTATTTGGTTTCTTGGCATTTAATTTCTTGAGTTCTTTGTAGATTTTGGATATTAGCCCTCTGTCAGATGTGGGGTTGGTGAAGATTTTCTCCCAGTCTCTAGGCTGCCGATTTGTTCGAATGACAGTGTCTTTTGCCTTACAGAAGCTTTTCAGTTTCATGAGGTCCCATTTATTAATTTTTGATCTCAGGTCCTGAGCTGTTGGTGTTCTGTTCAGGAAGTTGTCGCCTGTGCCAATGAGTTCGAGAGTTTCTCCCACTTTTTCTTCTAGTAGATTTAGTGTGACCAGCCTTATGTTAAGGTCTTTGTTTCACTTGGACTTAAGTTTTTTTTGTTTTTTTTTGTTTTTTTTTTTGGTTTTTTGAGACAGGGTTTCTCTGTGTAGCCCTGGCTGTCCTGGACTCAATTTGTAGACCAGGCTGGCCTCGAACTCGCAAAGATCCGCCTGCCTCTGCCTCCCAAGTGCTGGGATTAAAGGCGTGAGCCACCACTGCCCGGCTTGGACTTAAGTTTTTTACAAGGTAATAAGTATGGGTCTAATTTCATTCTTTTACAAGTGGACATCCAGTTGGACCAGCACCATTTGTTGAAGATGCTTTCCTTCTTCCATTCTGTTTTAAATGAAACATAATTCATGATTTTTGTCCCACAGGAGTTGGAGAAACTTGAGTCTCATCCTCACTCTCCCTTTTATTTAAAGGACATCAAATCAGATTCCTTTGATGCAACCTCAGATTTTGATGAAAATTCAGAAATGACTTGAGAGTCACACAATTGGCTTCATAGTTGAGGAATGTTGGCCAGAGCAGAAGACCCTGAATCTTCAGAAGTACATTTTTCAAACAATATGAAAGCAGCATATTTAAAAAATATGCTGTTTTTCCCAGCAGGCAGACTTTACTTGATTCAGGAAAGGGCCAGTTGATCTTCTTTATCCCAGAAACCTTTTAGTTCACAGCCTTTGGTGCATGGTCTCTGAAACCTAATACTAAATTTAGTGGCCTCCTCCACATTACAGAATAGTAGTGGCAGAGCATATCTCAAACTTAACCAACTCTCTCCATGAAGGACACATCATCAAGGATTTTGTCCAAATCATACAGAGATCATGAAACAACTTTGGCCAGGATCCTCCGTGGATTGTAAAGAATTTATTGTACCTGAGGCACCATGTCCCTGGTTATAATACAGTCGTTATAATACAGAAAGACAAGTCAAAGCAGTAAGCTCTCTTGTGTGGAAGAATCCAACAGCACAATAGTGGTTTGAAATAAGAAGCCACATGTGACATGGCTTAGGTGCTCCTATCCACCTACCAATAAAATCATTCTCTTCTCACAGAAACACACGCAAAGTCTCTTCCCTTCTCAGTCCAAGTCAGTGACTTTCAACCTGCAGTTCGAATCTCTTTTGGGGTTGAATGGCTCTTTCATGGGGGTTGCATATCACATATCCTGGATATCAAATATTTACATTATGATTCAGAAGTTGCTAAATTACAGCTATGAAGTAGCCACAAAAAAAATTTTATTTTATTTTGTTTAAAATTTTCTTTTTTTTACATTCCAATCCCCATACCCCTCCCTCCCCTCTTCCCAGGCCCACCTTTCCACAAACCTCCCCAATTCCTCCCACCTCATCCAACACCAACCCACCTTGGTATACCAAGTAACATCAGGACTAAGTACCTCCTCCTGCATCAAAGCAAGACAGGGAAACTCTGCTGGGAATATGAGCTCCTGAGGGGAGCAACATCTTCCAAGTCCAGGATAGACCTCGTTCCAATTGTTAGGGTATCCACTTGAAGATCAAGCAGCCTGTCAGTTTCATATGTGTAATGGGCCTAGGTCCAGTACCTGCAAGCTCATTGCATGGTGGTCCAGTCTCTTTAAGACCCCTTGTGTCTGAGTTAATTGGTTATGTGGGTCTTTTCTGTGGAGTCCTTCACCCCTTGGACTTCCTCAAACCCTCCCACAACCTGCCCTCAAGACTCCCTGATCTATGCCTATCTGCTTATTATTTTCTGGATAAGGTTTCTCTGATGGAAGCAAGGCTGGGTTCCTGCCCAGATCCTTCCCTCCATCCATTTGCAATGTCTACTTTATCTCCCCTATTTAGAAGGATTCATACATTATCGCTTGAGCTTCTCTGGGTCTGTGGATTGTAGCACAATGATCCTGTATGTATTGGCTAATATCCACTTATGAGTGAGTAAATACCCTGTGTGTCTTTTGGGGTCTGCATTAGCTTACTCAGGATGATCTTTTCTGGTTCCATCTGTTTGCCTGCAAATTTCATGATATCCTTGTTTCTGAAAGTGGAATAGCATTCCATTGTGTATATTACCACAATTTCTTTATCCATTCCTCAGTTGAGGGACATCTGGGTTGTTTCCAATTTCTGGCTATTACGAATAAAGCTGCTATGAACATAGTTGAGGAAATGTCTTTGTGATTTGGTGATGCACGTTTGGGGTATATGCCTAGTAGTTGTATAGCTGGGTCTTGAGGTAGAATTATCCCCAATTTTCTCAACTTAATACGGAAAAAAAAAAAACTAGGATAACAAAAACAGTCCTGTATGATAAAAGAACCTCTGGAGATATCACCATCCCTGATTTCAAGCTTTACTACAAAGCAATACTAAAACAAACAAACAAAAAAACCCCACATGATATTGGCACAAAAACAAACAGGTTGATCAATGGAATTGAATTGAAGACCCAGAAATAAACCCAAATCTGAGGTTTGGGTTTATTTCTGCAGACACTTTATTTTTGACAAAGATGCTAAAACCATACAATGGTAAAAAGAAAGACTGTTCAACAAATGGTCCTGGTCTAACTGGATGTCTACATGCAGAAGAATTCAAATAGATCTATGATATCACCCTGCACAAAAGTCAAGTCCAAGTGGATCAAAAACCTCAACATAAAATTGGATACACTAAATCTAATAGAAGAGAAGGTGGGGAAAAGCCTTGAACTCATTGGCACAGGTGACAACTTCCTGGACAGAACACCAACAACTCAGGCTCTACGATCAACAATCAATAAATAGGACCTCATGAAACTGAAAATCTTCTGTTAGGTCAAGGACACTATCATTAGAATAAAACTGCAGCCTATGGATTGTGAAAAGATATTCAGCAACCGAACTTCTGACAGAGGGCTAATATTCAAAATATATACAGAACTCAAGAAATTAAACACTAACAAACCAAATAATCGAAAAAAAAAAAAACAGAGTACAGAGCTAAACCAAGAGCTCACTAAAGAGTAAACTCTAGTGACTGAAGTACTTTCTTGCTACCAACCGTCATAAACTGTTTAGGATAATTAAGAAGTGCAAACTAATAGTCATGCAAACATGTCATTTTGTTAGTTACTATGACAGTCTATCACAGTTATTTTCTAAGCTACTCAGAAATCAAGTTGCTAAGAGACAAGCAATATTTGCTTATCTAAATATAAGAGATAGATAGGGCATCTTCAAAAACCTCAAGAAATCTGCAGAATATGGCATTCAAAGATGTTTTCTTAACTTAAGATTTTTTGATATTGAGACATGTCAGCTCCTGACAGCACCCCCTATTCTACTCCAAGCAGAAGATGAGCATTGAAGAATCTCCAGTGGGAGATGATTGAATTGGAGGTAAGCCGTTCTCTTGGCAAGAAAAACCCCTTGCTTCAACTGTAGACAGACTTCTGTCCAAAAAGGACAAAACTTGGAAGCAGATAAGTCGACAGCCTAGCTCTGCCAAGACAGGGTAGGTAAGTCCTTCATAATTCCTGCTCTACAACCATTGTCTGTCAGAGAAACGGGGCCAAACGGCTGAAGATTGATGCTGTAATGTATGGAGAGAAAATGGGAACTGTCCAGGCAGCCACTGGTATGTCATTTTTTAGTTTTGGAAGCTGCAGGCCCTGCACTTCCTATATAATCAGATATATTTATCCCTCTCAGGTCTCTGAGGTGGTTGAAGAATAGATAGCTAGAGTCTCATAGTTAAATTTTGAATTGTTTAGGAATCAAGAGGGTGTTCTGGATCTAAGAAGATATTTTTAAAAATTTGAGGCAAGTTAGTATGAAAGCTGAGTTAGATATAGAACTTTAAACTCATGGAGATGATTAGATAGTAGAATGTTAAAGTCAGGTGCCAAATACATATGGACTGGACATTGGGAATGTATGCTAAGCCAATAACTCACATAATTGTGGTCTATTTATTTCTGTTGTTTTGTATTGTATTTATAGTTATAAGAAAAAGAACCATTTGTTGGACTGAAAGGGAGAGCTGTTGGGGGGAAAAAGAAATACCTTGAACCAAAAAAAAAAAAAACGGAAGAGGATGGGGGTTTGAGGGGGAGGAGGGTGGAAGGGTAGGACTGGAGTGGGGAGTAGGGAGGGGATTGTGATTGAGATGTAACTTGAAGAAATAAAAATAAATTATTAAAAAAACAAAAAACAAAACAAACAAACAAAAAAAGAAATGCTCAGCATCCTGAGTCATAAGGAAATGCAAATCAAAATGACTCTGAGATTCCATCTTAAACCAGTCAGATTGACTAAGATCAAAAACTCAAGTGACTGCACATGCTGGTGAGGATGTGGAGAAAGGGGAACACTCCTTCATTGCTGGTGGGAGTGCAAGCTTGTGCAACCACTGTGAAATAAATAATTTTATGGTAGGGGATCATCACAACATGAGGAACTGTGTTAAAGTGTCACAGCATTAGGAAAGTTGATAACCTCTGCTCTAAGTGTTCACAAACAACAATAAAAACTTAAGGAAGGAAAGATTTACCTTGAATTGTGGTTTCAGAGGGTAGTTTCATGCCATGGTTTCCTGGTCTTATGTGCTTGGGCAGAACACAATGGAGGTAGAGGCATGTGAGCTAGAAGATCTGTTCCCATAATCATGGGAGGGAGTCAACTGGGGACCAGATCTAACCTTCAGAATTTTCTCTAAGACCAACTTCTACTTGCTAGGATCCATGTAAATTAGATACACTCCCCCAGACAATGCTACTGGCTGAAGACCTATTGTTGAACATATGGATCTGTGGGGAACATTTTATGCTCAAACCTTAACAAAGAAAGTAAGCCAATATCCTTTGATTCATACTATCATGTTTCATTTTTTTTCTGGATTTTACCTAATGATGCACAGAACTTTGAAAAGGCTTTGTGAGGTCAAGACAAAACAATATGAATAGATACCTGCAAAATTTAGAGCCCCAACTTTTCAGTTAACACCAAGGTAGTTTACCGGCACTATTTCCTTAAAGGACATAAAGTTATGACAAAGACCTAAGAATATGAAAATTTTCTCTTTCATCCTAAAGGGTGACTAATCTGCTTGTGCAGTGTACTTATTTGATTTGCTCTTCACGTGGCATCTCAGCACGTTACTTGGCATTAACCAACATAAATATTAATATAACTAAAAAAATCTACTCTTTTTATTCCATATTAACTTAATAACATAACAACTTGAGTAAGCTACCATAGCCTTCTGGTATTCATACTATCTTGAACAATAACCTTATAGGCTTGATGTGTTAATATATGGATTGCTGAACCAGTACATATTAAGTCAAAATAAGCATCAAGTCTATGTGAGGTATTTTTGATGGATCATTGTGATGGAATAAACTTGGATCTGTAATCAATTAAGAGACATACTTCCAGGTGGATATGTAAGGGTATTTCCAGGTGTCACTAACTGAATGGGACAGACTCCCTCCCAGAGTGAAGCAGTGCCTTCTGATTGGAGTGCCTCTGAGATTTACAGAGGTTGGAGGGAAAGCAGTGCTGATTGCTTGCTACTAAATGCATCTACCTTTTAGTGGCTATTTTAACCATTCTTTGCTGCCAATTAGAACATGGATTCTTCAGATTTTCAATGTGAGTTGAAAATCAGAGGCTCTCCAGGCATTTGAAACCAGGTTGGGGTTACTGAGGCTCCCAGCACTGAGGAATGAGTAGTTAGCTCTCTGGCTGCCAGTTTCTCTGATATGTAGATCAGTCACAGTTGGAATAAGCAACCTGCATCTTAAAAACTAATTTAGTTAAGTTCCCTTTGAAACCTGCATGGATTTGCTCTGCTCTGCTCCTCTAGAGAACCCTGCTTAATATAATCAGTTAAAGACCACATCATATGTTTTTTAGATTTCATATTAAGATTTAGATAATGATTATGGCTCACTAGTCTAAGGGATATAGACTATGGGATAAATGTCACAGACTTAAAAAGGACTGGTAATCTTAAGCTGAAATGAATTTAGTCCATCCCAGATTCAAGCTGTACTACATAGCAATAGTAATAAAAACAGCATGGTACTGGTATAGAAACAGACCAGTGGATCAATGGAAACGTATTGAAGACCCAGAAATGAACCCACACACCTATGGTGACCTAATCTTTGACAAAGAAGACAAATTGCACATTGGAAAAAGGACAGCATGTTCAACAAATGGTGCTGGTCCAACTGGATCTCCATTTGTAAAAGAATGAAATTCGACCCATACTTATCACCTTGTACAAAACTTAAGTCCAAGTGGATCTAAGACCTTAACATAAGGCCAGACACACTAAATCTACTAGAAGAGAAAGTGGGAAAAACCCTCGAACTCATTGGCAAAGGTGACAACTTCCTGAACAGAACACCAACAGCTCAGGACCTAAGATCAACAATCAATAAATGGGACCTCATGAATCTGAAAAGCTTCTGTAAGGCAAAAGACACTGTCATTCGAACAAAATGGCAGCCTACAGATTGGGAAAAAAAATCTTGACCAACCCCACATCTGACAAAGGGCTAATATCCAAAATTTACAAAGAACTCAAGAAATTAAATGCCAAGAAACCAAATAATTCAATTTAAAAATGGGGGAAAGAGCTAAACAGATAATTCACAAAGGAGGAATTCCTAAAGGCTGAGAGACACTTGAAGAAATGCTCAGCATCCTTAATCATCAGAGAAATGCAACTCAAGACTACTCTAAGATTCATCTCACACCTGTCAGAATGGCGAAGATCAAAAGTTCAAATGAAAGCATATGCTGGCGAGGGTGTGGACAAAGGAGAACCCTCCTCCATTTCTGGTGGGAGTGCAGGCTTGTACAACCACTATGGAGGTCAGTCTGGCGATATCCTAGAAAACTTGGAGTAGCTCTGCCTCGGGACCCAGCCATACCACTTCGTGTTATACACCCAAATGACTCCTCATGGAATCACAAGGAAGTTTCCTCATCTATGTTCATAGCAGCCTTATTTGTAATAGCTAGAAACTGGAAACAACCCAGATGTCCCTCAACTGAAGAATGGATTAAAAAACTATGGTACATCTACACAATGGAATACTACTCAGCTCTCAGAAACAACAAAATCATGCAATTTGCAGCTAAATGGATGGAACTAGAAAAGCTCATCCTGAGTGAGCTAACCCAGACTCAGAAAGATGCACATGGCATCTATTCACTTATCGTCGGATTTTAGCTATATAGTACAGGATATCTATTCTACAACCAATGCACCAAAGAGAACATGAACATAGACTTTGTTTCCTGTCAATGAGACACTTTGCCCTAGTGGTGCTGCCTTGTAGGCCCCCAGTGTATGAAGAGGCTCTTGGCCCTCATATGACTGCTGAACTGGGGTGGGGGACTGTTATGTCGGGACACTCCACTCCAGACGAGTGGGATGGAAGGGTTAGGGGATAGAGGGTGGGAGGGCGGGACTGGGAAGGGTTGAAAGAGGACACTATGATGGAGATGTAACCTGAAGCAATACATAAATACATTTTTAAAAATTACAGCACAATGAAAAAAATTAGCCCTAAGAACATTCATAGTTTTTAGTAAAAGTGTTTGCACAGAAATAGGATGCTTTGGAGCAAACAGAAAATATGTAGAAAGCAAATAAAATGAAAAATAATGCAACTACTGTATCACAAAACATCTTATTAAAGCCCATAGGCATGTAGAAATCTACTTTGTGAGCTCTACTTTTCATTGGCTCTGCAGCTGAAGAAGCCTGGAGGACGTCATGATTTATTTAGTTATGCCTCCCTAAGTATATCTAAGTGTATGATTCCCTAAGTGGGTAAGTGCCATGATATTTGGTTGACTATTCACCTAAGCAGAGAAAGAGAGAGAGAGAGAAAAAAGAGAGTATAAGCAAGAGGTAGGAGAAAGGAAAATAATTTATAGCTGCCACTGCTGAAACAAATAATATGAACCATCAAGAATACTGTTGCCATGACACAGAATGGTGCTCTCCTCAGCCTTCTGATCCACTTATTTCTTCAGCAGTTCCAGTTATAGTTTGGTATTGAGCATTTTATGGGTCCTCACTTTTTAAGCTCATGAGGCTTTTACTACTTTCTGTTATGTACTCACTAAAGAGAAATATCTCTCCATCACTTAAGGATTCTTTCAGAGGAGAGAATGAATAGCAGTAGAGCTTCTACCAGATATTTATCTGGAAGGCTCTTGGCAGGGTAAGTACATCAGAAAAACCACTCCGGGCTAAGTTGAAGAAAAGAGGTCTTGATTGTTTCATGAAGACAGGAGAGAGCTGCTCCCTAATGGGAAGCTTCCTTTCCTATTTAGAGCACAAAGCAAGTGCTTTGCTCCAAGAAGTAGATTGTAAAAGACCAAGAGAAGCATTCTATTCGAAATCTACAAAATCTAGGTAAAATGGAAGCTTGCAGGTCTGCTTAAGAGAGGCTTAGGAACCTCTGTTATGGTTTTTATGTGGTACAATTTCATTTCAACGCACTTTATTTTGTTTCTGTGTTTTCATGTGATTTCTTCTCTGGTAGCTGATTTCATTCACAAGGGTGTGATTATAACATGGGCAAATCCTAGTTTCATTCCTGTTGCTACAGTAAAATATCCCAACCAAAACTACATAAAGGAATAAGGTCTATTTGGTTTAAAGTTCCTGGTTATAGTCCCTCAATGAGGGACATTGAGGCAGGAAATCACAACAGGTAGTCTCACTGCATACATAGTCAAGTGAAGAGAAAAAAAGAAGATTTCATGATGCCTGTTGCTTTCTTGCTCAAATTCATATATATATATATGTATATATATATTTACCATCTAATATTGGTAATCTATAATATAATCTAATATATATTATATTACATAGTAGTCAGGCTAGTTGTCATATCATTGTTTATTTAATGCTGCCTGTTTCTTTCCTCCAATTAATGGAGAGAGAATAAGTCCATATGAAGATAACTTATTAAAAAGTTAGACATAAAATTAACCAAAATGTTGAAAAATGATAATCAATAAAATCGTCAATGCACAGCCATTCCAAAAAACTGTAAATTTAACCTACAAATACAAAGACTTCTCCAAGAGTAAGTCTGACAATTAAAAACCACTGGAAAACATTATCAGCAGATATGATCTAGCAAAAGAAAGAATAATGGTCAAGGAGCTATTACACTCAGATGCCAATAAGGAAAACAATAGTTGAGAATAACCAAACCGTTCAAGCACCCTGGAGCATGAGGAATTCTGTTAATTCTTAGTCTTTTACTAAGAATCTACAGAGTAGAAAAAAGAAACTGAGACAAAAACTGTGTAATGAAATTATATAAAAAATTCTTCCAAATCTAGAAAAAAAGTGCATGAAATTTCTAGAATGAATATACAATATTAAAAGCAGCAAGAATAAATTCCAAGTTACAAAGGCAAATTCATCAGAGGAACATCAGACTTGAAACCACAAAATCTATGAAAAAAATTGAACAATGTGCCTTAAGTCCCGAAAGTAAATAATTTTCAAAACAAGGCAAAGGAAAGGATAAATACCATGTTGATAGATTCATAATAAATATAGGAAAGTATCAATCATCCCACTAAGTAAATAAGCAAACTTCTAAGACATATAAGGTAGAAAAGAACAAATAGTGTGTGAACTGATCAGGAAACAATTACATAAAATTAAAGGATTCAGCAGATATTTCTAAGTAACAAATATAAATATTAATGGTCTTGACTAACCAATTAAAGGACACAGACTAATAATCAATACCCTCAAAAACCAAGATTCAGCTGTTGCTGCTTTTCACAGACAGAAATCACTGGCAAAGAATCACACAGACTTAAGATACTTGGTACAGTGCTATATACCAAGAAAATAAAGACAGGAAACACACACAAATAGCCATTCTTACGTCCTACAAACAAGAAATTAAATTTAAAAATCCTAAAATATAAACATGACTACATATTAATAAAAATATAGTCCATCAAGATATAACAATTATAAATATTTATTTCTCCAAAAGTTGGTAGCCCTAATTTCATAAATCTTGAAGACCTTGGTAGATTATAAGCACATATAATTAGTTCTTCTCCATATATAAAACATCAGCCTTTTATAATACTGACTATCCTGTCCTTACGATACAAAATCTAAGAGTAACTTTGAATTTATTCAATGTTTTGTCAAACACTATAACTTATATATTTCTCTAGAAATTAAATATTTCTTAATCAATTCTTTGTCACCTTGACTAATGATTAACTACACCCTGGTCTATCACGCAAAGGAGAACTAAGCATTCCGAAATAAAACACCAAAGATGACTACCTATCCTTTCTGTGTCATGCTAGGCCACCGAGGCATCATGAAAGAGTAATGAGAAAAGGAATTAAAGTAATGACCATTTGGAGTTAATGCCCAAATTGATAGAAAATAATTTTGTGAGTTAGAGAAAGTACTGTATATGGACATACTAGAAATTCATTTGTGTGCTTCATAGAGATAGAAACAAAAGATGTATTTAAGAAATTCAGTACAACTGAATATTGTGCTTTACTACAATTAGATGGATATTAAAAACAATTACCAGAGAGGACTTGGAATGCTCCCAACACAAAGAAATAATAAACATCCAAAGCTATAGATACATGAATTATCCTACCTGTTCATTACATGTTTACTGAAAAGTCATATTTTACTTCAAAATACACCTAATAACTATTAATCAACACACATGAAAGAGTTATGTGGAAATGTCATAATGAAAAATATCAGTTTGTATGGTAAATATACTCTAATAAAGAGATCTGATATATCATATTACATAAAAGTTCAAGAGACACTGGACCAGTACAAGACCTTGACAATTTAAGAAAGCCTGAAAGGTCAAAGGCTAAATGTAGAACAAGGCAGAGTTAGGTGGTCGTATTGTGTTAAAGTTGAAAGACACCATGAAGCTGATCAAACTAAAAAATTATCCGAAGAAATGGAGGGTGTGTAAACTCAGAAATATATTGGGGTATCTGTGCTCTGTGGATGTGAAGAACACTGTCCTTAGCATGGTCTGCATGATGCTGGGGAGAGGGATCAGGCCTAGTGTGTAATGAGAAAGTTGACTGACATACTTATGCTACTGTACATGGTTCTCATTGGTTATAAAGAATGTGTATCCTGTATCAGCTCTAGGTTCACACGCTCCCAGTAAGATTCTAGACAATATAGAAGGATGAATGAAAACGAATCATTCCATGATTTCTATATGGTCAAGCCCAAATAATCCCTCTGGGAGGAAAGGATACATTAATAATATCAAAACCAAACTAGAACAACATTTCTATGGATTTTCACTGTAAATGGACTCATTTTAACTCATGGCTTCAAGTTCCTTCAAATGTAGCCTGTCACTTGATCAAGGTCTACAAGTGCCTTTTCTTCCCTGGTTGCAGCCTTCTACAGACAATGCTTAACTTATTTATCTTCCTGACAGTTCCTACGGTGATACCTAAAATTCAACATATGCAGAAACTCAGGGTCTTACTAATTTCACACTCACTAACTTACGAACTTCTCTAAGAGCTTAGGGAGATCTTGTGTTCATTGTGAGTATTCATTCTCTCTCCCTTTCCCTATCTGTTTCCTGCTATACCTCACCACTTCTCTCTGTCCTTGTATTTATTACATAGTAATAAGTGCATAGTACTTCTACCCAGTACTTTAAAATACCACACACCATCCTGCTGTACTGCCTCCATTTAGACAGATATCATCATTTATCTGGAATAGTTCATCATCAGATGCCCTTCCTCTAATTAATCCCACATGATACCAGTTCCTATTATCTTTCTAATTAACAAATACATTTTATCACTTTCCATGACTCAAATGCTTTATTTTCTCCAGAGTCATAAAACTGCACAGATCCCAAAGGTAAAAAGCTCATATTCTTTAAAGATGGCATTTAAGACCTGCTACAATAGATACTTAAAGCATTGTTACAGAATCTAAAGCCCATAGGAAAAAAACACATCAATTCCAAAACTTTACAGTATCTATCTATACTTTACTCTGTGCGTATTTATTTCATTATTGAGTGGCCCTTCTCAGCTTTTTCTTACCATTCTTCAACTTGGCTGCAACCCTGTCCTGTCTTATGGAGCCCTTTACTGTCACAGAGAGCAGCCTCCCCCCCCCTTTTTTGCCTACTCTGACTACACTCTCTGAATACTGCTGTTGCAATAAACACTGGAGAATGAAATTAAAGATTTTAAGTTATTTCCAACTGTCCTTACTTCATATATTTTGTACATGCTTTTGAATAAGTAAATGAAGAAATTAGTATGTGAATTAATGAACGTTGTCTTCTTGTTAAAGAAACGGGAAACCTAATTCAGGTAAAACTTAACACAGGTAAATTCCTAACACTAAAATTAACTTTAAATCAAAATTAGCAGGAAGGAGATAATAATACATGTGAGATATTCACAGAACAAGACAAGCAAAACATCAATAAAAGGTTCTTTGGAAACATTAATAAAATTCCTAAAACTTTGTCTATAGAGTTTAATAATAAAACGCATATAAATAAGAGCTAAATCAAGGACATGACAAGATATAACTGCATAGTCTATAAATCTTAAAAGGACAATAAAGGACTACATGAAAATGGTTAAAAATAAATGTAAATTTAAAGGCTTTGGTGGAATACATCATTTTGTTCCCAAAAGTTTTGGAAACAAAGATTGATAATTTACACATTTTAAGCAAGTCAAGTTCATAATCAGTAACTTTTTCACAAAGAAGATTTGAGAGCACAATTAAACTTTCATTTTTGATCTGATATTTAAGGAAAAAGAATGAGAATATACTCTAACATGAAATACAAGAGAACTTTGACAAAAAATTTATGGAGTTAGTACTAATATTATTTAAACAGTAAAAGTAGGAAATGACAATGTAAATAAAACTAGAGGCCAATATTCCTCAGAACCAAAGAACAAAATGCTTATTTAATTTATAAACAAAATGTGGTGTTATAAGATATGATAGTCTTTGACTGTTTCTAATATCAATATGCAAAGACTTTGCTCAAAGTCTATGAATATAAATAACACTAAAAACAAACAAAAAGGAAAACAAGTGTTCTAAAAAATGTGGAGAAGACAAAAAGAATAAGAAAGTTAGCATCTGCAATGGAAATACATAAAAAACTTCTAGATTATACGTGCTAATGAAAGCCCTGCATTCCTTCAACCACATCAGAACACCATATGCATTCATGTTTTATGAGTTTTTGTAGTCTACCACTATGCTGTGGAATCTAGAACTCTGACAATTGAATCCAGAAAACTGTATGGTTAATAAAGTCATATTGAGGACTAAAAAGCACATGCAAACAAGAAACTCCTCTCCAATCAACAGAATCAAGTCCACCATCATCATTAATAAAAATACATCTCATAAATTACATGAGGGAATTTCTTATCTTCAAGTAGGCTTGTGGGAAATTAAAAATGATATTCCACTCAATTAATTCATACCTATTGTTTATTTATAAATGTGGTCTATGTCAAGATAGAGGGACAACTTAAACCAGTATAAAATCTAGTCATTGAGCACTTATCAATTTGAACTTATAGAGTACATATAAATATACGAACGCTGAATGCTAAATACATTACATTGTTAGGTAATCTACTTAGTATGATGCATGGACAGAATGTCAATAAATGTAATTATTACTTAAATTTAAGATGAAGTTATTTTGGTAAGAAATTTCTGATGATGTTGAGGTTGGCAAATATGGGGGAAATTTTGACAACCTAATGCCAACCGTTCATCTAGTCAATGGTATGATAACAAAGTTATGATCTTTTCATAGAGAGTCTGTGGCATCATAATGCATGCATGCTTTTCTCCTTGTGACTCATGTTAATGAATTATTTTCATACCATGACACAGACTGTTATCTTCCCTCTTAATGTGTCATCTGCTTCTGATTTGCAACTTTCAGAATGCAAAGGTGCTCAAAACACAGTCCATTTCCCAGGATGCTTTACTATGATCCCATGACTTGATTCTGGCCCAACATTTAGTCCCAGTGGTCTTTTGACAACCTCCAGAAATAGTTCTTTTTTTAAAATGTTAAAGTCAGGTGCCAAATACATATGGACTGGACATTGGGAATGTACACTAAGCCATATAACCTTCATAACTGTGGCCTAATTACCTCTGTTGTTTTGTATTGTATTTATTATTATAAGAGAAAGAGCCATTTGTTGAACTGAAAGGGGGAGCTGTTGGGGGAAATAAGATGTACCTTAAACTTAAAAAAAAAAGGGAAGAGGATGGGGGGTGAGGGTGGGAGGGTGGGACTGGAGGGGAGAGTAGGGAGGGGATTGCGATTGAGATGTAACTTGAAGAAATAAAAAATAAAGTAAAAAAATGTTTATTTATTACTTCAGGTTACATCTCTTTCACAGATGTGAACACTTCCGGTCCCACCCCACCAACCTATCCTCCCTCTCCCACCTATCCTACTTGTCCAGAGTTGGGTGGCCCTACATATCAGACCCCCCCCCCCGCCCCAAGTTCAGGAGTCATATGAGGGCTAAGAGCTTCCTTTTGCACTGCGGGCCTACATGGCAGCACCACTAGGGCAAAATGTACCATTAACAGGCAACAAAGTCTATGTTCCTGTTTCTATTGGTGTGTTGGTTGTAGGATAGTTATTCTGTACTATATGGCTAAAATCCAATTATAAGTGAATAGATGCCATGTATATCTTTCTGAGTCTGGGTTAGTTCACTTAGGATGAGCTTTTCTAGTTCCATCCATTTGGCTGCAAATTGCAGGATTTCCATGGTTCTGATAGCTGAGTAGTTTTCCATTGTGTAAATGTACTACAGGTTTTTATCCATTCATTGGTTGAGGGACATCTGGGTTGTTTCCAGTTTCTAGCAATTACAAATAAAGGTGCTATGAACATAGTTGAGGAAACATCTTTGTAGTTTGGTGAGGAGTCATTTGGATGTATACCCAGAAGTCTTGAGGTAGAGCTATTCCAAGATTTCTAAGATATCGTCACACTTATTTCCATAGTAGAAGTTTGCACTCCCACCAGCAATGGAGGAGTGTTCTCCTCTCCCTTTCTCCACAACATCACCACCATGTGCTGTCATTTGAGTTTTTCATCTTAGCTATACTGACAGGTGTAAGATGGAATCTCAGAGTCGTCTTGAGTTGCATTTCTCTGATGATTAAGGATGTTGAGCATTTCTTCAGGTGTCTCACAGTCATTCGAGATTCTTCCTTTGTGAATTCTTTTTTTTTTATTTTACTTTTTTTTTCTTCAAGATACATCTCAGTAACAAACCCCTCCCTATTCCCCCTTCCTATCCCACCCTTCCACCCTCTTCCCCCCAGAGGTTTCCCCTTTCAGTCCAACATATGGTTCCTTCTTATAACAGTAAGTATTATACAAAACAATAGATATAAA
>CAJQZJ010009351.1:10847758-10873167 GCA_907164525.1 Lophiomys imhausi | reverse complement strand
AGATAGATAGATAGATAGATAGATAGATAGATAGATAGATAGATAGATAATAGATAGATAGATAGATTAGAATACACAGATACACAAGGAAAATCCCAGCATTTGGGAGGCAGCGGCAGATGGATCTCTATTCAAGGTCACCTTGGCCACATAATCAGTCCCTAGCCAGCCAGAGGTACATAGTGATAAACCAAGTCAGATATGCATAGTAAGAGTTTATATCAAAAACATGACAACGATATTCAATATTATTAAAACTAAGTGCGATATGAATTAAAAGTATTGCTACTTCATGAGAACAGCAAGAATAAAAATAGTTACAATACCAAATGTTTCGATATGGGAGAAAAAGTACCTCTCAGAGCTTGTGTTGTGCAAGACAATATAGTTAATATTAGAAATAACAACATAGAATATTATATCCATATCATAGAACATGAGTAAGAGATTAAAAAACTAATTATTTATATACACAAGTTCAATGTATCTTAATGATATTATACAGAAAGAAAAGAGACAGTCTGTAGAGGCCATGTAAATTATTTTTTGCAAAAATGATAAAATATAAAATTAGAAATAAAAATAGAACTCATGCTTTTCCAAAGAAAGATGGTGGGAATAAGTATAATTTTATGGGCTATCTCAGAAGATATATTTGTGAAGACAGAAACTACTAGCTCTGGCAATGATTATAAAATGAACACATAAATTAAGATGCAAGAAAGCTACACACTTACGTGGTTATAAAATCACCATATTAGTTGACACAACAGTTCTGTCTGTACTGCAACTACATGAGGGACAGAGGAGATTTCTGTACTGTCTACACATAGATACCAGTAAACTCACATTATCAGAAAATTAATATAATTTTGTGATTGTTATATGGTGATCCCACTCTAAATTTGTGATATAACCATTTCATAGAAATAACTACAAAGTTCCTTATTTCCTTGTAATTTTCATCAAATAATAATAACTGAAAACCTAATACTTTTGTTAACAGTGTTTAAAAACAAAGTTTTGGGTCTAGAGAGATGATTCAGTGGTTTGGAGCACAGGCTCCTCTGGCACAGGACCTGAACTCTGTTCCTAGCACCCACACAGAGATTTACAACCTTCTGTAACTGAAGTTTCAGGAGATCTTATGCCCTCTTCTGGCCTTCATCCATACAGGTGATGCACATACAGACATAAAAAGAACTCATAAGACATAAATTAAAATGTTTATTACTCAAAGGCAAGAGAATGAATATTAGTACTAGCATGTCAGGTGGCATGTGTTAATTACAATTTTTTTTTGCTTTGGTTTTACATAAATTTTGATTGAGTGAAACATGGAGTTTCTAATAGTTGATGGTTTAATTTAGTTTTTGACTTTGTAATGTTCAAAGAGACATAAGTCTTAATCAACATATTGCATTTGGATCACATTGGACTGGTAGCATGCAGTAAGATGCTCTCTTATAATGTTGGACAGCTCTGAATTGGCCTCTCAACTTTCTAGGGTACACAGTTTATATTCTATAGTACAGCACACTACAACCAAGCTATGATGGCTTCTAGATAAGATATATTAAATACCCTCTGTTTAATTATGTTTTCAATTTTCAGTTTATTTGAGGGTGACACAAGTCCAATATATGTTTAGGGATATCTTGCAACTATCGAAGATTAGCTGTACCCAGGTTAGTACACAAAGACATTCACAGGACACTCTGTAGTGACATATTCACTTTCGTCACAAATGATACCAATTTCAATATAGTGTTTTAGAAGGAACAATGAACTGAATGTAACAGAAGGGTTATGTGAAGAAGAGTCATAGTCTACTCTGACTAAAAATAAAGAGGGTGCTGTAGACATGGCTCAGCAGTTGAGAGAACTGGTCACTCTTCCAGAGAACCTGGGTTCAATTCCCAGATCCACATGATGACTCTCAGTCATCTGTAACTCCAGTTCCAGGGGATATGATGTCCTCTTCTGGCTTCTGTGGGAACACGGTACACATATGGTGGACAGATATATCATTTAATCCTATCTTCTACCTCCCACAGACTGATGTTTTCACTGGAAAATTAGAGAACTCTCCCACAACAAAGGAGAATCAAAATGAAAACAACCCAACTAACAAATTCATAAATGATAACTAAGTGTCTGATGAAATTGTCTTTATGTTATCATAAAGACCAGAGGAAGGCAGACAAATGACTTAGCTGGTAAAGGGTGCTTGCCATCAAACCAGGCAACCTGAGTGAGTGTGATGCACAGAACCCAGAGGGTAAAAATAGAGGACTGACTCCATCAAGTTGTTTTCTGACATCCATGTGTACTTTGCAACATGCATGTGTATACTCATATATGCTCTGCATATGTACATGAACACACATACAAGAAACAAAAAACTCAAACAAATAAGTAAATAAATAAACAAATAAATATAAAAAAGAATATGATTGCTCTAGTTCCATCCATTTGGCTGCAAATTATATAATTTCATTGTTTCTGATAGCTGAGTAGTATTCCATTGTGTAGATGTACCACAGTTTTTTAATCCATTCTTCGGTTGAGGGACATCTGGGTTGTTTCCAGTTTCTAGCTATTACAAATAAGGCTGCTATTTGATCACATTATGATCCCCAAGCCTGTGCACTGGAAAACCTGTTTCTGACTATAGTGTGATTCAACCTTTAATCTAAGAGATTTCTGTTTATTGTAAGCAGGTTGTTGTGGTGTGACTCAGCCCTAGCACATACCTTTAATCCAAGAGTTTTCAGTAAACAGGATTAAATAAAGTCAACCATAGGTCAAAAGGCTGAGCAAGCAACCAGTTGACAGGGAGTGAACATAAGAAAAACAACATAAAAAGAGAAAGGAAGTCAACAGGGCAGATAAAGAGATGTCAAGAAGTAAAAAGGAGAGACATTGAGTTTGAAGGGTATTTAAGATAGTGTGGAGAAAGTGAAGAGGATTGAATGTCAGTTGAGGAGGAAGGACAGCTGGGTGATTTCTTTGCCTCATTGTGCTAGCAGGCTTTCATCACAGCATCTGACTCCTGAGTCTTCATTGGTAAAATCAAACAAACAATTGCGATTTTTTTAAACAACAATCTTTTTCAATTATTTCTTTCAAATACACATTAAATCATCTGGCTTGAACCAACAATGCTTCCTATTTTAATTTAAATAAAATTTCTCAATAAGAACTAATAGGACTACCACATTTAATGTCATAATCTATCACTCTAAATATTTATTTCCTATATTTGTCTACTACAAAAGTGCTATCACTATAACATAAATACATATGTGGCTCTGTGATTGCTTGCTATTTTCTGAATACTATTATTTTACTTATTTGTTTGTGTTCTTCATTATCAAAATAACCACTCACAATTGAAATTCTATAAGAATAGAAAATTCATGTCTGTTTTATACTTCACTATTCCAAGCAAACAAAACAAAACCTGGTACATAATACATAATCAGGAAATATTTAGTGAAGGATTAAATAAATGTTCATTCTTAAAATTTTGCTAAAACATTCATAAATGAATCCATATCACTAAATACACACTTGTTGAATTTTGATTTCTTTTTTGATGTTTATTTTGACTCCAATACTTTATGACTCAGGAATCTTCTGGTCCAAGGAAGATCAGAAAGGTATGGAGGAGTTTTGAACTTTACTCATACCTGGCAGTTTCAGGCAAGAATGTTATAATCAATTTTGTCAAAACTGACAAGCAGGCAAAAGTTTACATAGTAAGAAAATACCAACAAGAAAATAGAACTCTACAAATATTAGGAAGATTCTGTACAATTTCTTTGACAACAAAGATGCAAAAGTTCTCACCATCATTATTAACATGACAAATATAACACTGCATTAAAATAATTATGCATCCTGACCAAATGACATCACATATATTTGTAAGCCTGATTCAGCACTCAAAGACTGTACAACACAGTTCATCGAATCAGCAAGATGAAGATGAAAAATCTTTTAATATTGACAGATAGAGAAGAAGCAATTGTCAAAAACTCTCAGCAAATAGACATAGATGGAAATTTCTTCAGCTTTATAAAAAATGACATCAACAAAATACTACAGGTAGTTTTTTTTCCTTTATTTTTTATTTCTTCAAGTTACATCTCAATCGCAGTCCCCTCCCTATTCCCCCTCCAGTCCCACCCTCCCACCCTCAACCCCCCATCCTCTTCCCTTTTCTTTTTTAAGTTTAAGGTATATCTTATTTCCCCCTACAGTTTCCCCTTTCAGTCCAACAAATGGCTCTTTCTTTTATAATAATAAATACAATACAGTACAACAGAGGTAATTAGGCCACAATTATGAGGGTTATATGGATTAACATACATTCCCAATGACCAGTCCATATGTATTTGGCCCCTGACTTTAACATTCTACTATCTAACCATCTTCATGAGTTTAAAGGCCTATATCTGACTCAACATTCATACTAATTGCAACACAATTTTAAAAGTATCTTCTTAGATGTATAACACTCTCTTGACTCCTGAACAACTCAAAATTTAATTATGAGACTCTTATCTATCTGTTCTTCAATCACCTCAGAGACCTGAGAGGGATAAATATATCTGCTTTTATAGTAAGTACAGGGCCTGCAGCTTCCCAAACTAAGAAATGACATACCAATGGCTGCCTGGACAGTTCCCATTTTCTCTCCATACATTACAGCATCGCTCTTCAGTCGTTTGGCCCCGCTTCTCTGACAGACATTGGTTGTAGAGCAGGGGTTATGAAGGACTTACCTACCCTGTCTTGGCAGAGCTAGGCTGTCGACTTACCTGCTTCCAGGTTTTGTTCTTTTTGGACAGCATTCTGTCTACAGTTGGAGCAAGGGGCTTTTCCTACCAAGAGATAGGCTTGCGACTAAATCAATCATCTCCCACTGGAGATTCTTCAATGCTCATCTTCTACTTGGAGGAGAATAGGGGGTGCTGTCAGGAGTTGATATGTCTTGATATAAAAAAAATTTAAAGTTACGAAAACATCTTTGAATGCCATATTCTGCAGATCTCTTGAGGTTTTTGAAGAGAGGGTGTGGAGAAAGGGGTACCCTACTCCATTGCTGGTGGGAATGCAGGCTTGTGCAACCACTATGGAGGTCAGTCTGGCAATATCTTAGAAAACTTGGAATAGCTCTGCCTCAGGACCCAGCCATACCACTTCTGGGTATACAACCAAATGCCTCTTCACGGAATCATAAGGAAGTTTCCTCATCTATGTTTATAGCAGCCTTATTTGTAATAGCTAGAAACTGGAAACAACCCAGATGTCCCTCAACTGAAGAATGGGTTAAAAAACTGTGGTACATCTACACAATGGAATATTATTCAGCTATCAGAAACAATGAAATTATGCAATTTGCAGCCAAATGGATGGAACTAGAAAAGCTCATCCTGAGTGAACTAACCCAGACTCAGAAGGACGCATATGGCATCTATTCACTTATAGTAGGATTTTAGCTATATAGTAGAAGGTATCAATACTACAGCTAACACATCAAAGGGAACTTGGACATAGACTTCTTATATTTAATTTTTAATTTTTATTTATTTTTTATATATTAGTTATATTTTTTCCTATTTTTTAGTCTTTTCTATCTATTGTATGCTTATTGATTTGATTGTTTAGTAGTTCTCTCTCCCGGGCAACGAGACACTTTTCACTGATGGTACTGCTTCGTAGATCCCGAATGAATGAAGAGGCTCTTGGCCCTCATACGACCTCTCAACTGAGATGAGGGACTGTTATATAAGGACATCCCACCCCAGAGAAATGGGATGGAAGGGTTAGGAGGTAAAGAAAAAAAATGAAATGTGATGTTTTGGCCTTTTACTACTAACTGTCATAAACTGTTTAGGATAATTAAGAAATGCAAACTAATGGTTATGCAAGCCAGTCATTCTGTTAGGTACTATGACAGCCTGTTATAGTTACTTGCTAAGCTAATCAGAAATAAACCTGCTAAGAGACAAGCAACATCTGCTTACCCTAATATAAGAGATAGATAGGGCCTCTTCAAAAACCTCAACAGATAGTATTTTTAATGGGAAAGAAACTGATGCTCTACTGCTGACATCAGAAACAGGAAGACTCTCCTATTCCCTTTGAAGATTAAACAGGGTATAATAGGGCAATGAAATGAGAAAAGGAAGTAAAAGTAAAGAAGCAAATAAAATTGCCTTTATGACAACTGGCATAATAGATAATACATGTAAATGAATAAACATCAATTGAGTCATGGAGTTTCTAAGCAATTATGACAAGGTTGTGCGATTGAGATTAATATAAAGAAGTCAGCTGCTTTCCTATACATTAGCAGGAACCCACTGGAGCTTGAAAAGAGTAACATAATAAAATACAAGTTTGTGAATATAGCAAAATATATACCAGATTTATATGAAGAAAACTATAAAATGGATGATAGATCAAACAATAACTAAACACAGGGGGCTATTTTCCACATTCCTGGATGAGAATACTGAATGTGCCACAATGTCAATTCATAACCAGTTTATCTTTACATTCAATGAAATCCCAATGCAATGTTTTATGGCTGCTGACAAAATGACCATAAGTTTAAGTGAAGAAGGGAAAAGTAAAAAATAATGAATAGGTCAGTAAAGAGGAACCAAGGTCAATGACCTCAGGCTTTGCAATGAAGAACAGTCATCAACACAGTGTAGTTTTTTCACAAATAAGCAAATAGGTCAAATAAAAATATATAAATATTCAAGGCTGGCTATATGATCAGGGATAAATGTTTCTTAATGCTTTCTCATAGAAAGTATCGGTCCAAGAAGCCACATTGGGCAAATCCCAAGACTACAGCTCCAAATGATTCAATGCCTACTTCTGACCTCTATATGTGCACGTGCGCACGCACACACACACATACACACACAGAGAGAGAGAGCAGATAGATCAATAGACAGACACAGACATATACATGCATACACATATAGACATATAAATAAATAAGATAAATATTTCTTAAATATACAGTTATACAAAAATATTAAAATACAGGTAAGTCGATGAAGGTCAGTTTTTCTATACATCACGGTAGAGAAGTGGACATTCACATTACAACAAAGGTACACAGATATTGTACCCCAAGAGTCACACTACCTAATATTTACACAAGGAGTTCAATATGGTGTTCAAGTTTTATGTATGTATAAAATTATAGCCACTGTATTCAGAATGATGAATTTAGAAACAACTAATCATTGTTTAGGTGAGTGGATAAATAAAATTCAGTAAAATCAAATACAATATCATTCATAAAAAGAAATGATCTACAAAGCACATCCTTAAATTTGATTTGTATCAAGAGGTCAGAGCTTCACATTTTATTTTTAAGTATCTCTAGGTATGATACCATTAGGAAGCATTACCTTTAAATTTGTATCAATATACAAAGATCTATTCAATTGTGGTTAAATATACTCTTAATTATGTATCAATATACAAAGATCAATGCCTATGTAGCCCAATACAATCTTAATATTACATCCATATGCAAGGGTCAATACCATTGTGGCCAACTATAATCTTAATTTTGTATCAATATACAAAGATCAATACCGATGTAATCCAATACAATCTTATTTTTGCACAATAAACAATGGTCAATACCACTTTAGCCAAATAAACTACTAATTTTGTATCAATATACAAAGGTATAAGGGCATATTCAATAATCTGCCCCTTCTTCTTGGACCTTCCTCTGCTATGTCTATATCTCATTTTTCTCAAGCCCATGCACTCCTACATAGGAGAGGAAGTGACAGTCTATCACAGATATTCTCTAAACTACCCAGTAATCAAGTTGCTAAGAGACAAGCAACATTTGCTTATCTAAATACAAGAGATGGATAGGGCATCTTCAAAAACCCCAAGAGATCTGCAGAATATGGCATTCAAAGATGTTATCTTAAATCAAGATTTTTTTTTATATCGACACATATCAGCGCCTGACAGCACCCCCTATTCTACTCCAAGAAGAAGATAAACATCGAAGAACCTCCACTGTAAGATGGTTGAATTAGTGGCAAGCCTATCTCTTGGCATGAAAAAAACCCCTTGCACCAACTGCAGACAGACTGCTGTCCAAAAAGGACAAAACTTGGTAGCAGGGAAGTCGACAGCCTAGCTCTGCCAAGACGGGGTAGGTAAGTCCTTCATAATCCCTGCTCTACAACAAATGTCTGTCATAGAAACAGGACCCAAAGGCTGAAGACTGATGCAGGAATGTATGGAGAGAAAATGGGAACTGTCCAGGCAGTCTTTGGTATGTCCTTTCTTAGTTTTGGAAGCTGCAGGCCCTGCACTTCCTATATAAGCAGATATATTTATCCCTCTCAGGTCTCTGAGGTGGTTGAAGAATAGACAGCTAGAGTCTCATAGTTAAATTTTGAGTTGTTTAGGAATCAAGAGGGTGTTATAGATCTAAGAAGATACTCTTAAAATTGTGTTGCAAGTTAGTATGAATGTTGAGTCACATATAGACCTTTAAACTCAAGGAGATGGTTAGATAGTAGAATGTTAAAGTCAGGGGCCAAATATGTATAAACTGAACATTGGGAAGATATACTGGGCCATTTAACTCTCATAAATGTGGCATATTTATATCTGTTGTTTTGTATAATACTTACTGTAATAAGAGAAGGAACCATCTGTTGGACTGAAAGGGGAAACTTCTGGGGGAAAGAGGGTGGAAGGGCGGGATAGGAAGGGGGAATAGGGAGGGGTTTGTTACTGAGATGTAACTTGAAGAAAAAAAAATAAAGTATTTAAAAAAATAAAAAAAAGTTTGATTTGTATAGCTAGTGAGATTCCATTGCATAAAATTAATTTTTTTGTAAGCAATTGTCAGTTGGAAATAGGTTTCTGATTAAGGACTGAGGCTCATGTCCACTTCACCATCTCAGTGCTGGGACCCCACCTGGCTTGGACCTATGTATGCTGGGGGTGGCTCATATTTGTAATGCAAGATGGCAATTTGAAAGAAGAATGAACAAGAACTCATGTATTGAGTATTCAAAGGGCAGAACAAAGAGAGAGAAAGAAAGCATGCCTCAGCAACGTGGGAGGAAAAACCTCATTCCTAAAAGATATTCTCTAACCTTCACATGAACTGTAGTCAATATATATTTGCATTCACACACAACATGCAAACATACACACACACAGTTGTAATGAAAAGATTTAAGACAACATAGAGAACAATATTACATTTTTTTAAAAGTACATTTGGCAGTGGCTTAATCTAGAAATATATGTTAAGTCCAACAACTCAATAAAATACAACCAATCCTATTTTTAAAATATGGAGAAAAGCAAGCCTGAAGAATGGCTGAGCAGACAAAGGAATTTGCTAGCAAGCCTAACCATGGAGTTCAATGCCCAGAACACACACACAGTGAAAAAAGAGAAGTGAATTCTGTAAGGCAACCTCTGATTTCACATGTACACTATGGGTCATGTGTATGTGCCTACACATATGCACACATACACATACCCAAAACCACTATATGAATAAATGTGATAAAATGTTTTCATGTGAAAATGATTTCAGTGACTTTTTTTAAAAGAAGATTCTCACCATCATTAGATTAGTTATTTGGGACATTTAAATTAAAACCAAAATGAGATTCTGCTCTAACAGACACATTTCAAATGAAAAGAAGCCAAGTCACTGCTTGAAGATTTGCTTAGATCCCTTTTCATTAAGGCTAATGCGTATCATGTTATTTACAAACCTCCACACATACTTGTGTAGGCATTTGTGTACATTGATATGTATTCTGTGTATTTACCTACCTAATCAGAGAGAATATTTTCTATTTAACAGAAGTGTGTGTTATAGGCTCATGAAAAAACATCTTTTTTTAAAAAACTTACTGTGTAACCTTACAGAGCTTATACATTGCCTGACATTGATAAAATAGTTCTTACTCTCCAATTTTCACTATTTCTCTTGATTTTCTTAGTTGAGTTATAAAAAATATCATCAGTGTTTTCAAATTACCTATGTGTCACCTTAACAAGTTTTGATATAAATTGTTTCATGACTCTTTGGTCCAAACATTTTCTAATTCTATTGTATTTTTTGAAGAAAAGAAACAGGTTATTAAAATATCTTTCAAATCCTTTCCAATGGATAATGTTTTGTCTTATTGAGTCCAGCCTATTTCCAAGCATATATTAATGTGTTTTTCACATATATAAAGGTTTGAAATTAGCTTAATGTTACAGCTATTGTTTTCCTTTTTTGTATTCTTATTCTCTGCATGTTTAAAATGAGGAAGAATTACAGCTGTTCAGTAGTGTTATACATTTACTTATCACATGGCCGTATTCAAGTATTTTGATAATGCCTGCTATGCTAAATGTTAAACATCAACAATAACTTTCTAACTAAAATGTGAAGAGAAGTCCCTGTAGGACATTTCATGCCTAAAATGCCAGCACTTTCGTAGTGTTTGATGCAGAAGGATCCTGAGTTTCATGATAGCCTGGATTACATAGAAAATCTGAAGCTAGTCTCTTAGCAATCTTCCATCTGAAGTGATTAATGAAATACAACAAAATTATAAGGAACCAAAATAATAATTGTTTTCTGTAGCAACCTTTATATCAAGTATATTATATTAAATTAAGGATGTATAGATTTTTAGACACACAAATCAATTTTGGGCACTATTTCCAGTATTTTAGAAATGTCATTCAAGTGCTAAAGCAACAAGTGATTTTCACCTTTCTGACAATTTGTGATTCCAAATTTTTTATATTATAAAATTATATTCATAGGCCCACTAATAATTTCAAGGCACTTAGTAATGTCTTCATCCCCAAGTTCATATGAAGTTATATCAAATTAAGGTAACAACTGTGCTTGTATTATGATGTGTTATTTTCTACTCCAAGATCTGACACAGTACATGCTCAATGTGGACCTCATCATTCTCTGTGCTATCTGTATGTAGTGCAACTGCTAACTAATGATGAAGCTTCAGGAGTTGTAATTTTCTTTAGGTGTGATACATTTTCATGGTTTATTTAGAATTCTCAATTGATTTTTAAGACCAAACATTTAGACTGTTGGCAGCCAAACTTCCAAAATCAGTTGCTATGGTGATTCTTTTAATTGTTTCTTCCTATTCTTCCAGATCTAATTAGAACATCAAAGTTTAAAGCACATGCAGACTAGTAACAGCACTCATGATTCTACCAGCAGATTCTAGTCACTATAATTAAAACATAGCATTCAAAACCAGTGACAGGGAATGCACTAGAGTGTTTGCAGTATATAATAAAAGTAACCAAGGCTATTAAAAAAAAAGATTCCACTTCTGTAGTTAGAACTAGGTCAAATATGGTTACTTTTGGGGGGTCATTTTAACTTTTTTTTTGACTATTTGTACTAAGGAATTGAAAACATTTTCCTTTATTCTGTGCAGTCTCAGGAATAAATTTAACTTGCACCTTTCTATGTTCTAATATTAATAGGCTCATTAATAATTTCAAGGCATTTAATAATATCATTATCCCCAAAACATATTCATAAAGGCAGGTACAATATGTTACCATAATAATCTCATCACTTGAGCGGTGAGGAAGGAGAATCACAGGTTCAAGGCCAGTGTCAGCTTCATAGTGAGTTTGAGGACAATCTGGCTCCATCTCAGGGGAACAAATTAGTCTGGTATGGGTAATCTCAACTATTATGAGTATGAAAGGAAGGGAGTGAGAGAGAGAGGAAAAGGAGGGAGAGAGACAGGGCAAGAGAAGGGGGAAAGGAGAGAAGAGAAGAAAGAGAGGAGAGGGGAAGGAGAAGAGAGAACTGAGAAGCTTTAGGAAGGATTAATCCTTCCACATGGCTGTTACATATAAAAGAATGTTCAGGAGAGAAAATTTCAACATATGTCTCTTAGTACATTACTAAATTTCATAAGTGCCAAATCCTTAAATATTAATAACATTAGAGCATAAATGCCATTAGAAAAAATTGAGTCAATAGCAAATTAATGTGTTGAGCATTAATAAAAACATTCAAGATTAGTGTAATGCTTTGCTTTGTTTATATACATTTCTGTTTTGTTTTTACACATTAAAATAACAAATATCTGTGTGACATAAACAAAAGGCCTTTATCAATTACTACTTTTATAAATAAATGTATGTATGTGCACCATGTATGTACATGTTCATGTAAGTGTATTTACATGTGCAGAGAAGTGTGTTTGCATGTGTGTGTGTAGAGAGTAGTGTGTGAGTAGAGACTGGAAGAGAAGGTTTGGCATCTTCCTCAGTCACTCTTCACCTTATGATTTTAATACAGGCTTCTTGTGGAGCCTGGAGCTGAATATCAGGTTAGGCTGTCTGACCAAGAACTCCAAGGATCCACATCTCCCAGTGTTGGGTTACTATACCTGTGTTATTCACAGGATTTTATATGTGTGCTGGGATTCAAACTTAAGTCCTCATGCTCATACTTTACACACCAGACCATCTCCCAGCTCAGTAAGCTATCTGAAAGATTCAGTTTTTAAAATTTATTTATTTATTTGTTTGTTTGTTTGTTTATTTATTTATTATTTCAGGTTACATCTCCATTGTAGTATCCTCTTTCCACCCCCCTAGTCCCGCCCTCCCACCCTCTACCCCCTATCCCTTCCATCCCACTCCTCTGGAGTGGAGTGTCCCTACATAACAGTTTTGAATATAGTGATTTAGTAGCCTAAGCAGAGCAATGGATCATAAATCAAAGTACTCAGTGCTAGGACCAATTTAGTCACAGTTGTATGGATTTTGATGAAACTTAAACGAGCCCTGTTGGTAGCTTCACCTATAATAGACACTAATAAAATTTGTCTAATTGACCTCTAAGGGTTTTCTAAGTTATCGCCAGACTGACCTCCACAGTGGCTGCACAAGCCTGCATGCCCACTAGCAATGGAGGAGGGTTCCCCTTTCTCCACACCCTCACCAGCATGTGCTGTCATTTGAGCTTTTGATCTTAGCCATTCTGACAGTTGTGATATGGAATCTCAGAGTTGTCTTGAGTTGAATTTCTGATGATTAAGGATGCTGAGCATTTCTTCAAGTGTCTCTCAGCCTTTAGGAATTCCTCCTTTGTGAATTCTCCATTTAGCTCTGTTCCCCATTTTTTAATTGGATTATTTTGTTTCTTGGCATTTAATTTCTTTAGTTCTTTGTAAATTTTGGATATTAGCCCTTTGTCAGATGTGGGGTTGGTGAAGGTTTTTTCCCAGTCTGTAGGCTGCCGTTTTGTTCGAATGACAGTGTCTTTTGCCTTACAGAAGCTTTTCAGTTTCATGAGGTCCCATTTATTGATTGTTTGTCTTAGGTCCTGAGCTGTTGGTGTTCTTTTCAGGAAGTTGTCACCTGTACCAATGAGTTCGAGGGTTTTTCCCACATTCTCTTCTAGTAGATTTAGTGTGACCAGGCTTATGTTAAGGTCTTTGATCCACTTGGATGTAAGTTTTGTACAAGGTGATAAGTATGGGTCTGATTTCATTCTTTTACAAGTGGACATCCAGTTAGACCAGCACCATTTGTTGAAGATGCTGTCCTTTTTCCATTGTACGATATTATGGGGTTTTTTGTTGTTCCATATGAAATTGAGAATGGTTTTTCCCAGGTCTATAAAGAATTGTGTTGGTATTTTGATAGGAATTGCATTGAATCTATATATTGCTTTTGGTAGGATGGCCATTTTTATTATGTTGATCCTATGTATCCATGAGCATGGTAGATCTTTCCATCTTCTAAAGGCCTCTTCCATTTCTTTCTTCAAGGGCTTGAAGTCTTGTTGTACAGGTCCTTTACTTGCTTGATTAGAGTTACCGCCAGGTATTTTATATTGTTTGTGGCTATTGTGAAGGGGGTTGTTTCCCTTATTTCTTTCTCAGCTCATTTGTTTGTTGTATAAAGAAGGGCTTCTGATTTTTTTTGAATTAATTTTGTATCAGCTGTAAGAGTTCTCTGGTGGATTTTGTGGGTCGCTTATGTATACTATCATATCATCTGCAAATAGAGATAATTTGAATTCTTCGTTTCCAATTTGTATCCCCTTGATCTCCTTTAGTTGTTTATTGCTCTAGCAAGAACTTCAAGTACTATCTTGAAGAGATTTGGTGAAAGTGGGCATCCTTGTCTTGTCCCTGAGTTTAGAGGAAATGCTTCAAGTTTCTCTCCATTTAATTTGATGTTGGCCATTGGCTTGCTGTATATTGCCTTTATTATTTCTAGGTACAGTCCATGTATGCCCTTTCTCTTCAGAACCATTAGCATGAAGGGCTGTTGGATTTTGTCAAATGTTTTTTCTGCATTTAGCCAGATTATCATGTGGGTTTTTTTTCTTTCATCTTGTTTATATGGTGAATGACATTGATAGACTTTTGTATGTTGAACCATCCCTGCATTCTTAGAATGAAGCCTACTTGATCATGGTGTATGATACTTTTGATGTGTTCTTGAATTCGGTTTGCTAGTATTTTATTAAGTATTTTTGCATCTATGTTCATGAGGGAGATTGGTCTGAAGTTTTCTTTCTTTGTTGGGTCTCTGTGTGGTTTAGGAATCAGGGTGACTGTAGCCTCATAGAATGAATTTGGCAATGTTCTTTCAGATTCCATTTTGTGAAAGAGTTTGAAAAGTATTGGTGTTAGCTCCTCTTTGAAGGTCTGGTAGAAGCCTGTGCTGAAACCATCTATTCCTGGGCTTTTTTTAGTTGGGAGATTTTTAATGACTTTCTATTTCCTTGGGCATTATAGGGCTGTTTAATCTGTTAACCTGATCCTGATTTAGCTTCAGCAGGTGGAATCTATCAAGAAAATTGTTCACTTTGCTTAAGTTTTCAAATTTGGAGGAGTATAGATTTTTAAAGTAGGACCCAAATATTCTCTGGATTTCCTCAATATCTGCTGTTATTTCTCCCTTTCAATTTCTGATTTTGTTGATTTGCCTTTTAGTTAATTTGGCTAATGGCCTGTCTATTTTGTTGATATTCTTGAAGAACCAACTCTTGGTTTCATTAATTCTTTGTATTGTTCTTTTTGTTTCTAAGTTGTTGATTTCAGCCCTAAGTTTGATGATTTCCTGCCTTCTGCTCCTCTTGGGAGTGTTTGCTTCTTTTTTTTCCCAATTCATCCAGTTTGGCTGTTAATTCACTAATATGTGCTGTCCCAATTTTCTTTTTGAAGGCACTTAGTGCTATGAACTTTCCTCGTAACACAGTGTTCATTATGTCCCATAGGTTTGGGTATATTGTGCCTTCATTTTCATTGGTTTTTAAGAAGTCTTTGAATTCCTTCTTGTTTTCTTCCCTGACCCAGTAGTCATTTAGTAAAGAGTTGTTCAATTTCCATGTGTGTGTAGGCTTTCTGTTGATTCTTTTGCTGTTGAAGTCCAGCTTTATTCCATGGTGGTCTGATAAGATACAAGGGGTTATTTCAATTTTCTTGTATCTGTTGAGGCTAATTTGGTGTCCACCTTTATGGTTGATTTTGAAGAAGGTTCTGTGTGCTGCTGAGAAGAAGGTATATTCTTTTGTGTTTGGGTGAAACGTTCTGTAGATATCTGTCAGGTCCTTTTGCTTCAAGAGCTCTCTTAGGCTCATTATTTCTCTGTTTGATTTCTGTCTTGATGATCTGTCCATTATTGTGAGTGGGGTGTTGAAGTCTCCCACTTTTAATGTGTGGGGATCGATGTGCAATTCAAATTTTAGGAGAGTTTCCTTTACAAATGTAGTTGCCTTTATTTTGGGGCATAGATGTTCAATATTGAGATGTCCTTGATGAATATTTCCTTTAACGAGTGTGTAATGCCCTTCTCTGTCTTTTTTTATAAACTTCAGTTGGAAGTTTATTTTGTTTGATATTAAGATGGCTACTCCAGCTTGCTTCCTGGGTCCATTTGCTTGGAAAACTTTTTTCCCAACCCTTTACTCTGAGATAGTAGCTATCTTTGTTAGTGAGATGTGTTTCTTGTATGCAGCAAAATGACGGGTCTTGTTTATGGATCCAATCTGTAAGTCTGTGTCTTTTTATTGTGGAGTTGAGTCCATTGATGTTGATGGATATTAGTGACCAGGGGTTGTTATTTCCCATTATTTTGGTAGAGGTGTTCGTCCTGTGTTTCTTTTGGTTTAGGTGCGGTGGAGTTTTCTATTTCCTCTGTTTTCTTGGGTGTAGTTATCTTCTCTGTGTTGGAATTTTCCTTCTAGGATCTTCTGTAGGGCTGGGTTTGTGGGCAGATATTGTTCAAATTTGATTTTGTCATGGAATATCTTGTTTTCTCCATCTATGTTGATAGAGAGTTTTTCTGAGTATAGTAGTCTGGCTGGGTACCTATGTTCTCTCAGGGCTTGTAGAACATCTGTCCAGGCCCTTCTAGCTTTAAAGTTTCTGAGGAGAAGAAACTTCTCATGGGTCTGCCATTATATGTTACTTGACCTTTTTCTCTTATAGCTTTTAATATTCTTTCTTTGTTCTGTACATTTGGAGTTTCAATTATTATGTGGCGAGAGGAGTTTCTTTTCTGATCTAATCTGTTTGGTGTTCTGTATGCCTCTTGGAATTTTATTGGCATCTCTTTCTTTAGGTTTGGGAAGTTTTCTTCTATGGTTTTGTTGAAGATGTTTCCTGGACCTTGGAGTCAGGAGTCTTCTCTTTCCTCTATGCCTATAATTCTTAGGTTCCGTCTTTTCATTGAGTCCTTGATTTCTTGGATGTTGTGGGTGAGAGTTTTTTTGGCTTTCTCATTTTCTTTGGATGTTGTACTGATTTCCTCCATCTAATCTTCCATGCCTGAGATCCTGTTTTCCATCTCTTGTATTTTTTTGGTATTTTGGTATTTCTGTGTTTTCTTTATTGCCTCCATTTCCACTTTCATGTCTTGAATGATTTTATTCATTTTGTACATTTTCTGCTCCAATTTGCTTGTCTTTGCCTGGAAATCTTTCATTGCCCTGTCTTTTTCCTGTTCAAGTTGAGCCACTTTGGCTTGGAGCTCTCTAATTGTGTTATCTGTTCCTTTCGCTTGTGAAATTATGGATTCTTTGAATTCCTTCATAGATTTAAATTCTTCTTGAAAGGACTTTATCACTTTCCATAATGTAGAATTGTCATCGTTTTCATGTGTTTCAGCTGTGGTGAGGTGGTCAGGGCTTGCTGCACTAGCATAGTTGTTGGAGTCATATCTCCCTGACTTTTGTTGTTTCAGTTTTTTCTCTGACCTTTAGCCATTTGGTTGTTCTTAGCTGTTTGTTCCTGGTGTCTTCTGGGTTTGGTTCCATGGAGGGTGCTTTGGTATAGCAGTTGTATTGCTTGGTTATCTGTTGTTTTCCACTGGCTGGATGGGGCCTTACATGAAGGTTCTCAGTGTGTCTCCCAGAGCTCACCCTTCCTGTTTTGTTTCATTTAGGGACTCAGGTGAGGGCATGTAATGGGATGTGTTCCTGTAGGTTCCTGGGATCCAACTGGTCTTTGTACATTTGATAGTGCAGATTGGTAGGCCATAGACTGTTGGGTGGGGTTGTAGCTCCCCTGCAGCTTACATGTCGGGACCGTGTTTGTGGTCCTCTCCAGCTGTTCTTAGGGGGTTCTCAGGGTCAATGTGCATCTAATAGCCAGGAGCACTGTGAGATGGTGCAGCCCACTCCCAGGCAAGGAGGAATGGCCCAGGATAGTTTCACTGCTCACAAGTCAGAGCTCTCTATGTTGCACACTGAGTATTCAGCCTGCAGCGACTCTGCTGGTATGGTCCTGTGTGCCCAGGCACAGATTCTGTGAGTTCATAAGGTCCCAAGTTTGGGGGTTGAGGCTGCTTACTGGAGTCTTGAAAGGACCCGACTCCATGCCATTAAGGTGAGTCCCTCAGCAGTGTCCCCCAGGCCAAAACCTCACTGATCCAGAGGTGGGACTAAATATTCTTAAGCTCTGGTTTCCCCCAGAAGGGCTAGAACTCGCAAAGGAATCTAAAAAAAAAAAAAAAAAACCCACAATTTGCCCAGGGCTTGGACCCTGTAGAGAACAGATCTGCCTTCCAACCTGGCTGCCCGCCTTTCTGGCACTCTCACAGCTCCACCTATGTCTGTATGGAGCTGGCTTTGGAGACTGGCAATTTGGGGGCCACTGTTTTCCAAGTTCCAGTATGCTGCAGCTCTGCCGGAAGCGGATCTTACTGCTCAGACAAGATGCAGTGTTTTTTCCCTGCGTCCATAAATCCAATGGAGGGGGCCTGTCTGTATGTCCAACACCCATCTGGGGAAGCACAAATGCTTTCCAAAATGCAGCTGTGGACCTGCCGGGCAGTCCCGATCTGGACCCCTGCCGGGCTGTCAGGCTGCTGATTGACCTGTGTGCTGCTGCGTCACCCTATAGTTGTGCTGGGGTTTCGCTAAGAGTGTACTCTGCTCCCCCAGGTCTGCGACCCTTCTTTTAATAGCCGGGACGCCTACGTGGGATCTGGGGGCCGAGAAAGCTTGTTAGTAACACTGTCTGGAGTTTGGGCCTGCCTGCTGGGTAATTGAGTAACTCTTACCCTGAGGCTCTCCTGGTGAGGATTCCCGATTCCCGGATTCAGAGGCTTCTTCAGGTCTGTTTTGCTGAGAGTCTGAGAGAAGGGAGGAGAGTCCTGCCCAGGGACTTTTAATAATCCCTGGGTAGCTGGGTGAAACCCAGTGTGTTCAAATCACTCAAATTGTTGCTCAGCATCTTATAACCCTGTGTCTTTATAGCTGTTTTCCCCGCATTCAAAATGCATCCATGCAGGCTACCATCTTGGATCCCCCCGATAAATTGTTTTCAAAGTTAAGTATAGAAAAGGAGAAAGGAGACCATTTGAACAACTAATTCACAATGGCTGCATCTACCATTGAAATCTACCTAAAATTTATGTTTCAATGATGAATGCCAACTAAGGACTTTAAAAACACTCTCACTTACCACAGATGAACGTGGTCTCATCTGAATTATCTGCACAGTCATTCACAAAGTCACAGAGCTTGTCCTTTGCAATGCAGTGCTTGTTAGCACACATGAACTCATCAGCAGTGCACTTTCTGTCTGTGGTAAGTAACGGGGCGCAATCTTGAAAGGAAACATCATCTACTGCCACATCTCCTATGTAACTGACACCACGTTTTGCTCTAAAGACAATCTAGAAAGACACAATGAATGAGAAAAGCCAATTAGTATTATGTTGTCAAGAAGTTCAGAACACAAACAAACATGATCTATCAAGCACATCTAGCTTGACTCTCATAACAGATACCCCATAATGAAAATGACCTCCATAATGACTATGGCTCAGAAAGGCTGAGCATCATAAAACTCTACTATATTCCAGTGTCTGAGAATATGAGAAAAGAAGCCTACTGCCTCATATATGCATAGTTAGCATACAGAGCTTAGACCCCAGGCAGGAGCAGTGCACCCACTTCCACTCCCTGTGCTAGCTCTCCAATCCAAGATTGCTTACTTCACACACACACACACACACACACACACACACACACGTGCACACAAACACATACGCACACATACGAACATACACACATGCTCGCACACACATGCACACACATAGCAGGAAGCCCAGACAAACATATCTGTGTTCCAATTTATAGATTGAAGATGTACCCATTGCATTATAAATAGGTTGGATTGCTGTATGTGTGCGTTTGTTTGTATTGTTGTATGTATATGTGTATATGTATATACTATTACTCTGGTTAATATAATAAAATGTGTTCAAATATATGACTCTGCAAACATCCTGGTGCTGCTCCAGTGTGTAAGTCAAGGTTACATACTCTCATCTTTCTGAGTCTAAAGAGGAAGGAACGTTATGACTGAAAAATAATGAAGAAGATGCTTTCTCATTACTTTACCTTCTCAAGCGATTTGTACAGTAGATGCTCAATGCATTGTTACTGAGGGGATGAGTGAGTCATAAGAAAAGGCAAACATTTATAGTCATCCACACATAGCTTTAAGATTCAATTAGCATGTACATATATTTTACCCATAATTTCAAGGTGTAAAATTTTGAATGGAGAAAACTGTATTCATGTTTTTATATGCTGAAATCTCACTTGATATCCTTTGAACACAATTTTTCTATATTAATATTCTATATGCACAGAACTGATAAGGAACATTGTAGCTGGCATAGAAACCTATGTCTGATAGGAGAAGACACATTTAAGTATTCTTGCTAATTATTATTATTTTTTTTTTGGTCTCCATTGAGTCTCTATTGAAGCTGAGTATCTAACCTCATTCTAATGATGCCTTATATGCAAAGTCATTAATTTATTCTCAAAAATGTACTTCTTTAGGTTGAATTTTCTGCCCATATACTAAACTATCCCCAAATGTTTAGTAAAGAAATTAGATAATCAAATAGAGGACATATAAGGCATTTATTCCACATAATATTGCAGCACTGGGCACTGTGCAGTATTAAGCCCTTATATATACAGGTCAGGTATATATAATCTGTATATATAGATAGATCACTATTGTTGAAAGAAGTTGATCTTTCACAAGAAGGACCGTAGAGACATTTGCAATTCATGCACAACCACCATCCCTACTGTGCTATACAAATAAGACAGTGAATACAATATTTAACAATGATCTCATTGCTTGAGTATTTTCAAATTCCTGGAACTAAACTCCACATAATGAAAACTAAGAAGAAAATGTTCTCCTACATAAATGGTATGGGGCTCTTTATTCATTTATCTTAGTAGCCAAAATTTCTCTTTAAATTCAATTTCTGTCTAAACTACACATCACCTGATTCTTAATAAGCCCCACAAAGTGGGAATAAATACAAAATATCATTTTTTTTTGTTTCTTCAAGTTACATCTCAATCACAATCTGGTCCTTACTCTCCCCTCTGGTCCCACCCTCTCACCATTTTCTCCTTCATACCACCCCATCCATTTTAATATTGTAATATTTGTACTACTTGAAATTTCCTTTAATTGTTGGATATGTGTTATTTTATACATACTAAAACATAAGTAAAGACACACCAACATGTGCATCCAAAAATAATTTAATTACACAAATCTATTCAGTATAACAAACTGCAACCATTAAATTAAGTTCCAAAGATGGCTTTTGAGGTCACATTTTAAATAACAGTACTATAATCTCTAAAAGTTGAATCTCAGAATTGGGGGAGATTTTCAATGTGAGAAGCTTGCTAAGAGTAAGAGATGATTATCACTCAAATTAAGTGTACCAAAAAGTGTAACTGTCTAATTGGGAGAAGTTATGGCTTTCTAAAATGGTAAATTCTTTATGGAAAATGCCATATGGGGTGTTAAATGTTCTGCATTTACACAGAACATCAAATTGGAAATGAGAAGAGAGGACGATAATGAGAGAAAGATAGAAATTAGTATTCAAAACAAAAATTAACAAAGCTCTTTCTTTACAAAATCCCTTGGATCACAGACCTCCACATATGAATGGATGCCCAAAAACACTTCTGCTTTCTTCCACTGTGGCCCTTGCTGCCCACTCTGAGCCCACACTTTGGAAACCGTATTGCCTTTCTTGATGAGCACCTGTAGAGATAAATCAAGTTAATAGGGCTTTAAATGTTTACACTTCAAACATGTGGTATTTTTAGGTTTTTAATATCTACATGTAGTCCCTGAGAGAAAATCCGAGCCATCTTTTTTCATTAGATATCATGGTTTTGAACTGTGACCACATAGCACTGTGCCTCAGGAGGAATCTCACAAGCTCTATGTGATGGTGTGATGAAGGCGTGCATGAGTATCTATCTTTCAATCAAGTCCCAAGGTATCCAAATCACCATTTTATTAGAGATTCAACCCTACCGGCTTTATGAAAAATGTGACAAAGGCAACTGATACTTATATATTAAATAATATATAGATGAATGAAAGGAAAATTATTAAATTACTTACTAGAACACTCTTTTGAGAATGACTTCTTTATCTAAATGGTTTTAGCTGACAGTTATGTCATAATAAAAGCCCATCACAACAGCACAGATGAGTGTTATGTGCAAAGCTACCCACACTGTACAGGCTCCCTACTCAAGGATCTTGAAATCAAGAGGGGCCCATTGTTCTTGCTACAGTTTGCACTTGCCTGTTCCCTAAAGGGACATGAGTAATGAGTTGGTTAATAAATGGGATCACTGAGAAGGAGTGAATCTCGAGGGTCATCTTAGAAGTACCTTTTAGGTCACTGAGTTTGTGACCTTAACAAAGATCACAGGACTCAGCAGCATTTTCTTTATCTTTTCTCTTCAGGTTATAAAGGGTTTTAGTCCACCATGAAGTCTTTCCAAAACCCCAAATAAGCTTTTCCCCTTTATAAGTTAACTAAAGTCTTTGTTATAGTGGCAGTATATTCCTGAACTCACTGGGAATGAGAACGTGGATTGCTTTCATTTGACAATTGCTACAATTATTGTAACTCTGATTTTAGAATGATGCAAAATAAGCCACCAAGAAGGTAACTCATCATACGTGCTTGTGTATATCTCAGGGGACTGAGGCAGGCCAATCACAAGTATGAGGCCGCCTAGACTACAGAAAAAGATTGAGGCTACCATTGACAATATAGTAAGGACTTATCTTAAAACCCACACAAAAACATGCATACACACACGAGAGACAGAGAGAGAGAGAGAGAGAGAGAGAGAGAGAGAGAGAGAGAGAATCAGATCTTTAGGAACAGTGGTACAATTCCTCTATTAAGATAACTAAGAAGTTTTATTTTTATAACATTAATTTTAAAATTGAATTCATTCAATTGAACAAATATTTAGATCAAATTCATGGCTTTAACTTTTAAAAAAGAAAGGAACAGGCTACTGAGATGACTAAAAGTGAAAAAGCGCTTGTTCCACAAGAATGACACAGGGCAGAAGGAGACGAGCAAGTCCTGAAAGTTGCCATTTGATGTCCACACATATGCACTTACATTCACACACCATACACATAAATGATAATAATAAAAATAATGTAAATTAATAGTATCATGCTTTTTAGATTAAATTCCCATAAATTTATTTTATACAACTAAAATTATCAGAGTAAAATATTGCTAGAAAAATGGCATCAAATCTTGGTCTATGAATATCTAATTAAATGCAGTAAAATCAAAAACATACATTAAAAATAAATGTATTTCTGAACCATGTGAAAGAGTGTACAAGAAAAAGGTCTTCGTATTACTGTCACATGAATAGCAGGATTAACAACTAGTGAAATTCTGTCAAGTGATTTACTAATAACAAAATATTTAATGTCATCATGTGTAACCATGAACAAACATAAGGAATATATGTATTGCTGTTCAACTATGTGTTAATTGGTTACTTTTTAATTTCTTCTACAAAATATACTAAGTTGATAATGTTCTTTCTACTAATGAAAACACTAAGTAATTTACAATGATTGTTTTGGCTGAAATAAAGTGTATGCTTACATGCAGGGACACATGCCTGTGGAGTCCTGTCTTTACTCTTCATCTTTGGAATTTTGAGATGGAGTCTCTCAGAGAACCCCAAGCTCATGGATTTAACTAGATTGACTAGTTACAGGATAGCTGTCAACCACAGACTTTCTACATAACTTCTGGGGGGGGGGGGAGGTCCCAACTCAATTACTATCCCTCCATGGTGTAGTATAAACCAAGCCCCTAAAAACAGTTTAATACCAACATAAAGCAAATTAAATCATATCTCCATAATATTGTCTCGGGAGTTTCAGGTTCTTAAACAAATGCATGCATATATGCAGACAAATACACTTTCAAGATACTGCTAGTTAGACGACTAATCTGCCATATATTGAGACTTGCAGCTTGGTGTTTTTATGGGGTTCCTGACTGGGGTTATGATTCTTGTATCTTCTCTTGGACTCTTTTCCTTCTCTTGGTCTTCCCTCTCTGACTTCAATGTGATAGTTTTGTTTCATTTTAGTATATTTTATTTTGTTATAGTTATTAAAAAAGTATGGAAAAATGAATGAAAACCTAGCCACTAAGGTAAAGGTTAACAGCAGAATGTTATTTATACCTTTTGGGAGAGGAAAAGTCAGTTTTCCCTAATGAATAACACTGTGTATACCAAGTACTCAAGGACTGTCCTCATGTTCAGGAGTACCACCAACAAATAATGGGACTCCACAGTTTTGTTGTTGTTGTTGTGTGTGTGTGTGTGTGCTCTTATTTGTATACAGTTTGGTGTTTTATTACTTTTTTTCTTTTAGGATATATTATATTTTGTTTACTAGGTTTTGAGGTTTTTATTGTTGTATTGGGGTTTTGGCTTGTTTTTTTGAAATGAACTTACACTTGAGTGGGTAAGGAGGAAGAGAGGATCTGGATTAACTTGGGAGAGGGGAAGAATATAATAAAAATATATTTACTTTAAACCATTATTTTAAATTCTAAATAAAAAACCCAAAGATATGATGATGAGAATAACCCAAGATAACCCTTCCTCATTAAACTAAAGAAGACTTATCTACCATAAATGCTAACCTAAATTTTCCATTAAAAAACAACAACCTAGGAATATAATTTTTAAAGTAAGATACATTTATACAGCTTTTAGGGGAAAATGTTTAATATTTTCCAAACAAATTCTAGAATAAAACAGTCCTAACATGTGAAGCAATCATACTCATTACAAAAATAAAATTGGATATTCAATAAACTATTGGAAAACAAGTTGTGCAGCTTGCCAAAGCCTGCTTCTTTCTCTTGAGGAGAAAAAAAGACAAGTGGCTCAGCTTCATCTTATCATAAATATGATAAACATAGGATTCTTAGCAAGACAAATTAAAAGTATTTAGAAGGAGAGCAGTCATCTACATATTACTTCTAGCAGGACTGTTTTAAAACTATTCATTATAACAATGTAGGTATTTGAGAGTTAATGTTGGGACAAGGCTACCTGGAAACTAACAAATAAACAATGGAAATTAGTAAAATGCAATGATGATATAAAACTGAGATGGGTCTATGGTATAATCAACAAGTAATATCACACACTATTCTTTATCAGAGAACGTCCATAGATGGAGGCAGGACATGGGGTAGACATGGTTGTCTGGAACCTCTCTCAGGTTTGGCTATGCATTTGGTCATGTAAAAGAAATGAGACATGAACCAGAAGCAATTAATTCCATATATTTATCTGGAAAAAAGAAGCTTCAGTTGATTAATTGGCAAGAAAAAGAAAGAAAGACAGAAAGACAGACAGACAGAAAGAAAGAAAGAAAGAAAGAAAGAAAGAAAGAAAGAAAGAAAGAAAGAAA
>CAJQZJ010009351.1:10828787-10844873 GCA_907164525.1 Lophiomys imhausi | reverse complement strand
TCTGAGTAGCTTAGAAAATAACTGTGATAGACTGTCATAGTAACTAAAAAAATGACACGTTTTCATGACTATTAGTTTCCGTTTCTTAATTATCCTAAACAGTTTATGTCAGTTATAATTACCTTATAGTTAATTTAAGAATGTGTCTTTCCTTTCCTAGACTCAGGTTCAAAAAGAAAGAAAAGAAAGAAATGGTAGATATAATATGGTAAAATAACAATGTTCTTTTCCCATAAAAGAGAGAGTTTATGGTCTTATGTTAAAACACTCAATAAAGAAATATAGATTATTAAACAGAGACCAGGTTACTACGCAGCTGTTTGAGGCATTATGTGAGAAGGGAATTCTTCACATTTTGAAGACAATCTTCCCTTAAAAAGTTTTTTTTGTCACTTCCTATCTTATATAAAGTTACTTGATACTATAGAAATTAGGCCTACTGTTTATTAAAACCATTTTCAATGTGAATTTTATCATCCTTTGTTTTAGAAAGGGAGGGCTAACAGAAATAGATGGAGAGAAAGACAGATGTATTCATTCAGGGGCCACATGTTCATTGAGTGCTCAGTCTTGCCAGACATGCCAATGGCTGTCCAAGGAAATGGAAGTAAAATTGACTGCAAAAGACTTGATGGAGTTTGGCCTCTGGCCTCATCATTTACAAGGTATTCAACTTTGAGCAGAGTGTTTAACTTGTCTGAACATAGGCTCTGTATTTTATACAAAAGGATAGATCTCTTTGTGGTCTTAGCAAGACTTAGAAATCAATAACTGAACTATTTCACGGTACCTTGCTCACTTTAGATAAGCAGTAAATAGCAAGAGTAATTCATGTTTCTGGTTCTGTTATAAGTTTCTGATAATGAAATAAGTAACATTGCATTCTGCCTTCTGATGGGTGATAGAGTTTAGATCAGAAGTATTTACTTAAAATTAATGTATTGATGTTATGCTCCATGAGGCATATATGTTTAGAAGTAGAGCTTTGGAATAGTGATGGGTTCTGAGGGTTCTAGCCTCATAAGTGGAGTAATTCAATTATAGATTTGCAGCTTAATGAGCACTGAGAGATAATGAAACCTTAAGAAGAGGGGACTAACTAGAGGAGTCAAGTCCTGTGTGTAGGACTGAAAAATACGTTTTGTTGATGGCCACTTACCTCTTGCCTCCTGACTACAGAAAGATGAGCAGCTTTGGTCTACCATGACCATGTATGTTGTCCCTGCCTTGCTCCTCTGTCTTGACTACCATGGACTTAGATTCATAAAACCAGTTTTTACCCATAAATCACTACATATTCTTTTCTTTTTAAGTTGTTTATCTCAGATACTCTGTCACAGTGAAGGAAAGCTAGCTAACACAGAAGATACGGAGTTAAGACAGTTTTTAAGAGGTAAGACTTTTTATGTGAATTTGTCTAAATTATGTCTCAGTGAAAGGATAGTTCTAGGATTAATCCTTGTATGCTTAATACCCTAACATACCAGCATTCTGAAGAATAGAGTAATTGTATATGCATTAATGTATACAAATAAGCAATGAAACAACAGAGAAAAAATTCCTTATGCTTTTCTGCCCATGTTCCTCAATAAATGGACTATCTGTGACTTATTTAATATGTGAACTTTTATTTAAACAGCTCTCTGAGGTGGTTTAACTTTGTAGTAATTTAAGATAAAACAATTTAAAGGCTTTTCAATTCTGTGAAACAATACTACTATTAGAATATGGCATGAAATGATCATTCTTCTTGAAGTTTTTGCTACCACCTTAAGTCAAATTCTTGAGATTTCCTGTCCAGTATATGCCTCCTAATGGGTTTACCTCGTTTCACTGTTGAATCACTCTGCCTAGTCTTCACATATCACTTAAAACAATCTTTCATAAGTGTAAAATGGAATTGTCATTATGTCTACACAGCAATATTTAAAAACAAATTAATGGTTTCAAATGCCCAGACACTTAAATTGTAGATTATGGATCCATAGAGAACCATATAAAAGAATTAGAAGGGGGTGTAAAATTTTTGATAACAGGAAAAGCTTTGTGAATGTCTACTGATTAAAATTAATTTTTAAAAATCCAAAGTGTTCCTGAACATGGTTGCCTGATATGATGCCACAGAGGCCTTGGTTCTGTGCCCTTTGCTTCTCATAGCAAATAAGATGTCTAATTAATATACTAACCAAATTCTTCCTTTACTAACATGCACACACACACACTCACTCACACACACACACACACACACACACACACACACACACAGAGAGAGAGAGAGAGAGAGAGGCATCACTTTAAGCTTTAAGCTGTAATTTTCTGTTCTTTGTCCACAAAGTCTTATTTTATCTTATAATGTAAGTGTAGTGGAGTGTCCAACTTTAAAAGATGCTTGGGCTTTAAAAATCCCAACACTTGCCAGGCATGGTGCAGAGGCAGTCAGATTTCTGTGAGTTCAAGGCTAACCTAGTCTACAAAGTGTGTCCAGGACATCCAGGTATACACAGAGAAATCCTGTCTCAAAAAAAAAAAAAAAAAAGAAAAAGAAAAAGAAAAAGAAAAGAAAGACCAAACAAACAAACAAAAAAATCCCAACACCTTAAATGTTCAAATTCTCTTAACTCTGGATTCCTATAAGCTTCCAAAAAAAAAAAAAAAATAGGACAAAGAGAACATTCCCATTTCAAAATGAAAAAACCAAGACACTTCATGGGATAACCATACCAAAGTAGGAATAACTATCAGAAGTGAAACTGAGCAACAGGAAGTGCATCTGAGACAGAAATTGAGACAGTAAAGTAAGGCCATTGTTGTGATAAATCTGCACATGTAGATATTTGCTTTTTGGAAACTTTAGGTGGGAGAAGTATAGAAGACTTTGGAACTTCAGGCTAAGAAATTCATTGTGTGCTGTAAATAAAGCGTAATTGGCTGTCCAATTAGGAGTGGAGAAGACAGTAATACTCCAGAAAACAAGGAGAGTGGACAGTTCCATTGCCTGCCTTGTTCGGCTTCAGAGGCAACATGAACCTTTATCAGGAGCTGAGCTACGAGCCATTCATGTAATACTTTGTCAGGAATATGTCTGTAGTCTTCCCCTGTCCTTAGAAGTTGAATCATGTTAAATTTAAAGATAACAAACTAATTTGTTTGAGAAAAAAAGATGTGTGCAAGTAAGCTTAAATCTTCAGACAAGGAAAATGCAGACAAGCAAGTAGCTACACCCTTTAAGAAATTGGTGCCATTTAAAGGAAACCTAGTGCTGTGTCCTGAAATAACAGGAAAGTGTTCTTCAGAGTCGGCACCCAGAAGCTGATTCAACTGTGGTCTGAGGAAGCTAGGTTACATACATCTTTATCTGGCAGAATTTGGTGGCACAGTCACATAGTACTAATTTTGAAGGCTTTAAAGATGAAAGATTGAAGTACAGAGAGCTTCTGAGATCAGTTGGGCTCCCTGTAGAGAGGCCCTGAACAGCAAGAGAGCAAAGCTGTGATGGAAGAGCAGGCAGAGGACTCCAGCATACTGGAGACATCAGGACCATGGGGCATCCTCCAGGAGTCCACTGGTTTGAAGTGGAGCTGGTCTACACCTAAATGGAAATCTTTATGATGTTACAGATGACAAAGCCTGAGGGGTAGATTTGTCCATTAGTAGAACAGGGAGCTACAGGATTTACTGTTTTCTCTGAGAGTTATTGGTTTCACTTCGGGGTTGTTATCCCTTGCAATGCTGTGGTTCTTCCATTTTGAAATGGGAATGGTTTCTATCTCCATTTATTTTAAACTTGTTATTCTTTAATTTACACCCTCAAATCCTCTTCCACTTGTTATTTCCATACACAGAGAAATGAACTTGTGACATGTTCACACACATGCATATACCATATACACAAATATTAATATGTACAAATAGTCACACCTTATGGATAGTATAAATTACAATGATTTAAAATACTTAAATGCATAGTTTCTTTTCATAAAACACTTTAAAATTGATAACATAGGCATGCAATTAAAATGTAATCTTTAAGACAATATAAAGATTGTATGATCTGATCCAAAATTTCCCAACATTTCTTTAAATAAATATCTAATCTTCCTTAGTTCTTCTTATCACACTCTTTTTTATGTTTATTTATTACTTCAATTTACATCTATATCACATTCCCATTCCTGTCCCCTCCTGGGCCCATCCCTCCAGTTCTCCCACATATCCTTCTCCTCCAGTGTGTGGGGGGGCCCCACATATCAGCCCCCTTCAGTTCAGCAGCCATACAAGGGCTAAGAGCTTCCTCTAGCACTAGGGGACTACATGGCAGCTCCACTAGGGCAAGGTGTCCCACTAACAAGTAACAAAGTCTATGTTCCTGTTCCTTTTGGTCTGTTGGTTGCAGGATAGCTATCCTAAACCATAAGGGCATCTCCTTAACTATGTTTATAGCAGCTTTGTCTGTAATAACTAGAAACAACCCAGATGTCCCTCAACTGATGAATGGATAAAAAAACAAAACAAAACAAAACAAAACCGTGGTACATTTACACAATGGGATACTATTCAGCCATCAGAAACAAGGAAATAATATAATTTGCTGCAAAATGGATGGAAATAGAAAAGCTCATCCCGAGTGAGCTAACACAGACACAGAAAGATGCACATGGCATCTATTCACTTATAACTGTATTTTTTTTATCTTAAGAGAATTTGAACTTTTTAAAGTGTTGCAAAATTTTAAACCCATGGATCTTTTAAAATTGGACAAAACACTTACATTATAAGATAGCAATGAGATTTGGGAAACAAGGGGTGGAAAGTTACATCTTAAACTGATGTCTCTCCCTCTCCGTCTCCCTCTCCCTCTCTCTCTCTCTCTCCCTCCCTCCCTCCCCCTCTCTCTCTCTCTCTCTCCCCCCCCCCCTCTCCCTCTCTCTCTCCCTCTCTGTGTGTGTGTGTGTTTGATGTCTTAGACTTTCGATTACTGTGACAAAATGCTATAACCTAAAGCAACTTGGGAAGAAAGGGTTTATTGCATTTTACAGTTCCATATCACACCCCATCGCTGAGGGACATCATGGAAGAAACTCAAACAGGGCATGAATCTGGAGGCAAGAGCTGATGCAGAGGCAAGAAATGAGAGCTGTTAACTGGATTTCTCCTCATGACTTGTTGAGGCTATTTTCTCATATACCTAGGTCCACTTGCCCAGAGTTTGCACATATCACAGTGAATTGCCCTGCCCTCTTCAATCACCATTCAAGAAAATGTACCACAGACTTACTCACAAGCTAGTATGTTGGGGGCATTTATTTGAGGTTCTCTCTTCCAAAAATGATTCTAATTCATGTCAAGTTGACATAAACTAGCAGCACAGTTAGTTTTAGTTGTTAGCTTGACACAAACCCTAGTGAGTTTCAATAAGTATGGTCTAGAGTAGGTTGGCCAGTATGCATATCCATGAGGGTTTTTTTTTGGCGGGGGGGGGTGGTAATTGAAAGGAACATATCCACCTTGAATGTAGGCAGTACTAGTTACAGGCTGGGTTTTGTATACAGTGCAAAGACTAAGTGATCTGAACACCAACACATGCAAATGCATTCAGTCATTGCTGTCTGCGCTTCACTGTGGAAGGCACGTGACTAGCTTTGTCAAATGCCCACTGCCTTGATTTCCTAGCAATGCTGAACTATAACCTGGGATTGTGAGGCCAGTAACACCTTGATCTCTGAAGTTGCTCTTATCAGGGAATTTTATTGTAGCAACTGAAAACTAAGAGAACATCTAACCTTACACAAGAAAATACTTGATAATTCTCCAAATCACAAATATTCATAAATTCATCAAAATTAACAGTTAACCAAAAGTCTCAGAAAAAAAAAAACTTCTCCAAGAAAACATGGCATAAAATAGTTGCTTCCTGGGCAGACATTTCCTGGGCAGATAACATCCAGATGTCAAAAACTAGTAAAACATCTATGAGAATTGCAATTAACTAGTAATTAAATGTTTGCTGTATGTGGGACCTGGGGGGAGTCAAAGCCAGGAGGTGAACTTGTACTCATGGTCTCTTCTCTATTCCTCATGGAGTGTTTATCAAAACCATTCCATGGATGAAAAGAAAATAGGACCCTGCTTTTTTGGTGGCACAGAAGGAAAGATACAGAAGGACCACTGAAGCAAGGCCACAGAGCCACCTGAGAAAGGGAAGTACCAGAAGATGTATAGGATATGTATGCTTCAGAAAGCAGCTCTGTATTCTATAATCAAAATTAGTGAGACTTTTTATCCTCCAAATCAAACATAAAAAGCATCATAAGATGAAATAGGAAATTTACTAAACTTTCTTTCAATTTAATCTGTTGCTTAATTTAGTTTGAATCAGAAACATAAAATTTACCATTTTCTTTTAGTCAAAAACAAAGCCTTCATCTTCCAGTTGGTAGAGTGGATGCTGGTCACAACTAAGAAATTGTTCCTACCTTCTACAACATTATTGAATTACATTTTTCAAGGAAAAATGTATGAAGAATTTCAATAGCACTCTGCTTCGGGGGTTAGAGGAATTTTGCTGCGAAGATCCGGATGTATATCTTTTACTCTATGCAGGATCTATCCCAACCATTTAACATTCCTTTTTCAGACAAAAGTAATCCAAAAAATGTACAAATGAGTGGGCAGTATATACTGTGTTCCAATAAATACTGTTTCCAAAAGCTAGATGGTGGGTTAGACATGGCCTACAGGCTGCTTTTTGCTGATTCCAGCTCTATTACATCAGCAGCTGTTATGATAATCACCAGTGCCTGCAACAGAGACACAAAACAGGGCATAAACAAATGCCTTCGGGATGTTTCAGAAAACAGAGCCTGAAACTGAGAACATGGAGATAAATAAGGAAATTCCTAGAAGACAGTGAGCGGCAGAGAAGATAAGTTACGTTGCTGCCCAAAGCCTTGGCTGACCACCAAATGGAGCACTAAGCAATGCTGGAAATCCACATAAACACTGAGGAGATGTTAGCAGCTGCACATTGGAGGGGATGAAGTTTACTTTCTAAATCCAGGAAGCTTAACCCCTTAAGAGAACAACAGTACATCTTAGACTCAGGAGATGCACATGATCTATTGTTGACAGGATTCACCTTTTAATCAAAAGACACTAGGCCCACAGTAAGATATAAAATGTGATGTGACTGTTAAGGGCCAAAAAGAATGAGCAATGAACAGAAACTTACTGCAAGTAAGGCATCGCTTAGATAAATCAGACAAAAATTCTAAAGATAGGACCTACTAAAGAACCACTTATAGAAAATATATTCAAGAAACCAAGGGAAATTTTTGGTATTACTGAATACACAGATAATCCTGAGAGGAAAAAATAAATTCTAATATAACTAATTAAAAGAAATTCAGATATTACAAAGTACAATAGTTTAATTAAAAATGGTGGGATTAAAGCAATGATTGAGTAAGATCATTTCTTTAAAAAGAAAGGGGGATTATGAAGGACTTACCTACCCTGTCTTGGCAGAGCTAGGCTGTCGACTTCCCTGCTACCAAGTTTTGTCCTTTTTGGGCAGCAGTCTGTCTACAGTTGAAGCAAGGAGTTTTTTCATGCCAAAAGATAGGCTTGCCACTAATTCAACCATCTCACACTGGAGATGCTTCGATGCTTATCTTCTACTTGGAGTAGAATAGGGGGTGCTGTCAGGAGCTGATATGTCTCGATATCAAAAAAAAATCTTAATAATCCCTGCTCTACAATAAATGTCTGTCAGAGAAACAGGACGAAAAGGCTGAAGACTGATGCTGGAATGTATGGAGAGAAAATGGGAACTGTCCAGGCAGTCACTGGTTTGTCATTTCTTAGTATTGGAAGCTGCAGGCCCTGCACTTCCTATGTAATCAGATATATTTACCCCTCTCAGGTCTCTGAGGTGGTTGAAGAATAGACAGCTAGAGTCTCATAGTTAAATTTTGAGTTGTTTAGGAATCAAGAGGGCGTTCTAGATCTAAGAAGATGGTTATAATAGTGATGCAAGTTAGTATGAAAGCTAAGTCAGTTATAGAACTTTAAACTCATGGAGATGGTTAGATGGTAGAATGTTAAAGTCAGGGGCCAAATATGTATGAACTGGACATTGGGAAGGTATACTGGGCCATTTAACTCTCATAAATGTGGCATATTTATTTCTGCTGTTTTGTATAGTATTTACTGTTATAAGAGAAGGAACCATTTGTTGGACTGAAAGGGGAAGCTGTTGGGGGGGAAGAGGGTGGAAGGGTGGGACAGGAAGGGGGAATAGGGAAGGGTTTGTGACTGAGATGTAACTTGAAGAAAAAAAATAAAGTATTTAATAAAAAAAATCAAAAAAAGAAAGAATAAATAGCAACCAAAAATATAAGCAAGACTCACTATATTATGTTGTATAGAAGATCTGAGATGTAAAACTATATGGGCATGACTAAAATTATATTGAAAGATTTACAGAAGCAAAATCTTGGAGACTGGAAATAGCTGAAGGTTGTAGCAGGTATTGATTGCAAGTGGCTAAGAGGCATGTTTTGAAGTGATGAAAAAGTTGTAACCTTTCACATTACTTATTTTGCCCTTATTATTATATAAATCCCAAGGAATAAAAATATTATGTTTCTTTTATAAAAAAGAGGGGGATAAATGGGCATTGAAATAAGTCAGTACATTGTTAACTTTAAAATCATAGAAAGATTAACAAGCCAAAGAACCAGCTCAGAGACATGAAGGCACAAAAACACACCAAGAGTGAAGCAATTAGAACTCTAGAACATGGGAAAGGAGCAAAAAAAGAGTATCTGAAGAACTCACTGCTAAAATCTCCTAAGTTTGATGAAAACAAGATACACATTTGAGAACCTTAACAGTTCCTACACAGCGCTGTCAAAGCATCAAAGCCAAAGAGAAAAGCCTTGCACACAGACAAAGAAGGGAACAGAGAAAATTAGCATAAATAAAAATAAATGTCTTATCGAAAATTATCAAAGACATCAGAATGACATATTCAAAATGTTGTTTTAAACAGACTAAAACAAAGATATCTTGTAGCTTTCAATGTTAAGAGAGAAATTGAGACATGCTCAGATTTTTAACAATGGAATTATTTACCTGTAAGCTTCCCTAGAAGAAATATTAAAAGGAATATGGTCCTCATGAAGAGAGAAAAAAAAGATATAAGCTACATTCTGACTTCCAAAAATGTTTAAAAAAAAAAACCCCTCAGAGATGTAATTAGTGGAAGGAAAGGGAAGGATTATATTTCAGTACAGAGAGGAAAGAAGAGCTTTACAGAATAGCCCTGTCTAGAAGATCAAACAACATGCAAGGAAGCTACTATTAACCCACATCCACCAATCCTGTCCCATTCCAGCCATTCTCTGGGCTTTTTAAAAATGTTTATTTATTACTTCAATTTACATCTCCATCACAGTGCCCTCCCTCCACTCCTCCCACTCTCTCCCCCTTCTCCCACCTATCCTACTCCTGTGGTGTGGGGCACCTACATATCAGCCCCCTCCAGTTCAGCAGCCATATGAGGACTAAGAACTTTCTCTTGCACCATCCTCCAGCCTTTCTATTAACTGTATTTTTATTTTTTATACTTTATTTTTTTATTTCTTCAAGTTAAATCTCAGTCACAATCCCTTCCCTACTCCCTCCTCCTGTCCCACCCTTCCACCCTCTTTCCCTCAACAGCTCCCCGTTTCAGTCCAACAAATGGTTCCTTCTCTTATAACAGTAAATACTATACAAAACAACAGAAATAAATACGTCACAATTATAAGAGTTAAATGGCTTAGCATACATTCCCAATGTCCAGTCCATATGTATTTGGCCCCTGACTTTAACATTCTACTATCTAACCATCTCCATGAGTTTAAAGTTCTATGTCTAACTCAGCTTTCATACTAACTTGCATCACAATTTTTAAAACATCTTCTTAGATCCAGAACACCCTCTTGATTCCTAAACAACTCAAAATTTAACTATGAGACCGTAGCTATCTATTCTTCAACCACCTCAGAGACCTGAGAGGGATAAATATATTTGATTATGTAGGAAGTGCAGGGCCTGCATCTTCCAAAACTAAGAAATGACATACCAGTGGCTGCCTGGACAGTTCCCATTTTCTCTCCATACGTTACAGCATCAATCTTCAGCCTTTTGGTCCCGTTTCTCTGACAGATATTGATTGTAGAGCAGGAATTATGAAGGACTTACCTACCCTGTCTTGGCAGAGCTAAGCTGTGGACTTACCTGCTACCAAGTTTTGTCCTTTTTGGACAGCAGTCTGTCTACAGTTGAAGCAAGGGGTTTTTCATGCCAAGAGATAGGCTTGCCACTAATTCAACCATCTCACACTGGAGATTTTTCAATGCTCATCCTCTACTTGGAGTAGAATAGGGGGTGCTGTCAGGAGCTGACGTGTCTCGATATCAAAAATATCTTAATTTAAGAAAACATCTTTGAATGCCATATTCTGAAGATCTCTTGGGGTTTTTGAAGATACCCTATCTATCTCTTGCATTTACATAAGCAAATGTTGCTTGTCTCTTAACAACTTGATTTCTGAGTAGCTTAGAGAATATCTGTGATAGACTGTCATAGTAGCTAACAAATGACATGCTTGCATAACTAGGAGTTTGTATTTCTTAACTATCCTAAACGGTTTGTTTATTGATACAAAATTAAAGGTAACACTTCTTAAAGGTATTGTACCTAGTAATGCTTAAAATGAAATGTGAAGCTCTGGCCTCTTGATACCAACCATCTTAACTGTATTTTTAATCAATTGTGAAATCATCTGGAATACTAGCTATTGCCAGTTAAATGTGAAATATATAAACTACATTCTGGAAACTTGACATTTGGGTTTATTTAGCTGCAAATGATTATCTTCTATGTCCAAAAACAATCAGAAATAATTCTATGTTTAAATGAGACTATGGAGAGGGCACCATTTACTAGCAAGTATAAAAAACAACATATGAGTTTTTAATCATCTCACCCACACAGAAATGAGATAAAGTTTTTCTTATTTCTTTTTTTAGTTTATTTATTACTTCAAGTTACATCTACATCACAGTATTCTCTTTCCATCCCTTCCAGTCCTGCCCTTTAACCCTCTACTCCCTTCCATCCCACTCCTCAGGAGTGGGGTGTCCCTTCATATCAGTCCCCCAGCCCAGTTCAGCAGTCATATGAGGGCTAAGAACTTCCTCAGGCACTGGGGGCCTACATGGCACTACCACTAGGGAAAAGTGTCCCACTAACAGGTTACAAAGTCTATGTTCCTTTTCCTTTTGGTGTGTTGGTTGTAGGATAGTTATCCTGTAATATATAACTAAAATCCAATTATAAGTGAATAGATATCATGTGCATCCTTCTGAATCTGGGCTAGCTCACTCAGAATGAGCTTCTCAGTTCCATCCATTTGGCTGAAAATTGCATGATTTCCTTGTTTCTGATGGCTGAGTAGTTTTCCATTGTGTAGATGTATCACAGTTTCTCTCTTTCTTTTTTTTTTTTAATACATTCTTTGGTTGAGGGACATCTGGTTGTATCCAGTTTCTAGCTATTACAAATAAGGCTGCTATGAACATAGATGAGGAGATGTCCTTGTGGTTTGGTGAGGAATCATTTGGATGTATACCCAGAAGTGGTATAGAGAACCTAAACTTCAAACTAGTTAAAGTCTATTGTAGGTGGTAGTGACCAAATTCTAATTCAGTCCTTTTTCATTTTAAACCTAATTCTCTGTTTGACAAATATTGTTAGCTCCCCAGCATGAAACTGTCAAGATTAATTATAACTGTAGATAAGCCCAACATAGCATTCTAACTACACACACACACACACACACACACACACACACACACACACACACATACGCACGTGCGCGCATACACACACACACACACACACACACACACACACACACACACACACACACACATATGAAATTTACTTCGAAGTAAAAATATTCCTTGGTTGGCTCCCTTAAGAAATTATCATCTGCCACAGAAATACCTGATCCATGATCCATCCCACTTGTTATTAATCAGAGAAAATACAGAGAAACTGTATTTTGTGAGAGAATGTGTCAAATTTCCTTTAATTTTTCACATCTCCTCAGTTAAAGAGTTATAGCTACTAGCTGTGTTCATATCTGCTCTTACATGTCTGATATTTTCTCCCTTATGACTGTTGAATGGCACGAGGAAATTAAGCCCCACTGGAATCAGAGCTCAGGATATAGCCAAGTGTAAGATCTGGACAGAAGTAATTACCAAGGATCCCTACTAATGATAAATTAACAGAATACAAATGAAAATCAGTTGCTTCAAATGTGAGCTTGACATTTCTGTAGCTATGAACAGTTCTGTTCTTCCAACGTTTGCCCTGGGATTCATACTTTGTAAGATCCTCAGTGGATACCGGACACAGCAGATGACAAGCTGTTCTTTGCCTTTGCCTCATGTGTACACAGAACATTTAGTGTGTGAACTCAGTGTAGGAATTAGTTTAACTAGCTAATAGGAACGACGAATATAAGAACAAAAGGAATGCTTAAACACAAGTGCTGTTATCTGGCCAGTTAGCCTGGTAGTCAAGACAACTACTAAGTGACTATCAGTCAAGTAGCATGTCCTGTGGATTTTCTTAGTGGTGGGATGACTCATGACCCAGCCAGGCTTGGGTAATATGGCCTGAGACCACCCGCTACTCATAATGACACATATTTCAAACTTATGAGTAGTTGATTTCTAAAATCTTCTATTCGATTTATTTCAACATTAGATGGCCAGGAGTAACTGAAATCATGAAAACCTAAATGAGTAAAAATGGTTGCTATTATCATGAGCAAACATTCTTATAACATCTGTGTATTGTACATAAACTCTAAGTTAAAAAATGATTGTCAGTGTATTTTTGCACATGAAATTCATCTGATTGTATGATAAATATTGAAATACATTGCTCAGCTTTCTGAGGTAGAATTTATTGAAAATTCCATACACTCGCTTTCTTAATTATATGATGCAAGACCATATGCCTAGGTATGATCCTGCCCAAAGAAGCTGGATCTATCTACATCAACTATATATAATTAAGGCAAATCAGATCTGATGGGGGTAGTTCTTCAGTGAAGGCCTTTCTGTTAGATGACACTATGCTTTGTCAAGTTGAGAACTAAAGCTAACTAAGACACTCCACCCTTGTCAACACACAAACACATCACTTTACACCATAACCTTTGAAATTATGATCCCCAAGATCTGACGTTAATAGCATAAGACACAATATAACCCTTCTGACTTTTATCATGTCTGTAGGGTTACCAATGACCTCCTCATCCTCTTTTAACATCTCTAGTCTTTTCTTCTGGTTCTCAGTAAATCTGTCCAAAGATCTGCCCATTCCTCTTTCTAAGGACCTATGTTTTGAGTTTTTGAGAATCCTTTTACTGTGGTATTCTTTACTTCACTTATTTTTATTCCAACAGAATCTTTCAGTATGCTAAAATAGTGGTGATTATTTGACATATCAAAGGAGATCCAAAACCTCTCTTCTTGGTTAGCTTGGTGTCACTATACACCAAGCTGGTATGGGTTTTTGTTTCTGCAAATTGTTTGTTTGTGTGCTTGTGACTTTTGAATTGAGATAGTAATGGTTATTGGTTTTCAAGTTGGTTGTAAGTCTGAAAAAATATGGATAGGATTAGAGTAAAAAAAATGGAATATAGTGTATGTCAACATTTCTAATCTGTTATGAGCATATTATTATGTTTTAGAGGTCGGGAACTTTATTTGCAATGTTTTGCTATTTTTATGAAATAGATTTAGAGATGAACATGCTATGTGAAGATTTCCATTCTGCTGTGTTTTGTTCCTAATTTAAAACTGGAAATACATATTTGAAACCCAAAATGATTACTGCATATAGTCGATATTCATATTATTTGTGAGCAATTAAGACACTAACAAAATCCTTACTTCCATCTAAATTTTCTCTTTTTATTAAAAATTCCTTTATCAGGAATCTCTGATAACAGATTCAAGTTATTTCATTTGTTTAAAAATAATCTCTGTTTTGCCTTGAAATTTTCAAGATTTTTTTTTTTTTTTTTTTTTTACTAAATATAGGATATAATACCCCTACCCCACACGGGTAACTTATCCAAGAGAAAAGTGTTTGATTCTGAGCAGCAAAAAGCCAAACAACAAAACACAACACTCAAACATGCAATGAATGGGATGACGCTGGGCTTCTGCTTGTCACGCTGATTTATCATCTCTGCCTCGCGCTTACTCATGTTCCTGGGGCATTCCATGTTCTCCACTAAGACAATTGAACTCTGAGCCTCTTTTCTAGTCTGCCTGACTCTAAAAACACCATAACCCAAGCTTCTCCCAGTCCTGCCCCTCCTCAAGTCCAGTAGTTCAATTATCCTGATAACAGCAAGAGCTTCCTAAAGCCATCAATATCTCCTCTCTCTGTGTCTGTGTCTCTGTCTCTGTCTCAGTCTCTCTCTCTCTCTCTCTCACACACACACACTCACTCACTCTCTCTCTCTGTTGCTCTGTCTTTCTCTTTTTCTTATTCTCTCTTTCACTCTCTGTCACTGTGTCTCTCTCTGTCTTTGTCCTTTCTCTCCTCCCTCTCTGTCACTCTGTCTTTGTCTCTCCTCCCTCCCTCCCTCTCCCTCTCTCTCTCTCTCTCTCTCTCTCTCTCTCTCTCTCTCTCTCTTCCCTCACTCCTCTCCCTGTCTCTTTGCTGCCTATTTGCTGCATATTTGTCTCATGAATATCTTTTTTATAGTCTTGTCCCTTTTATCAGCTATCATGTAAGAAATATCCTTTTTGTAAAATCTTTGTCATTTGGTACCTTCTTTTCCAGAAACCAAGACACCGAGTCCATTTCCTTCCTAAGCACTTGCTCTCATTTTATTTTCACATAAGAAAAGTATCATTTGTCATTCTTCTCTGATGTTATAAATATCACTTTGGTCTGATAAGTAAAGATTTTCACAGCTACTTACAGTAAGCTGCAAAGTTCACCCTGTCACAAATATCTTTTTCTTTTTATCTTTTTTATCAAGCATTTGTCCTGTGTCCAATGAAAATGTGTCGATTTTGGTCTGTATATTCTGTTTAACTGGCATCTAAGATTTTGTTTGTGATAGCTAGATATTAATCTCTATAAATTTAGTTAGTTGTAAAAGATATTTCTATGAATATCTTTTTTTTCTAGCTACTAAGTGACATTTTAATGTTCTCAAAAGCAACATTTGAAGACTATAAATTTTATAAATATAATTGACATATTATAAGGCTATATGTATAGTAACAATGTTCTTATAAAATATAACGACAGAGGTAAAAAACACTGTTGTTTCTTTTAAGACAATGTCTTACTGTATAGCCTTGGCTGGCCTGGAATGTGCTATGTAGGCAAGGGTGGCCTTGAACTTACAGTTATCTGCCTGTTTCTGCCTTTAGAGTGCTGAAAATAAAGGAATGAAGCATAATACCCCACCTAACAAAATCCCTTTAAATTTTTCAGTAATGATGCAGTGATCAAAATAGAGATTTTGGCCCCAAATTTTATTATTCTAGAAACCAGATTTTTATCAAGCCACAAATGAAATGTCTAAATATTGTTGATACATAAAGAAAATACTATCTATATAAACTACCTGTTTTAATATAATTGTAGAATTTTAATAACTTTAATTATTTTATGATAAATAATATTAATGAGAAAATTGTGATTATTACATAAAATGATAACAATTATCAATAAATAATAAACTATCCCAATTAAAGCAAGGCTCACAAATTAGTATGTTTCTAATAAAATCAGTAATATTGCTCATTTTATTTTTAATAATTATCACATTTGAATCTCACTTCATTCTCAAATTATAATGCTTTTTACAAGTATATTATACAATATCAGAAGCTAAGAGATACTTATCACACACATGTAGTTTATAGTATACTTTATTATTTCTCTATTCAGGTATAAACATCACTTCCATTTTGCTTAGTAAAA
>CAJQZJ010009351.1:10768856-10828777 GCA_907164525.1 Lophiomys imhausi | reverse complement strand
CACACACACACACACACACACACACACACACACACTGGAATGTTAGCCATAATGAAAAATAAAATTAACTACTTTTTCTGGAAAATGAATGGAGATTTCAGGGATTATCAATCTTATGAAATAAACTTGAATTGGAGAGTCTAATACCATGCCTTCTTTCAAATGAGGAATACAAACGTTTGTAAGTGCGTGAATACAGATACATATTTAGATATGTATATGTGGAGAGAGAGAGAGAGATTGCACAAAAGATGACATGAAAGTAGAAATGAGACAGGGAAAATGTGAGAAGAGGAGTAAGTTAAAGGTAGGGTGAGGGAAGAACAAAAAGTTAATGGAGGAACATATTGATAAAGTGTGTTTTCTCCCATATATGAAATCTAAAGCTAACTTTACATGCAAATATGGGAACTTATATTCATAGATATATAATTAGGGTGCCTCTTTGGGTAGAGACAGGACATGATCAGAAGGGTAGAGAATGGACAAGTGCTAAGCAGATGCAATAGCTTACATGATGAAATTGTCATAATGGAACTCATCATTTTATTCACTAACTAGTACTACCACTACTACTAATCAATAATATTAATAATGATTTCATTCTAAGCTTTCCATATTAATGCAAAAAGGAAAGCAGAATAATAAACATGCCTTAAGAAAACAAAAAGGCAAACACACTGTTCAGTAAAAATATCACATGATCAAAACAGAATAATTCCTTATGTGTACCTTCATGAAGAGAACAGGAATAAATTTGTTAAAAATTAATTAAGACACATCTCTGAAATATACAATGAACAACAAATTTGTTTTATGACAAACAATGAAAGATTTTCAAAGGCTGTTTTAGTTAGCAAACATCATAAATGCCAATTCAATAAATTAGTACATGTGTAACCACTAAGATAATTAATCTCATCTTTTATTAGCTAGTTCCAATTTATCTTGATATCATATTGTTGGCAGGTCTTTGTAGACTATATACCTTAAATCCTTTAAATTTTAATCCTTTTTAATATTTAAATGCTGAGGGAAAGTGAATAAATGCTTCAAATTAAATTAAAATTTTCAGGAAAGATTTCTTCACAAGATAAAATACTGCAGAATGGGAAGTCAGATTGTCAGAAAGAAGCCACCAAGCTATGAACAAACAAGGAAATGTATAAACAGGCATATAAGCAAAGATAACTGAAATGACTCATTACCCTTGGGGATATAGCAGAGATATAAAATTGAGAAAAATCATAGGAGCATACATGCAGAAAGAAAGTAAAAAGGAAACATGAAAAAGTTGTCAAAGTAAGCCACACAGTGGTATGGCTGGGTCCTGAGGCAGAGCTATTCCTAGTTTTCTAAGATATCGACAGACTGACCTCCATAGTGGTTGTACAAGCTTGCACTCCCACCACAATGGAGGAGTGTTCCCCTTTCTCCTCACCCTCGCCTGCATGTGCTGTCATTTGACCTTTTGATCTTGGCCATTCTGACAGGTGTGAGATGGAATCTCAGAGTCTTCTTGAGTTGCATTTCTCTGATGATTAAGGACTGAGCATTTCTTCAAATGTCTCTCAGCTATTAGGGATTCCTCCTTTGTGAATTCTCTATTTAGCTCTGTCCCCCATTTTTTGATTGGATTGTTTGGTTTCTTGGCATTTAATTTCTTGAGTTCTTTGTAAATTATGGATATTAGCCCTTTGTCAGATGTGGGGTTGGTGATGATTTTTTTCCCAATGTAGGCTGCTGTTTTGTTTGAATGACAGTGTCTTTTGCCATATCACTTCTGAGTATACATACATCCAAATGATTCTTCACCAAACCACATGGACATTTCCTCATCTATGTTCATACATGCCTTATTTGTAATAGCTAGAAACTGGAAACAACCCAGATGTCCTTCAACTGAGGAATGGATTAAAAAACTGGTACATCTACACAATGGAATACTACTCAGCCATCAAAAACCACGAAATCATGCAATTTGCAGCCAAATGGATTGAACTAGAGAAGCTCATCCTGAGTGAGCTAATCCAGGCTCAGAAGGATGCACATGGCATCTATTCACTTATAATCAGATTTTAGCCATACGATACAGCATAACTATGCTACAGCCAGTGTACCAAAGGGAACAGGAACATAGACTTTTTCATCCTGTCAATAAGACACTATGCCCTACTGGTGCTGTCTTGTAGGCCCCCAGTGTATGAGGAGGCTCTTGGCCCTCACATGACTGCTGAACTGGGGCAGGGGACTAATATGTAGGGATACTCCACTCCAGAGGAGTGGGTTGGAAGGGATAGAGGGTAGAGGGTAGGAGGGCAGGACTGGGAGGGGTGGAAAGAGGCTACTATGATGGAGATGTAACCTGATGTAATAAATAAACATAAAAAAGAAAAAGATTAAGCCACATAGTTTTGGAGCCATTATTGTGTGGATATGGAACAAGTTTGTATAATGTATTATCTGCTTCAGGTGTTTGGGTATTTTTCCAAGACAATTTTATAAACACCAAAATTTCTACAATCAAAAGTTTTAATTATCTATATGCTATTGAACATGGTGTTCTGTGTCTGACTTGGGGTCATATGTGCCATGCATTTCTGATTTAGGTCTGGCCTTTTTTTTTTTTTAAATACTTTATTTTTTTTTCTTCAAGTTACATCTCAGTTACAAACCCTTCCCTATTCCCCCTTCCTATCCCGCCTTTCCACCCTCTTCCCCCCAGCAGTTTCCCCTTTCAGTCCAACAGATGGTTCCTTCTCTTATAACAGTAAATACTATACAAAACAACAGATATAAATTTTCCACATTTATGAGAGTTAAATGGCCCAGTATACAGCAAGCCAGTAGCGAACATCAAATTAAATGGAGAGAAGCTTGAAGCATTTCCTCTAAACTCAGGGACAAGGCAAGGATGTCCACTTTCACCATATCTCTTCAATATAGTACTTGAAGTCCTGGCTAGAGCAATAAGACAACTAAAGGAGATCAAAGGGATAAAAATTGGAAATGAAGAAGTCAAATTATCCCTATTTGCAGATGATATGTTAGTATACATAAGCGACCCCAAAAACTCCACCAAAGAACTCTTACAGCTGATAAACAACTTCAGCAAGGTGGCTGGATACAAAATTAACTCAAAAAAATCAGAAGCCCTTCTTTATACAACAAACAAATATACCGAGAAAGAAATAAGGGAAACAACCCCCTTCACAATAGCCACAAACAACATAAAATACCTGGGGGTAACTCTAACCAAGTAAGTAAAGGACCTATACAACAAGAACTTCAAGCCCCTGAAGAAAGAAATGGAAGAGGCCTTTAGAAGATGGAAAGATCTCCCATGCTCATGGATAGGTAAGATCAACATAATAAAAATGGCTATCCTACCAAAAGCAATATATAGATTTAATGCAATTCTTATCAAAATACCAACACGATTCTTTATAGACCTGGAAAAAGCTATTCTCAAGTTCATATGGAACAACAAAAAGCCCAGAATAGCTAAATAAATCCTGTACAATGAAAAAACTTCTGGAGGTATCACCATCCCAGATTTCAAGCTGTACTACAGAGCAACAGTAATAAAAACAGCATGGTATAGAAACAGACCAGTGGATCAATGGAATCGAATTGAAGACCCAAACATGGACCCACACACCTATGGCCAACTAATCTTTGACAAAGAAGCCAAAACCACACAATGGAAGAAGGACAGCATCTTCAACAAATGGTGCTGATCCAACTGGATGTCCACTTGTAAAAGAATGAAATTAGACCCATACCTATCACCTTGTACCAAACTTAAATCCAAGTGGATCAAAGACCTTAACATAAAGCCGGCCACACTAAATACACTAGTAGAAAAAGTAGGAGAAACCCTCGAACTCATTGGCACAGGTGACAACTTCCTGAACAGAACACCAACAGCTCAGGACCTGAGATCAACAATCAATAAATGGGACCTCATGAAACTGAAAAGCTTCTGTAAGGCAAAGGACACTGTCATTCGAACAAAACGGCAACCAACAGACTGGGAGAAAATCTTCACCAACCTCACATCTGATAGAGGGCTATTATCTAAAATCTACAAAGAACTCAAGAAACTAAATGCCAAGAAACCAAATAATCCAATCAAAAAATGGGAGATGGAGCTAAATAGAGAATTCACAAAGGAGGAATCCCTAAGGGCTGAGAGACACCTGAAGAAATGTTCAACATCCTTAATCATCAGAGAAATGCAACTCAAGACGACCTTGAGATTCCACCTAACACCTATTAGAATGGCTAAGATAAAGAGCTCAAATGATAGCGCATGCTGGCGAGGGTGTGGAGAAAGGGGAACCCTACTCCATTGCAAGAGGTCTGGCCTTTTAAAGCCAGGACTCCTCAGAAAGAAGTTTTGTGAATTAGCTGTTTACATGTGAAGAAACTAAGGCTTAAAAGTGAATGGTTAAAGCTACAAGTATCTATGGATATGAGAATAAATATTTAAAATACAGTTAGAAATGATATTGATTATCCAGTCCCAAGTGGTAACTAATAAAGTCATCATAAACTTATGTACATTTAAGCAGCACTAAATAGATTCAGTCTCTCTCTCTCTTTCTCTCTCTCTCTCTCTCTGTCTGCGTGTTTGAGTTTTAATAAAAGAATGTCAGGGGAAGGCCTAATGTCATTGCTTCTGATAGGTTCATTTCAATGCTGAGATCTGGTTACGGCCCCTTCTGAGGCACTCTCTTGACTGGTTAATAAAAGTCACTGATAGACAATTAGCTGGACAGAAAGAGTATAGGAAGGCGGGACTTCCTAAGATTAGAACAGGAACCCTGCACTTTACAGAGCATTAATTCATTCTGCCAGGAGACACAGAAGCAGATGTGTTCTTTGAGAACACTGGAAGGTAATCACAGGCACATGGTGGTTTGGGATTAGGTTATCCGGGTTAATTTAGAGTAGCTAATTGAGACTGCCCAGCTAAGGATTAAATGTTAAAACATTAAAAGCTCTTTGTGTATTTAATTATTAGAGAAAGGACCAGGTCAACTTATAAGCTGTCAGTTTAAGCACTCCTGGACTCCTGGACTCCCCTTGAACCCAGGTGAATCTCTCACCAAGCTGCTGGTAATTCTACTGGCCTAATATAACAACTTATATTAGTTAACAGAGTTTAGGTAACAGGTGGTGTAGGCCACCCTTGGTCCCAGGACTCTTTCCCTAGGACAAAACAGGCAACCGGTTAAGGTCACCCACTGCTCTGTCAAGCTGTCAGCTGCTCTGCCAGTCTAACCTTACAGTTTGTACTTATTAATAAATGCAACTGAAAATTAAACTGAAGTTTCAAAAGAAGAGGTCATGATATTAAGAAGAAATAGGAGAGAAATTCGAGGAGTTGAAGGGAAAAGAGAGGGGTTGGGAATGATCTAAATAAAATACTCATGTACAAAATTCTTTTAAAAATTAAAAATGTAGTATCTTTCAATGGTAGGAAGATTACCTGTAGTATAAAATGTAAGTCCGTTGATATAGCCCAGACCTATTTATCAAGAAACAAGAAATTGTACCAGATTTTAACCAAGTCTATAAGTGAATCTACTGTGCAGCTAAGGACCACTGGCAAAACTAGGTTTATTCCAGGTGACTGAGAAAGAGAGGATCTCAAGGTCTAGGTCAGCATTGGGTACATAATGAATCTTGTCCAAAAAAAAAAAAAAAAATAGCAGACCAAACAAGGGTTGAGGGTGGAAGGTGGCAAACACCACTAGCCAGTGGCCAGAACAATGAACATGCCTCAACTGGTTTAGAACAGTGGTTCTTATCCTTCATATTGAGACCCTTTTGGGGATTAAATATCATAAATCCTCCATATCAGGTATCTACATTATGATTCATGAAAGTAGCATAATTCTAGTTATGAAGTAGCAACAAAATAATGTTATGGTGGGGATTACTATAACATGAAGGATTGTATTAGAGGCTTGCAGCATTAGGAAGACTGGCAACCACTGGCCTAGAGGAATAAAATAAAATCCTATGAACAAGATGCAAGTTTTGTATGTAAAGAAGAAAAGAGGAAAGAAAGTTAGGGGCATTGGATATTCCACAGATACTGTTTTCTGATAAGTTCACCATAATTCAGATTTTAACCTGTGTTTTTCTTTGGAACTCGAGTTAGTATGAGTGTGCTCTGGTTTTTCTTTATCTGTGGTAGCATAAAACTGCAATTAAAGGATGACATAAATCATCCAAATGCTTGATATTCAGAAAATACATCTCATAAAAAGATGCAGGAACATGCTTAGGAGTAGACTTTAATATCTATGAGAGCCTGATAAATAGTGTAGCTCCCACATTACCAAAGAAAGATAAAAGATGGTAGCCTACTGGCTTTGAGGCTTGTTCTTTTTGACTGTGAATACTATCACTGAAAAGTTCATTGGATTAAGTTACTATTATTACATATGAAAGGCACCACACAAATTCTTTCCTATAGTCAACTCTCAAATAGTATTGCTTCATTTATAGAATTTCCCATTATATGAAAGCAGCTAATATTTAGTTATTGCTATTCTTTGTTATTTCTTTTAGTCTATGAAGACAGTAGTGGAGAACAGTTAACTAGATATATAACACAGTCATTTTATAAATAGAAACTGCCTTGATTTTTTACTAAAAAATGTCTAAGTCCAATCATTCCATTAGAAGTTTGTTGGAGAACATTTCTTCAAGTGCCTCTCAGCTTTTAGAGATTCCTCTTTTGGGAATTCTCAGTTTATCTCAGTACTCCATTTTTTGATTGGGTTAATTGATTTGTTGGTGTTTAATTTCTTGAGTTCTTTATATATTTTGTATATTAGCCCTCTGTCGGATGTGGGATTGGTGAAGATCTTTTCCCAATATGTAGGCTACTATTTTGTTCTAATGAGCCCCAGACACTTGGCCAACAGACATACTCACATACAGCTTCCTCAAAGCCAAGGAAATTGACTACACATAGAAGACCCTGTACCAATATGAAACCAAATGAATGGATTGAACTTTAGGAGATTACATTGCTGTCTGTGCTTTATTTTCCTAGAAATGCTGTCAGATCCCATTGGTAAGGAGTCTGCAAAATCCACTTCCATTCTAAGACAGCTGACTGATCCTTGATTTGTTTTTGTTCTCCTTGAAGAAACTAGTAGCTTAACCCATTACAATAATTTCCCTCATAAAACTTGTTAAATTATTCTTTGAAATTGGCATTAAATATGGATTTCATGTATAAAAATACTTTTGTTTTTATTGGCATTTACTGATATATAATCCACAGAAAAATGGCTGAAGTAACAGAACTACTGTAATATCCTTCCACTACAGACACATTTAGATTCCATGGCAATTGGTCAGCTATTTTGTTTGGGCATATTTTATTACTTTATTTATGTGTTTCACAAAACCCTTTCTGAGTAGTATACCCAGCTAATTTTAATTTTAAAAGTATATAGCATTTTAAAAAATCAATATATTTTGATGATTTCCCTTCCCCAGTTCTTCAAAGATCCTCACTATCTCCCTACACACCCAACTTTAGGTTCTTCTTCTCTGTATTTCACACATACCAAAAAATGAGAAACGCAAAAATATCCACAAAACTAAAAATCAAAACAAAGAAGCAAAGAAACAAAAGCAATAAAACTGTCAAAAGAAAGCAAAAAAGAAACAAAAAGTCCACATGAATTCTATTGAGTTTGTTTTATGCTGGCAAATTATTTCTAGGCATGGGTCCTGCCTTGAAATGTGGTTGATACACCCAGTGAGATCCCGTTGCAAAAAATATATTTCCCTTTGACAATGGATATCAATTACAGACAGTTTTTGATTAGGGATAGAAGTCTGTGTCCACTTCCCCCACTCATTGCTAGAACTCTTCTGAATTGAACCTGTACAGGTCTTGTGCATGGTGCCAGAGGCTCTGCAAATTCATAAGTGGATTAATAGTGTAGTGTCTGTAATATACCATTACCTCAGAGTCTTTCTGACTCTGCACCTTGAAGGGAGTAGTTTGATGAAAACATCCTATTCAGTACTGGTCCTGCTTGCAGGAGCCCCTTCTCCCACTCTACTTCTACTTGATGGGTCTCCAACTCTTAGTGAAGTCCTCCTAGCTCTTTCCCAAAGTCCCTCTCCGACATTTCTCCTAGTCCATCTACATTCCTTTGTGCCACCAACTTGAAGAAATGCTCTCTACCAGGGACCCCACAGCCATCACCCTTGCCTAGGATCCACAGCAGGCAACAGCAACCAAAGAACAGAATGCCCACCCAACAAAGACAAACCAGCTGGTATATCTAAACCAAGAAACTGTGGTGGAGGTTTGGATTTCTTTGGAAACACAGTTGTGTTGAATGAGTGTATAACAGTTGTGGGAGTGTTTTGTTTACCACTGAATAGCAGACTCTTGGAAAGTGTATATAAATCAGCCTGTGTGAAACATATTTACATCCTTTGATGGACATATTCGTAGGAGAGCTAGTGATCTTTTTCAACAGGGAGTATCTCCGGAGGAGGGCTTAAGGTTGGCCAAAGAGAAAACATCATGGTGCATAGTTAGAGGGAGTATAAAAGGGAAGATCCAGAAACTCGAGGGGGCTTTTTGCTTGGCCTTGCTTCTCATTGGTGCTCACTGCAGCTTAACCTTGAAATACTCTAGGTAATGTTTTGCTGAAGTTTGCTGCTGCTGAGACTTGCTGAAGATTGTGGCCTAGGTTGGGCTGAGCCCAGGTGAAGCCCTGTTTGGTACTGCAAAAGTTGCTGCACTGAGGCCATGAGGGTACAGTACAGCACATGCCCATGAAGGTTCGGCAAACTCAGGCTGGAGGAGGAAACAGCAGCCCCAGGTGGGGGTGTGCCAACGACTAGCACCAAGGCCATCCATGGAGAGCACCACCTACCCTGTGGGGCTTTGGCAAGCTCAGAGAAACTGAAGAGACCAGGGCCCCAAGCACGAAGGCGGCAATTGCCATCTTGATAATAGAACTGGGTAGCCACTGAAACCGCTGTTGATGGCTGTGTTTGTTCCCTTTGGAAGATTACAACTGTTCCTGTGTATGCTGATTTAGATGGCCTGCTGACTAATTGCTCCCAGAATTAGCACCTGAGGATGTCTTCATCCTATCCTCTCCTCCTGTGCCTTGGGTTGGTGGGTTGAAAGGTGTTTATAGATACTAATAAATAGTTTAAAGGTACACCTACAAGGAACACCCTGAATATCATTACAATAGATGCTAGGTCCCAGCAAAAAGCCCAAGCATGAACAGCAAATACAACATGTCACCTCCAGAATCCAGTATTCCTATTATAACAGGTCTTGAGAAATGCAATTTAGTTGAGAACAAAAGGACTTCAGAATATCAATTGTGAGTATGTTCAAAGACCTCAAGGAGGGTATGAACAAATGCCTTAACAACACCACAAAGAGACAGTTAGAAACAACGAAAGTATTTCATGACATGACAGTAGAAATAGAATCACTACAGAAAATATAAATTGAAGTAAATCTGTAAAAAAAAAAAGACATGGAAGAGATATTTTTACACCTCTGTTTTTTTGTTGTTCTTTTTCTTTTTTCTTTCTTTCTTTTAGATTGGATCTCAAGAAGTTGAATGGACTAGCCTTGTACTTTATAGTCCAGGCAGGTATTGAAATTACATTACCCTGCCCAAGTCTCCTGAGAAGCTGGGATTGTAGCCCTGTGACACTGAGTTTGTGAGGACTGGGTTTTTATTTTACATAGGTGCTTAATATAATTTCTTTTTACAAATGCATTTTAATAAATGTTATAGAGTCAATACATGAAGAGATACTTGCTTTTGGATTTAACATACAAGCTAATCTATATTTCCAACCTCCACCTTCCATAATTTGGTTATATTTTTAAAGCAGAAAGAAATACAATTTTTCAGATAAACTAGCTTAAGTCTGTGTCATTTGACAACTAAAGTGAAAGGGCTTTTCATGGATAATAAGGAGACAAAAAGTTTGAAGAGCACAACTTCTGTGTGATAACCTCTCTGGAAACTCCCTGAAACATGGAACTTTATTCTGTATTTCATTATGAATAGAGAAGATAGACTCTGTAAGATTAATGTAACAGTACTTAGGACTGTACCAGATAGTATTACTAAATGCAAACCACCTTTGCCTCTGGTTTATGGTTTAATTTGAATATCATATAAAACTCTCAGGAACAAATTATGTTCCTAATGTCAGAGATATATAGATGGCTGCATTAAAGCCACATTATCCTGCAGGTAAATATCTCTTTACTATTAGAAACACAATCATCACATTCAAGGAGGAAGTGTTGTGCAACAAAGAAAAGGCATTTGTTTTTCCCTAACTCCTATTTCTGTTGCTCCTGACTAAGTACACAACAATCATTGGAGGAAACTGACTTCCTTTCTCCTGTATGAAATATCACAGTATATCTACTGACCTTTATGTGTACTGTACTGTTAGTTTTTGTTCAATGTACTTTAATTTCCCAAATCCAAAAAGAAGTGTAAATTCGGCATAATGAATTTGTTTTAAAGGGACAGATTTTTAAAAAAAAAATCCACTTATATGGTAATCCTGGGTGACTGGAAACATAGAACACATGACTAATGTTTATATGAAGATTATCATGAAAACTAAAATCAAGGCAACAAGAACAAAGGAAGAAAGTGTCCTTTAACATAAGCTTACCTAAGATGTTAAGGGCAGACTACAGTAAGAGACAGCATCAGCAAGCCAGGAAGACAACTGATCGAGTCAATTCAAGGGAATCAGGGCAGATGTAATGCATCTTCTTCTAACAGAAAACTGAGAAAATCCCCCCTCTAGCTCCCATCTCTCCTCCCTTTCCTCTCAATATTTTATATCCATTCCCTCCTCTCCTTTTCATCCTATTCCTCTTCTTCCTCCTCAAACCCACCCCTCAAGTTTCAGCCCTGCCCTGATGAGGCTTCTGGCATTTGGTTACAGGAACTTACAATGGACCTTTCATATGTTACTTTGTCCTGGAGGTAGTCAGATGCCTAAGCATATGAGCAGGTTTCTTTCTCACAGGAAAATGGTATATACTGTCAAATGCCCTTGTTGCTATTATCTTACCCTTTCCCATTCATTAGAAGACTCATGTCCTGAAGGAGAGTTAATTTTGATTTGTCAGTCTAGTGAGATTCGGAAAAACTAGCAATTGAAATAAAGAACGAGCTATTACTTAGAGACCTAGAGAGATGAGGAAATCTTGGGTTTCCTGGATGATGGGAAATGAGAACTAGTTGTACTGACTTGTGCAATGAGCAGATAGGGAACCAGGGGCATAGAGGATCTGCGGTCCTGTGCCTTTAACATTGTTCATGGTCATTTTTTCTTTGTCTTCTCCTGGGAAGTACCAACAGAGTAATTTAAAGGGGACTGTGAAGGAGCATTTTATTTACATGATTGTGTTGTTAACAAAACATTGGGATTTTACCAGGTGTGGCAGTTGTGGGTGTGTTGGGTCAATAAAATGAGGAATGAATAGGACATGTTAGAAATAACTAATTGGGAAGAAAAATTTTAGTCCCAAAGTGAGAGAATACATGTGGGTTTTGAAAAGACATGTTTGGCCTTAAAATATGTGTTCAAGTAGCAATTCTATAGAACAACATCATTGTTATTTTCTTGGTGCTTGTATTTGTCGAGGTAGAAACTAATAGCATAAAAGGAAAAGTGGAGAGAGTAGTAAATTCCCCTATCTTAGGAGTAGGAAAACAAAGAATTCATTCAATCGATAGGATTCATATTAAATATTGGATATGTCAAAAATTGGCATCTTATATCAGCATAATAAATTAGAATTCTGAAGTTATAAAAGGGATTTCTACCTAAATCAACAGCCACTTGCATCTAGCACTTGCCTGGAAAATATTCTAAATCTTTCAGTGTGTGATTTCATCTCTGACTTGTGATTATAGCAAAATCAAGTTCCCTGTTATCACCAGCAATCTCAACTCTATACATCTAGCTTAGCTTTTAGAAAAACACTCAGTGGCTTTGATCTGTAATAATTGAGGAACTTCCTATGTTAGCTTTCAGTTGGCATTTTCCATCTATATTATTTTTCACAGTGTATTCTTCTGACATAAAAATATGATGGCAATCTCAGAAGCAAGATTTACCTTTACCTGTTTCCCTAAATGATAACTTTGAGCTTTTTATGTAAGCACCTGCCTTCTTTCTTTGGTTTTCTCCTTTAGACTTCCTCCCATTATTAATGAAGGAAAGTCAGAGCATTAGAGGGAAGTGCATAGGACAAACAAAGAGCAGTACATTATTTGCCAGGATCTCAGACCTAGTCCTCTTGTTCTGGGTAAACTCAATACCTAAAGAAGCCCATTCCTTATCAGATAGTCATGACAGGGACTTTGATGGTGCAGTGTTGAGATTTCTAGCATAATAATCTCAAAACATGGCCTCACGTTGAACAATGAGGAAAAGAAAAAAGGAAATTCATAGGCCATTAAAGGGTTCCTCTTGGGATGCTGTACTCATAGTCCTATACATGCCTCTAGATCTTACTGAAAGTTCTCCCCTAGCAGCTGTAGTTCCTATTTTTACTGGATATTCTCCTTATCTTTTTGTAGTTTTTAGATACCAAGGTGGCTGAAAACATAAACCTGAATTTCCAAGAGTCTCTCATTAACGGGGTTCTAATTTAAACATACAATAAGGAGGCAAGAGACCCATAGCCAAACATTAGGCAGAGCTTGACGAACCCCCATGAGGAGAGGGAGGAAGGATTGTAGGAGAAAGAGAGGTCAAGGACACCACAAGAATATGGAGCACACAATCAACTAAGCAGGGCCCATAGGGGCTCACAGACACTGAAGTGGCAATCATGGACTTTGAATGAGTATGAGCTAGGGCTTTTGCATATATGTTATGATTGTGTAGCTTAGTATTCTTGTGGGACTCCAAACAGAGTGGAGGGTTCTCTGACTCTGTTGCCTGCTTTTGGGACCTTTTTTCCTCCTGCAGGGTTGCCTTGTCCAACCTTGATATGAAGGTTTGTGCTTAGTCTTAGTGTACCATATTATGCCTTCTTCAGTTGCTGTCCATAGAGGAAGGCTGCTCTTTTTAAAAGAGAAATGGAGGAGGAGTGGATATGGAGGAGAAGGGAGATAGGGGGGAGGAACTGGAAGGAGTGGCGAGAGGGAAAACTGCCATCAGGATGAATATATATCAGAGAATAATAAATAAAAACAGAAAAAAAATCAACAAAAATATCATATGATATTATTCATGGTATAGTTCTGAATAATTTGTATTACCCATTAGGGAAATGCAAAACTAAACAACACTAATATTCTATCTCATTCCACTCCTAAAGTCTATCATAAAGGAAACAAACAAGAAATGCTGGTAAGGACCAGGAGCACAGATTTCATGAGAAGGAACTATTATACATTGTTGATGAGAATTTAACTTAGTTATGTATTCTGATAATTGGTCCAGAGTTTCCTCAAATACCTAAAAACAGAGGATCAAGCTACACTACCTCTGGGGACTATATTATCAACGGGAGCCAAATCGGCATAACACAGGGATATGTGCATATGGTTTAACACATCACTATGGCTAAAATCTAGTATATGGGATGATCTGAAATGCTCATCAACAGAAGAATGCCCGAAGAAAATGTACTATACACACAATAAGTTTTGTTGGCCATAAAGAAGAATGAAGTTAATGTCTTTTGCACAGAAATGGTTGTTACTGGAGACTGTCATATTAAAAAAGGCAAGCCAGACTTAAAAGGATGAATAACCAAATGCTTCCTTTCTTGTAGGAAAAATATATTTACAGAAACATCAAACATGAAGGAAAATAAGGACTATCTTTTAGGGAGGGATGAGAGAAGTTTGTGGCAAAGGGCATCACATACATGTATGGAAACACAAAACAGAAACCAAGTATTTTGTGTTCTTATTATATACCAATAAGGAAAAAGATTGAGAATCTTTCCATGACATACTAAACACATACATAAAACCAAGCAGAGCTTATACCTGAGGTGTCCTCTAGAGATAGTAGGAGTATGCAGATGACAGAAAGCAAGCAACACTCTACAGTGTGCATGGCTTTCCACTCACAACCACAACGGGGCCCTCAGACTCACACGGCTACTATTAAAGAACCATAAGCTTAGACACAATGACCTGTGGGAGTCCCTTTTCTGGAGGAAAGATCACTCCTGTGAGTAACTCTATGTTATAACATTGGTGCCATCTACAAATGATTAATATATTTAAAGCCTTATCTCAATAAAAAGAATTAAACTGTCTCTACCTTCGAATGACTGGGGAAAATGGTTTTCTTTTTTAAAAAGAAAACAAAAAAATCAGGATTTGATCTTTGGTAACATCACAAATTTATACATCTTATTATTAACATATAATTTAAAATTATCTTATATAGTAAATATGTCAGCAAAACTCCATCTCATCATGCATTATAATTTTAAATATAGTATAGCCTCATAAAACACATGCATTTGAAGTAACTGAAGACAGATTTTTCAAAAACGACCTGTCAAGATAAAATACTTCTGCATTAAATGAAAATCTGTAATGTAATTCACTTAATTACACAAAGCAAGTTATATATGAATGTGAATAAGACTTTAACCTCAGGACAGTCTAACAGAAAGGGTTTTCTTCCCTATGGTTTTAAAAGTGTCATTTAGCTTCTCATTCAGTCTTTCAGTAAATAACAGGAATGTCACTTGCCAACAAGTATCATAACAGTTCAAAAAACAGTACATTCAATTTAGACTTTGAATATTTGTACTCATAAATATTTAGCTATTAATCAGAATGTTGATATAAATGTTTCAAAATCAATACTTAAACATACTGTGATATATATGTGTTTGCACATGTATGCATGTTTCATACATTTTCATATACATATATATAAACCTATAAATTCAGTAGAACTGTCTTATATATACATATAAACTATATTAATATGTATGAAGATACATACTTTTATTTAAAAGTCCTTGATATTTTCAGAAATTTACCCAAGGTTTCTCGAACATATTTAGAAATCACTAACCTGGAAAGCATTAGATTTTTATTGAAGATCATCCTGCACAATGAAGCATGAAAAACTTAATTTTGCCTATGGCCATGAGTCTGTGCTCATAAAAATTCTTATTATTTATTTATTTATTTATTTATTTATTTATTTATTTATTATCTTGTGTAATTGGGTGATGGGCATTTAGTAAAACAGAACAGATTTAGAGAGAGTACTCTATGATATAAGAATGATTATAACACTTCTAATGCTTAGCCACAAAAACACATATTATAGTAATATTGCCGACTAACAGGCTGGCTAATAACACTGACTGTATGGGTCAGAGAAGAAGGTTCTGAGATCAGAATAAAATACACATTAGGAAAAATCATTCTGTAACATCTCCAAACCCACACCATTCTAAGCATGTTTAAACTCCAGAGAATTACGTGATGTTCAACCCCTGCATAGGCTCAGTATCTGTGTCATTCTTAAACTAATAGTAATTTCAAAACAAACTCACCTACAGAAAATTATTTCAGAAAAACTCCCTGGAAGTTTCCATAGGATTGAAGGAATAGATTCATCTCCCTATGTCTTTCCCTTCTTCTTTTCCGTCTTTTTCCTTCCTCCTCCTGCCCCCTCCCCCATCTCCTCCTCCTATTCTTCCCCTTCTTTTCCTCCTTGTAATTCTCCTCTTCTTCTTCCTCATCCCCAACAGATCATGTTACCTTTCAAAAAATACTAAGAAAATAATTTTTCTTCTAAATGTTCTCTCTTTTCATAATATAAAGAAAATGGTATCATACCTAGAGATACTTAAAAATAAAATGTGAAGCTCTGGCCTCTTGATATCAACCGTCTAAAACTGTCTAGGATAGTTAAGTAAAACAAACTCCTAGTCATGCAAACATGTCACTTTGATAGCTACTATGACAGTCTATCACAGATATTCTCTAAACTACTCAGTAATCAAGTTGTTAAGAGACAAGCAACATTTGCTTATCTAAATACAAGAGATGGATAGGGCATCTTCAAAAACCCCAAGAGATCTGCAGAATATGGCATTCAAAGATGTTATCTTAAATTAAGATTTTCTTTTTTTGATATTGAGACATATCAGCTCCTGACAGCACCCCCTATTCTATTCCAAGTAGAAGATAAGCATTGAAGAATCTCCAGCGTGAGATGATTGAATTAGTGGCAAGCCTATCTCTTGGCATGAAAAAACTCCTTGCTCCAACTGCAGACAGACTGCTGTCCAAAAAGGACAAAACTTGGTAGCAGGGAAGTCGACAGCCTAGCTCTGCAAAGACAGGGTAGGTAAGTCCTTCATAATCCCTGCTCTACAACAAATGTCTGTCAGAGAAACAGGACCCAAAGGCTGAAGACTGATGCTGGAATGTATGGAGAGAAAATGGGAACTGTCCAGGCAGTCACTGGTATGTCATTTCTTAGTTTTGGAAGCTGCAGGCCCTGCACTTCCTATATAAGCAGATATATTTATCCCTCTCAGGTCTCTGAGGTGGTTGAAGAATAGACAGCTAGAGTCTCATAGTTAAATTTTGAGTTGTTTAGGAATCAAGAGGGTGTTCTAGATCTAAGAAGATACTCTTAAAAGTGTGTTGCAAGTTAGTATGAATGTTGAGTCAGATATAGACCTTTAAACTCATGGAGATGGTTAGATAGTAGAATGTTAAAGTCAGGGGCCAAATATGTATAAACTGGACATTGGGAAGGTATACTGGGCCATTTAACTCTCATAAATATGGCATATTTATATCTGTTATTTTGTATAGTATTTACTGTTATAAGAGAAGGAACCATCTGTTGGACTGAAAGGGGAAACTGCTGGAGGGAAGAGGGTGGAAGGGCAGGATAGGAAGGGGGAATAGGGAGGGGTTTGTGCCTGAGATGTAACTTGAAGAAAAAAAAATAAAGTATTAAAAAAAAAAAGATAGTAGAATGTTAAAGTCAGGTGCCAAAGACATATTGACTGGACATTGGGAATGTACGCTAAGCCATATAAGCCTCATAACTGTGGCCTACTTACCTCTGTTGTTTTGTATTTTATTTACTATCATAAGAGAAAGAGCCATTTGTTGGACTGAAAGGGGGAGCTGTTGGGGGAAATAAGATATGCCTTAAACTTAAAAAAAGGGAAGAGGATGGGGGGTTGAGGGTGGGAGGGTGGGACTGGAGGGGGGAGTAGGGAGGGTATTGTGACTGAGATGTAACTTGAAGAAATAAAAAATAAAGTAAAAAAAAAAAAAGAATTAGTAATTAAAAAAATACAAAAAAAAAGAAGTTTGGTTTAAAAGACTTGATTTTTTAAATTTCCCAAGACACTTGGAGTGTCTCAAGTATCATTTTACCAGGGTCCTGTGGATGACTTATTTAAATTTCCTAGATCCCATTCAAATGCAATGTAAAGATTTCACAATCTACACATTCCTTCTTCTTTATCTGGAGCTAAAACCATCCCTGTCAGTTCTCATTACATAGACATGTACCCTCAGCAGAGACAGAAGCAGAATTGCAAGTTCAAGTCCCAGCACAAGATAAGTTACCTTTTCCCTGATCTGAGGAAACACCTTACAGAAGCAACTTCAGGAAGGGCAAGTTTATCCTGGCTCACCATGCAGGGGTAAGGTTGGGATAGGAGTAGGGGCATGTAAGCCATTATGGAGGGATAATAGTGATGAAAGCAATGAGGGGACTTGCAGAACTGCTCTGCAGTCAGAAAGCGTAAGGGGATGAGCGCTGGTCCTCAAGTTGCTCCCTTCCTGTTGGATCCCAGGCCATGGAACAGCGCTGCTCACACTTAGGGTCACCTCTTTGCTCTGTTAATCTTGTCCAGAAGCATCCTCACTGACATGCCCAGAGCTTTGCTTCAGTATTGTGTATACTGTGTACTTATTAACTGTGTATAAATCCCCATCAAGTTGACAGGAAGATTGCTATAGGTCCATATGGCAAAACACATCTCAAAAAAGGAACAAAAGTGAAATGATAGTTTTTTTTAATTTAACTTTCTGTATGTAAACATATTAATAATTTGAACATATATGGATTTCATCTAACAAATAAAACCATCATTCAGGATGGTTAAACAGTGATAATTGAGAAACACCCAAAGAACAAGGGGAAGGACCTGGAAGCACACACCCAAGTGGATTCAGGGATGGAGAGAGGAGGAGAGGCTGGAAAGACTATGTAGAGACAGGTGTAAGTTAGCCTGCATTCTAGGAGCAAGCCTGGGAAAGAAGAAGAGAAGGATGCACAAGAGTGTAGGAGCAAAGAATAGAGGGGATGTCAGGTTACATGAGAGTATGGTGAGGTGGGAAGAATTAGCATTCTGTACTTGGTCTTTGCAGTCATGTAAATAAAACCTGTTTGGACTAAGCTGCAGCGCATGCCATGTTAAATGTGGGAAATAAGCCACATCACCATAAGTAATGTAAATTGTTTTAGTTGGAACTATTTTATTTCTCTACTTCAAATACACACACACTTACAATGTGCTGGCCACAGGGCTTGGGGAGCATTTAAATGCAGAAATATGCACAGAATTCAAAACTGTAAGCTGTTTGGAAAAGGAATACAGCTATAGCTCAGGTGGCCCTAGAGATTTCTCTGAGGAAGGTATAAAGACTGTAGAGCAATCCTCAGTCACAATAACTAAAAGGGTTGCTCTAACAGGATATTGCCAGGACCAAGGACAATTACTGGAGGGGTAGCTATTCTTGGCTGTCAAATTCACCTACCTGGCAAGAGGGAATTTCAACTGAAGAATCGTTTCCATCAGATTGGCCTGTGAGCATGTCTATGGGGATTTTCATGAATGCTGTTTGACATGGGAGGGCCTAGCCTCCTGTGGGTGGTGCCATACCCCCTTGGAAGTTGAGCCTAGGGTGTATAATATGCTAGCTGAGCATAACCAAGTAAGTCAGTAAGCCTCAGTCCTTCATGCTTCTTGCTACCAGTTTCCTGCCTTGAGTTACTTCCTGACTTCCCTCAAAGACGGGCTGTGACCTGAAGGTCTAAGATGAAAGAAGCTCTTTCTTCCGCAAGTTGGTTTTGATCATGAACATTACAAAGCAACAGAAATGCAAAGTAAAAGAGTTGATTGTTGGAAGATATGGTTTGTCTGAAAGTGGGCCCCATAGGCCCACAGGGAGAGGCACTGTTAGGAAGAGTAGCCTTGTTGGAGTGAATGTGGCCCTGTTGGAGGACTTGGTCATGGGACTGGGCTTTGAGGTCTCAGATGCTCAAGCCATGCCCAGTGTGGCAGTCACTTCCTGCTGCCTGAGGATCCTGAGGTAGAACTCTCAGCTACCTCTCCAGCACCATGTCTGCCTGTGTGCCACCATGCTTCCCACCATGATGATAATGGCTTAAACCTCTGAACTGTAAGTCAGCCCCAATTACATGCTTTCCTTTATAAAAGTTTCTGTAGTCATGGTGTCTCTTCACAACAATAAAACCCCAACTAAGAATGATTTAGATATATCTCCCATTTTTTTTTTCTGCACTTAAGTCTGAATTGTTTTGAAATTGCTAAATAGAAAGGTTTATTAGCTACTTACCTATTGCTTTTAGGAAACATCATGAGCAACATAGCTTATAGAAAGAAGAGTATATTTGGGGCTTATAGTTTCAGGGGGTGAAGAGTCCATTACCACCATGGTGGGAAAGTGTACCAGCAGGCTGGCAGGACAACTTGAGTAGCCATGGAAACTAGAGCAGGAAGCTGAGAGCTCACATTTTAAAGTATGAACAGAAAGCAGACATAACACTGATAATGGAAGGAGGCTTTTACATCTCAAAGCCAGTCCCCAGTGATATGCATCTTCCAGCAAGGCCATACATCAACCTGTTGAAACCTACCCAAACAGCTCCAAAATGTGGGGACAAAACATTCAAACATCAGAGCTTTGGGGACATTTTCACTCAAACCATCACAAAGGTTAGATGCTTCCTGTACAATGAGATTGAAAATATGTTAAGTATTTTGGTGAAAAAGACTTATTTCATAATCATAATAGTAAACTGGAATTCCACTCATTTTTCTTCAAATATTAGCTTTAATGGTACAGAAGATTAAATCTGTTGAAGGAAAAAATAATATTTAAAGATAAGATGGAAAAGGAACTTTAAGGATGGGAGGTAATGGTAGAGGTGGGAGGGAGACAGAGAGGGTGAAAAGTAAGAATAATCAGAATACATTAAATATGTGTATGAAATTGTCAAAGAGCATATTTAAATAACTAAAATATATGCTTGTTAAGGAAGAATTCAATTCTGGCATTTGTATGAAAATCATTGAAACAGTAGTGTATTATATTCTGTTAAGATAATATACCTCATTATGTAATTCTAAATAATAAAAATACAACTTTCTGAACTTTTCAGTCAATAGCTCTAAACCTCCTCTTCATTTCTTTCCCTACTATCAACCAGGCTTCTTTCAATTACATGTTTCATTGTATCCATCAGTCAAATATGCTTTGTATGGATTCTTAGGACTTTGAGAAACTGAGCGTTATTTGTCTTCATTCAAATAATAGATGGGATGTGAGGAAGCTTCCACAGAAACAGTCTCCAGAGGATGCTTTCAGACAGAATGTGGGTTTGCAGAGTTTCAAGTAGCAAATTAGTTTCAAATTGATCAACGTTTATCCCTTTCAAAATCCACGAAGGAAGTTTCAGAGAGGCATGTTAGTATGAGGGAAGTGAAAAATTAAAGTAAAAATAAAGTAAGCCACATCCAGTTGATTGCCCTTTTTGTATATCTAAAATGATGAATCAAATTCATTAAAAATCACCAAAAGTAAATGAATTTCACATCACCTGTACATTTAGAAGATTGTGCATCTACATGTACATACATCACTAAATATTTGAAATAAGTTTTGTTTACAAAGAGGTACCTCTAAGTTTTACATGACCTTGTCCCTTCAAGCAAGCTCTTCAATATGTTTTCTTCTGCTTTCAACACAGCAGGAACACTGATAGGAAAAGGTTTTTTGGGTGAAGAAATCCCTGTAAGCTGCAGCTAGGTACAGTCTCTGAGATCCAAACAAAAGAGAATCCTTTGGTTCTAAATAAGACAGTAGAGAAGGTGAAGGAGTCTGCACTGACCTAAGCATTTCAATTGTGAATGTATTGAGAAGGACTTAAGGCTCCTCATGAGTGGCCTTGCTCTTGTGAAGTTTGCATCCCTTACATAGTAAAAGTAAGTTCTCCACTCAGTCCTTTCCCCTGTCTCTCTCTTCCCTTCTTTCACAATGGGCAGTTCTACCAGTAACCTAAAACAAGAGCCTCCTAATGACACGTTTCTACTAAGGTGTGCCTCAATACATGGATATACTTGTCTCTCATCATGTTACCTTATGGAAATGGGAAAATGGTAGAGAACACCTCTATAGGTATAGCTGTTTACAACATAATCTGCCTTTTTTTTTAACATTTGTACATGGAATGTAGTGGACTGTCTTGCTGCCTCAGAAGTAAGGAAAACCATAGAATCTTTAGTTTTTGACTTAGCATGCTGAAGGATTTTACTGAAAGGTATGTGTGTGTGTAGACATATTTCAAGTATAAGATGATCAGTAGTATGGAACAGAGAGGACTGGACTGTAGTCTGTGACAAGCAAGAAGTGGAGTCTTCTTGAGAAATATCCTACATTTAAAACATTGGTGACCTATTTGACTTGGAGGTTTTTTTTTTTTTTTTTTTTTTTTTTTTTTTAGGTTAAACTAAGCTCTGATAATGTGGCTTTGCCCAGGAATCATTCTATTAATTCTTTTGTGTATTACATATAAGATATTCAAAGACACACATTGATTTTCTTTCTTTTTTTTTGGTTGCCATGCAAATACCACAATGCCTATGTGGACACATAATATTTTTTTCTGTGTCAAATAAACCTGGAGAAATCCATATTCTTCATAGCTCAACATTACCTAAGAAGAAATTCAATCTGATGACCGAAAAGTACCAAAACATTTTCCACTATTTTAGCCCATTTAAGAACTCAGACAGACAATGTAGACATCATATTTTCTTTGAAGCAATCTTTTTATTGTACATGGTCTGCTTTTCTGTGTTAGTTCATTTAATCCTTTAGTACCACAATTGTATTTTTATTACCCATATCTGTGCCTAGCTTCTTATACAGTTTAGAAATAAATTTTATGGCCCATATTTAATGATAGCTTGTTTTTCATATTTAGTATAATAATTGAAAGCTTCAATTATTCTGCAGTGTTTTGTATACGCAAGATCAACCAGAGATAGTCTTATGAACATGAAGTTTGTTAGATCAAATCTGAGTTTTATTTTATAGAGATTGTTTTTTTTGGGGGGGGGTTATGTAAGTAGTTCTAAATATGGTCAAAAGCCCTCTTATGTTGATGTCCACAAATCTTTCCCTGTGTATTAGATGGCATATTTTCATATTCTATACCAATTTTAAGGAGTCCACATGAATTACAGATTTTGTGATATATATTAAGTAGTTTCTGAATGTCTTTGCAGGAATTTAGAACAATTCTTCACAAACTTTTAGTGAAATTAGACTTACAGGAGCTTTAAGTTTGTGGGAAAACAAAATGAAAAATAAATGTAAACTATTGAAAAACATAAGGGGTAATATAAATACTTGTTCTTTGGAAATTATTAGTAACTAGTAAGTGGTAGTTTTTGTACATGGCTTGAACAATCAGATGGCATGTTTTCAAATCACTATATGCTAGAAATGATAGGAATATTCTATCTCTCTTCCATCATTAAAACAATGAACTTCTTGGCTGGTGAGAGGGCTCTGTGGTTAAGAGCACTGGCTATTCTTCCAAAGGACCAGGGTTCAAATCCCAGCACCCACATGGCAGTTCACAGCTGTCTAATTGCTAGGCATGGTGGCACATGTCTTTTGATCCCAGCACTTGGGAGGAAGAGGCAGGTGAATCTCTGTGAGTTCAAGGCCAGCCTGCTCTACAAAGTGAATCCAGAACAGCCAAGGATACACAGAGAAACTCTGTCTTAAAAACCAAAAAAAAAAAAAAAAATTCTATAAGAGCAGAAAAGCTTCATAATGCTTTAGTGAAAAAACACTACAACTTGGGGCATGCAGTAGTCTGACATCTGACCTGTGGTGTTTCAGGCAGTGTTCATAGATATCATATGGTTCCAGGACTTATGTAAGGCATAAAAACACATGTGTATTTAGCATCAGGTGTATGATACAACAAAACTGACTACTGCTAAGACATCTCAATTATATCATATGTTGGTTTTTGAATTAATTTACTGCTTTTTACATCAAGAAATCTTTTGCCAAATTCTTTCCCAATTCTTTGTAACCCCCATATTATGATCTGTATTTTTAAAAAGCCATACTTTACACTAAACTGGGTTTTCAATTGCATCTTAAGTCATTTAAGAAAATGGAATGGGAAGTAGGAACAAAAAGTGGCTTCCCGAATTTCCAGAGCTCAACACTATCTTGAAAATAACGTTTAATATTTCAATGTTCTTTCATTTACTCTAGAAGCAACACTATAAATAAAGTGAATTTTTCTTGTTAGAGATATTGTCTGTGTGTATAGTCATGTATGCATACATGTGTGCAGAGACATACTAATTTCCAGACTGCTCATGATAATTTAAGTTTTTTATATACTTAATATAGAACAGAATATAGTTTATATTTATATGTGAAAATTAGTTTTACGGCTGCAATGTGTTACTAGTGATTTTTAATTCATTAATCAATTCATTTATTATATATATTTATTCATTGGGGGAGTGATCACCATAGTGTGTATGTGGAGGTCAGGATATAACTTTCAGGAATGAGTTCTCTCCTCCCACCATGTGGGTCAAGGGAGCAAACTCAGGTTCTCAGGCTTGGAGGCAAGAGCTTTTATCTGACCTTTCCAAAGAGTCTTTTTAAGTGATTTGCTTGATTAGATATTAAGAATGTAAGAATATATATATATATATATAGTGATCTAAGCATAATATTATTAATAATTTATTTATCATTTGTCATTTTCAGCTAATTATAGGCCTTCAATATACAATTTTTGTAGTCACTTTCTTGCCAAATTTGATGGTTGATATCTTGTTTATTTTTAATATTTGGTCATGAGTATGTTTTCTGCATTTTGTTTTTTCTTCCCATAGTATTTATCTTTAAAATTATTATATTGTTCTTAGACACTTATCCCCATGTGTACAATGCATTACGATTATTATCACCCTGTCCCTAGACTCCTTCATATATTCCTTCCACTCCTTTCCTATCCTCCTCCTCCAAGAATGTCCTTTTCCCACTTTCATGTCATTTTGTTTAGCTACCCACTGATTTTAACTTGTGTTATCTATATGACTATGATTAGGAATTGAACACTGGGGCTAGGGTGGGCTCTTAGATGGGTACACAACTCAAAACAGTCACTACCTCTCTTCCAGAATCCATCAGTAGCCAGTTTGAGTCCTCTTTGTTTTATGACTGACAGTTGACAGATATAATCTAGCGCAGGCTCAGTGCAAGCAGCCTAAATTGTCATGTGAACATGGATGCAGTGGCCACATCATGCCCCGAAGTGTCTTTGAAAGTCTTTCTCCCTACATTATTTCTACCCTGCTTTCCACAATGTTCCCCGAATCTTAGAGGGCTGGTGTAAATGCCTTTTATAGGGCTGAGCACTCAAGTTGACTTAAACACAGCACTTTGATCAGCCATGAGTCTCTGTATTCCTGATTATCATGGCAAAGAGAAACTTCTCTGACTAAGCTGAGACTGGTGCTTGTATGAGGCCATAACCATGCATTGTCACTCTGTCAGTTTAATTAGACAGCAACATCTATCCTTTCAGGGCCCAAGACCTCCTCAGCCACAGAATTTCCCCTGAGTTTACAGTACCAGGTCTGGATTTCCTCCTGTGGAGCAACTCCTTCTAACATTTTTTCCAAAACAATAGTGATGCAAATAATGCATTTTAACAAGTACACAAGTTCTTTTCAGGTAATATCAGGTAAATTATATTTGCCTAGTATTTAAATGCTCAAGTCTTTCTCATATTGACAAATTTTTATGCTGTTCTGTCCTCAGAAATATATTTTTTAAAGTAAAGAAAAGGTTAGGGAAGTTATCAAGAGGTTTAAAGCCAGAAAATTTGACTTTTTAAACCTTTCTCCTTGGACTGGATTATCAATAGATGAGGGGATGTTACCATTCAGTACAGGATAGAGTTTGACAAGAGACCTGAAATAGAATTTCAGCTTCCACATTCAGTGTTTGTGAAGGAAAAATGAAATGATAATTATTTTCCTCTAATAGTGGAAAAGAGAATGTACTTCCATTAAAACTTTGGTTTGTCACAGGTTATTTTTATTAAATTATGGCAAGATGCTGAGTAAGTATGCCACACATTTACATAAGTATTTAAATAATTTATCATGATTAATTACATTATAGTAAATCTCAGCTTCAATCACAATACACCATACACTGTAGTGTTTGCCAGTATTTCCTGTCTTACTGGGGTGTTGGTGGAGTTACAGAACCTGTAACAGCACCAAAGTCATGCAAGTTGCTGTGATTAATGTGATTCCAAAGAAGATCGATATGGATTAGCCAATTTCAGATGCATGCAAAAAAATTGGTTAAAATCATATGTATATTGCATCAAGCAATAGAGGAAATATGCTTCTGGAAGGGTAGGAACATTGAACTTCAGAAGTAGGGAAATTCTTGATGAAAGACAAAAGGGAAAAATTGGAAGAGGGGAGGGTGGACAAGCTTCAGAGACCTAATTATCAGAAGGAAACAAAACAACTCTAGAGCCAGGTTTGACATTTACAGGGAAGCAGGTGGATCTGAATGGTGAGGTTTCAGACAATTGAACAATATCAGATACAGTATGGGGAACCGTGGAAGCCCCAAGTGAGTGTGTAAGTAGATCAAGTCCCCCAGTGTGTATGTATTCCTGACAAGGACCAAGGCCTCAGACCCATGGGAAATTGACAGACTTTCTCCCAGGTCAGGATCAGAGGATTGTAAAACTTTCTTCAGGTTCCGGTGGGAACTTTGGTAGTGTGTGTACAAATGTGAGTATTTATAAAAGATTAACTAGTGTGTGCAAAACTACCAAGTACAGCTTCCTCCTGGATGTTTACGGCCTGAGACTGCTGCCTGCAGAAACACCCTGAAGAGGCTAGCTAGCTCCTTCCCAGTCTGCTACACATAATAAATGTGCTGATGTTCTTGGTTGATACTTCATCACAGGGTACACAGTCACCCTGACCCCACCCTGTCTGTACTTGTGTCTGTCTTCTCTTCATTCCCTTATTGTCAGCTTTATGGGACCCAAGGGCACAGTAGAGATAGAATGAGACTAAGCCATAAAATAGACATTATAATCATAATATTTCCCATAACCAAGGAGCATGAAGAGTTTGTTTTCCTTTCATCATTTCTCTCTCTCTGTCTGTCTCTCTCTCTGTCTGTCTGTCTGTCTCTCTCTCTCTGTGTGTGTGTGTGTGTGTGTGTGTAGGGAGGTACACATGAATGGTGGTGCTTGTGCACCTGGGTGTGCATGTGGAGGCCAGATGACAAGCTTAGGTATCATTTTCATGACCCATATCCACCTCTGTGAGATGGTTTTTCTCTCACTGAGATTTGGAGCTTACCAATTATGCTATGCCAGTGGTTTTTAACCTGTGGGTCATGTGACCCCTTTGTCAAATCACTATATCAAAAACATTTGCATTTCAATTCCTAACAGCAGCAAAGTTACAGTAATGAAATAGCAATGAAAATAATTTTATGGTTGGAGCCAACACAGCATGAAGAACTGTATTAAACGGTCTCAGCACTAGGGAGACTGAGAATCACAAGACTAGACAATCTGTCTAGTGAGCTCCTAGAATACTCCATTCTCAACGTCCCCAATGCTGGGGTTATCAGTACCCAACACCACCCATAACTTTTATATGGGTATAAGGAATCAAACTCATGACCTCATTCTTACATAGGAAGCACTTTACTGAGTGAGCCGACTCCCCAGTCTTGTGAATTCCTTATCCTCAGGTTTTTATAATTTCACTCACAATTCAATACCTTTCTTTTATACCTTAGATCTTGATAGTGGCTTCAGTGGGAGATGGTTTCACTGGAGATATTGCAATTGATGACCTATCGTTCATGGATTGTACCCTCTACCCAGGTAAGAGAGACCCTTTCAAATGTATGAGAATTTACAAATATGTTTACTTGGAAGAATCACCAAGGAAGTCAATACTTCATACTTAGGAATAAACTAAAGGGCCCTTGCTTTTACAGATTCTTAAATGTATCGACACTGGAGAAATTATTGTAAATTGTTACTAGTAATTTCCTTAAGTCTTTGAAACAGAGTAAAGATGTTTGAATCTGTTATTTCTATCTTTTATCACATACAAAATACCAGGAAGTCATGTCTGAACTTATATTGTAGTTTTGTGATCTTTGAGAGACTTAAGTGATTGTAAAAATAATTATTTCAGTATAGTAATTACTGAGATCTTTATAGTCAGATTGTATTTTTTTAAAACTTCATTAACATTTCATTTATCTTTGGTGACATTGATATTTTAAATTTGGGATATACTCTAACTATTCCTATATACTGTTTACAACCGATTCTTTCCATATTTTTTATTCATAACTATTAAAAATGGTCATTTGCTGAGTATATTGAGACTCAAGACCCAAGAGCACCTTAATTGCTAATATCTTTTTTTGTTTTGTTTTGTTCTTTTTTTTTTCTTTTTGTCTTGTTTTTCACATCAGGATTTCTCTCTGTAATCCTCACTTTTCTGGAATTTGCTTTGTAGATCAGCCTGGCTGTGAACTCAGAGATTTGCCCACCTCTGCCTCTAAGTGCTGGGATTAAAGGCATGCATCTCCATGCCCATCCGGGTTGCAGATATCTTGACTCAATATTGTCCCCTCACCTTGGCATCCCTAGGTGGAAGAGCTTAAAGCATGCTCAGGGGCTCCAATCCATTTCCCTCCCAGTCATCATTCAGGCAGCACTAATTGCTGTCATTAGTCTCCAGATATTCTGCAGAACACTATACAAAGCCCAGCCCTTCTCTGGAAAGCCAGTAAGAAGGCAGCTTCATAACCCTTTCATATTTTAGTAAATGTGCCCATTTTGTATTTACATACCTGGTCATCTTTTACCTCAGATCTTTCTAAAAAAAACCTGTAGGGAGTTAGATTAATACAAATTATATATATGGGTTTCTGATACAGTCTCTTAATTCAGGGCATGAAGATCAACTTGGCTGTAACCAATTAGCTTATCAGCTTGTGGAAAAACAGGAAAGAATTAATGGACTAAAAATCAAGGTTGAAGCCAGGTGAAAAAACAGGAAAGATTTAATGGACTAAGAAACAAAGTATTTGACCTGGCATTGTTTTCAGCTGCTAAGTGGGAGGAGCCCAAATTAAGCTGAAGCAGGTGGAACAAGGTTTTTTTTTAAATTATTAATTATTTATTTATTGATAACTATATTCATTTATAAAAAATATAAACACTTAACTACTCATTCTACACATTCCTACAACCCCTTTAACCCAACCACTAAACCTATTGATAACTATTACAACTATTTTCATAACCTTTTAGAAGGATATAGTCTCTGGGGCAGGTCCTCATTCATCAGGAACACAGTCTCTGTGGTAGACCCTTTAATACACTTAGTCTTTTTTCTGAAATATCTCAGATGCAGATTTGTCAGGGTAAATTGTCTATGATAGTCTCACGTTACATAAGGATAGTCTCACCTTACATAAGGCTTGAGGCTTTCTTCTCTCTGGGAGACCACAGCCTTCTGTGGCCAACTTATTTCCTTCATATCAGCAACTCTGTCGCTCTGCCTCAGTCGTTAAAACTGGCCAGTTTCCTTTAGGCCACTGTTCCAACAGGTCAAACCCGTCTAGGCAAAAGCTGAGCCACAAGGTTTAGTCCTTGGCCTTTCGCTGTCTTGCTGAGGTTTTCTCTGCTCACCAGCTTCTTTCTGCCTTAGGGAGATCTGGCCATCAGTTCATCAGCACTTTCTCCATCACACATACAAACTACTCGTTGTCCTTTCCAGTGGGAGGACTGGCTAGCCTTGGAGCTCTCTAGCATGGGGGGGGGAGCTTAGCTCCAGCCACTTGTCCTTAAATAGGATCTCTCCTTGTTCCACCTGCTTCAGCTTAATTTGAGCTCCGCCCACTTAGCAGCCAAAAACAATGCCATTAGTCCATTAAGTCTTTCCTGTTTTCACCTGGCTTCAACCTTGATTTTTAGTCCATTAATTCTTTTCTGTTTTTCCACCAGCTGATAAGCTGATTGGTCACAGCCAAGTTGATCTTCATGCCCTGAATTAAGAGACTGTATCAGAAACCCCTATATATAATTTGTATTAATCTAACTCCCTACAAAACCCCACTCATTTGCCCTTGCCCGAAGCCACCATTGTCTCTAAGCTTCCATTTGCTTTATAAATGGGCTCTCTGCTTCTATCCTTGAAGCTCATAACTTAGATAATAACATCATACCCACACTAGCATCAACATCTTCCTAAGACTTCCTGTCTCATTCAGGAAAACTCAAACTTCAATTACAAACTCAGAAAGAGTCAGTGACTGGCTTCCTCACACTTCATGACTCCCCTTTCCACAGTGAGCTTGTGTGCTCCCCAACTATAAAAAGGCCCCCTACCTTGTACTTGTCACTCTGCCCATTTCAGGTCACAGCATGGACTTGGCCACATGTTCTTCTTTCTTTCTGGTATATGCCTCCTCTGGGTGTCCATTTATTCTCCTCCAGTGCTTTTTCCTGGTCTCTACTCAACATCTGCTTATTCAATAAATGCTTATAAATTCAATAAATACCATATACATAGATTCTTCCTGGCATTTTCTATTTTTAGCCCCTAAGTTTATTTTGAACACAACACCTATTTCCCTTATAGTGACATTTCTCTTTTCTCTCATAATAATAATAGTAGTAGTTACAAGAAAACAGGTATATTATTTGCTGGATATTTTATCTCTAGCAACTAGCCCAGTAGTGACATGTGGGGATAATAAGAAATATTTTCTGAAGGGAAGGATATGCAGAATAGTAGCCATCTTGTAGATGTTTTAATTATCTTCATTATGTATTTTGTTTTGTTATTTTAAGTGTTAAGTACTTCTACATAAAATACACCCTATTGTATGTAAGATATATTCCTTTCAAGACAATTCTCATTTTCATATAACCACAAAATCTCCTTCTAGCTCTCAAGCATGTGGGTTAACTTAGAACAATAATAGCAATGACATCAATTTCTTTCTTTTTTAAATATTTATTTATTACTTCATGTTACATATTCATCACAGTGCCCTCTTTCAACCCCTCCCAGTCCTGCCCTCCCATGCTCTACCCCCTATCCCTTCCATCCCACTCCTCTGGAGTAGAGTGTTCCTACATAAAAGTTCCCAGCCCCAGTTCAGCAGTCATATAAGAGTCAAGTCTATGTCCATGTTCCCTTTGGTGCCTTGGTTGTAGTATAGATATCCTGTACTATGTAGCTAAAATCCGACTATAAGTGAATAGATGCCATGTGCATCCTTCTGAGTCTGGGTTAGCTCACTCAAGATGAGCTTCTCTAGTTCCATCCATTTGGCTACAAATTGCAGGATTTTGTTGTTTCTGATAGCTGAGTAGTATTCCATTGTGTAGATATACCACAGTTTTTTAATCCATTCTTCGGTTGAGGGACATCTGGATTGTTTCCAGTTTCTAGCTATTACAAATAAGGCTGCTATGAACATAATGAGGATACTTCCTTGTGATTCGGTGAGGAATCATTTGGATGTATACCCAGAAGTGGTATGGCTGGGTCCTAGGCAGAGCTATTCCAAGTTTTCTAAGATATCGCCAGACTGACCTCCATAGTGGTTGCAGAAGCCTGCACTCCCACCAGCAATGGAGGAGGGTTCCCCTTTCTCCACACCCCCACCAGCATGTGTTGTCATTTGAGCTTTTGATCTTAGCCATTCTGATAGGTGTGAGCTGGAATCTTAGAGACACCTTGAGTTGCATTTCTCTGATGGTTAAGATGCTGAGCATTTCTTCAAGTGTCACTCAGCCTTTAGGAATTCCTCCTTTGTGTGTTCTCTGTTTAGCTCTTTTCCCCATTTTTTGATTGGATTATTTGGTTTCTTGGCATTTAATTTCTTGAGTTCTTTGTAAATTTTGGATATTAGCCCTCTGTCAGATGTGGGTTGGTGAAGATTTTTTCCCAATCTGTAGGCAGCCATTTTGTTTGAATGACAGTGTCTTTTGCGTTACAGAAGCTTTTCAGTTTCTTGAGGTCCCATTTATTGATCGTTGGTCTTAGGTCCTGAGATGTTAGTGTTCTGGTCAGGAAATTGTCACCTGTGCCAGTGAGTTCAGTGGTTTTTCTGACTTTCTCTTCTAGTAGATTTAATGTGTCTGTTCTCATGTTAAGGTCTTTGACCCACTTGGATTTAAGTTTTGAACAAGGTGATAAGTACGGGTCTAATTTCATTCTTTTACATGTGGACATCCAGGTGGAGCAGAACCATTTGTTGAAGATGCTGTTCTTTTTCCATTTTCCTGCTTTGGCTTCTTTCAAAAATTAGGTGACCATAGTTTTGTGGGTTTATTTCCGCATCTTCAATTCGATTCCAGTGATCCACTGTTCTGTTTCTATACCAGTACCATGCTGTTTTTATTACTATGCTCTGTGGTAAGGTTTGAAATCAGGGATGGTGATACCCCCAGATGTTCTTTTCATTGTACAGGATTGATATAGCTATTCTGAGTTTTTTGTTGTTCCATATAAAATTAAGAATAGCTTTTTCCAGGTCTATAAAGAATTGTGGTGGTATTTTGATAGGAATTGCATTGAATCTATATATTGCTTTTGGTAGAATGGCCATTTTTATTATGTTGATCCTACCTATCCATGAGCATGGGAGATCTTTCCATCTTCTAAAGGCCTCTTCCATTTCTTTCTTCAAGGGCTTGAAGTTCTTGTTGTACAGGTCCTTTACTTGCTTGGTTAGAGTTACCCCCAGGTATTTTATATTGTTTGTGGCTATTGTGAAGGGGGTTGTTTCCCTGATTTCTTTCTCAGCCCATTTATTTGTTGTATAAAGAACGGCTTCTGATTTTTTTTTGAATTAATTTTGTATCCAGCCACCTTGCTGAAGGTGTTTATCAACTGTAAGAGTTCTCTGGTGGAATTTTTGGGGTCGCTTATGTATACTATCATAATGTCTGCAAAGAGGGATAATTTGACTTCTTTGTTTCCAATTTTTATCCCCTTTATCTCCTTTAGTTGTCTTATTTCTCTAGCAAGAACTTCAATTCAAGTACTATATTGAAGAGATATGGCAAAAGTCGGCATCCTTGTCCCTGAGTTTAGAGGAAATGCTTCAAGTTTCTCTCCATTTAATTTGATGTTTGCTACTGGCTTGCTGTATATTGCCTTTATTATTTCTAGGTATGATCCGTATATGCCCGTTCTCTCCAGAACTTTTACCATGAAGAGGTTTTGGATTTTGTCAAATGCTTTTTCTTCATCTAGTGAGATTATCATGTGGTTTTTTTCTTTCATCTTGTTTATATGGTGAATTACATTGATTGATTTTTGTATGTTGAACCATCCCTGAATTCCTGGGATAAAGCCTACTTGGTCACGTTGTATGATACTTTTGATGTGTTCTTGAATTCGGTTTGCTAGTATTTTATTAAGTATTTTTGCATCTATGTTCATGAGGGAGATTGGGCTGAAGTTCTCTTTCTTTGTTGGGTCTTTGTGGGGTATAGGAATCAGGGTGACTGTGGTTTCATAGAATGATATCCACTTCTTATTTGGTGTTCTTCAAACCCCCTGAAGTTCTAAACTGTGGATCTGCATTCCACATGTCCTGCCTTTAAGGGACCAGAGCTAAAGGGCCACTTTCCTCTCTGAGATGTCTGTTGTCAAATCAGAAGATGTAGAAAAGAAAGCATAAGTACACCCATATTAAAATATGATATGCATATATTTACCCATGTCCACTGCAGAACAGGTCACGAAGTTAAGCCTGGCAGTGAGATAATAGTACATACTCTCTATCTACAGGGAGATTGGTAAGGGCAAAGAAAGTATAAGTTCCTATCCAGACAGAGAATTTGTAAATAAGCTTCATAATATAACAGTAGAACGTGTGTTTGTATAACCTTGCACCCTTTTTGTAGTGGAAGGGATGGATGGGGAGCACATGCATTCTAGGGAACTTTGTCAGTACTGAGCTACAGTCCCAAACCAATCTTATAATATTTTAAGTGTTGAGATGAATGCATGGTCCACCCAAGGTTGCTAGAATAAATAACTTCGCTATCTAGCCTTATGTTGATAGATGATGTGACAAGTTACCCAGCTGTATCTATATCTTGAATCCATGATGTGAACCACTAGCACACTGATGATAAGACACATTAACTCTGTGTGATTTATGCTTTGCAACTGTAAAATATTAATTTACAGAATTTAAGCAATCCAGATGGCCATAAAATTTCAGGGCAGGATGATATTATATCCTGAAATTGTCTGATTTTAGTAGCCAGGGTTTTTCCCTCTGTGACTTCCTAGTTTAGATTTAGGATTATTGTGGCTTTTCGGACACTGAAGAAGACAAGAGAATACAGAAAATAAGCTGAATCACTATTGATACTCCAATTATTTTGCTAAATTCATTCCATGTCTAATGGTGCCAAGATGGTCAGAGTGGAGTTTCTGGTGGCAGAAGCAGAGATGGGAAGTGTCTGTTACAGATCATTAGCTCCAATTATCTGGTTCAAGTTTGTGAAGAAAAATATGAAATTTTAAAACCTGTCTGAACTGTTTGTCTTTGTGCTAACTTTATAAAAAAATGAGATTTTGGTCTAAACCAAAAGGTCTCTTGAAGCTGAATGTCCCATAAAAGAATGTCATACAGTCTTCTGTTCAATAACCACAAAAATAAGACTTAATAATATATTGCTCTTTATACTTCCCAGCCATTTTTCTTCTGTTACCACATTAGATAAGGTAGGATGAATGTGTGTAGGTTCATTTATAGTGATCAATTTTCCTCAGTACTAACTAAATTACTTTTTTTTGTTTAGTAATACAATGATATAAATGAAAATTAAAATTCTTGAAAATACAAACACAAATCATTGAAAAGAATTCCCAAAGTGCCTATGCTTTCTGTGTCACCTATTATTTTATAGAAATATCTAGAAAGGTGACTATTCTTTTATCTTGCCCCACCTGCAGCCTTTTTCATATTTCTCTTGCTACTTTTCATGACACCATTTTTATCCAGAAACCCCAGGCTGAATTTCAGCTGCAACCTTTGACTTCCCTTCATACATGTCCAGTGACAAATTCTGCCAACTGCATCTTGGAATAGTTTTCACATATATTGTGTCTGCTCCCTTATCTCTACCATGACCCTCATCCAAGTCAGCAGTAAAGTCTCTGAGCTCCAAGAGTTCATCACTCATCAGTGTTTCCCCAGTAGGGTTCTCTAAAATTTAGGTCTAGCAAATTTTTTAACTTTGCTTTGTAACATCATCATGACCCTTTTGTTTTCTAACTTCTTATATGTGTAACAGTTTATCTTATGCTAATGACAATTACCTTTAATTATATACAAAACTGTTGTTTCTTGCTCAATATTTATTTTTATGTCAATGTGCCCATTCTAAATATTAGTTAGTAAAACTGCCAGAATACTGATATTATGTGGTTATCAGTACTTAAAACATTTATTAGCCCTTCATTTTCCCTAGAAATCACTACTAAATAAATTTCACATTCTGAAATCTATGGTATGTAAAATTGATACAAATATACTAGCTACTAATAATTAACAATTTTTATAATGTCCACTATCACTTTATATACAAAATCATGCTACACAATCAGTATCTTTTTTGTTGTTGTCGTCGTTGTATTTGAAATGGTTTGGTGTGAATTTGGCATCCATACCCATTAGCATCAATGTTTCACCAACTATTAAATTTATAAGTTTTGAGGTCTCTCATCTTTCAGCAGATTCATGTGTGTTTCAGGTTGAATAAATGCGAGGGATGGTAACAGGTGCCTCTCCCCTCACTTTAGGAAGATGCCTGCTGCTTCTGTCTCTCTGAGATGATGCTGAGCAGGTCGAAGAATCAGTTATATGTGTCTTAGATTAACAATAGTTAGTATGAGCAATTGAAACTAACAAATTCAATGAAATGTTACTTTTACATTATTTCTTTTTTATACATTATTATATTTTATAGTTTGTAGTAGTATAGGTAATTTAGAAGAATATATATTATTATAAAGGTTTATAATGAAATATAACATTTCTAAGTAAAAATCAGGATATTTGTGATAGTTGTTATAAGCTCACATAGTTTTAACTTCTTTAGTATAGCCTAATAAAGTAATATATTTTGTTATATTCATACTATTATAATATATAATATCCACATTTTGCATCTATATAGAAAAATGAGCCAACACTTTTTTTCGTTCAATTTAACAATTTTGTTGACTTCTGAAAAAAAAAGTTAAATAACTAACGACTTACTTTAAAGACAAAACCTTTAAATTTGTCTACTTCTAATTGAAAGAAATGCTAAATACTAAAGACAGATGATTGTTTGAAAGATTAGAATCTCCAATATACACATGCAGAAACAAACTCTATACCTAAGACTCAGGAACAACATGGGAAATAGGGGCAGAGAGATTGAAAGAGCCAGAGGACCAAGGAGTCCTCAGTAAAATGGTGTCTCCTCTATATTTCAGGAAGCTGTACCCATGAAATCTGGAAAATATGATCAGTTAAGAAAGACCTTCACACTGCCAACACCACTTGACTGGGGAAAGGTGGATGGGGAACTTTCACAAGGCCACATTCCTAGTTGAAGAGCTAGACCCTATTAATCAATGGTTGTTGAAAGAGAGAGGGAGGAGAAGGAGAGAGAGAGGGGAGGAGAGGGAGAGAGAGATTCAGTTTTTTTCCTTGGATGGACCCCTGATAAGTTATCCAATCCCAAATGGTCAGCCTTAAACACATATACATATAAGCAACACTGAGTAGTTTCAGCAAGTTGAATTTGTATAGACATATGTATTTATGCATAAGTATATATGAGAGAATACTAATTAAAGAAGAGGTCTTGAAGTTCAGCAAGTGGAAAGCACGGAAGAAATTGGGGTGGGGAAAGTGTGTGGTGGAAATGGCACAACTATAGCCCTCAACATTTACAAAATAATAAAATGAATGTAAAGGTGCTTAGATTTCAGTTGGTTATTGTTATTCAGTCATTGTTAGCTGCTACTTCTTAGTTTTTCATTTGCATAATCATGTTTATTGTGATGCTATTCACAATAGGTAAGTTATAGAATCAGCCTATGTACTTGTCAACAATATGATAAAGAGAATTGGCATCTGTGTGCCAGTGGAGCATCATTAATCAGTAAAATAGATGGAAGTCCTATTATTTCTAGAAAAACAAATGGAAGCAGATGAGACTGTACTGACTAAAATAACCCAGACACAGTCAAGTGTTACATATTTTCTCTTATGTGTGGAAACACACAAACCAATAAAAGTAGAGGCTCTTAATAACTATGAGGGTGACTGATGGAGAGAAGGGGAGAAAAAAGGCTCGGTGTAAACTATGTGCAATAAACACATGGTCTGAAATGTCACGGTGAAACCCATTAATGCGTGCAGTGAATGTGTGTCAAATGATAGTAAAGAGAGACTTCGAAAAGAGAATGAACTAGCTCAGTGGCTCATTTATGAGCTCTAATTCCACTTAAAATTGTTTCATCTTCACGGCCTTATTGCCTTTGTATATTCCATGCTCATGTAATTGATAGATCTACAACAGGTAAACAATAAAACAAAAACTGTGTTAAATTGCAAGTGGAAAAAAACATCCATGGGGGCAGGAACTGGAATGTTTGTAGTGGGAGGAGCTTTTCCTTCACTGAGTGATCAAGGTTATCCTCAGAACCATTCATGTCCTATTCCCTTGGCAAGCTCCAGGAAGACCTACTGAAGGGTCATTGTGAGAGGTTTCACTCCTCTAGGCTGAGGCTCGTCAACTCTCTCCAATTTCAAGAAAGCCCCAGTTCTGTCTTCAAAGTGCCAGGGAAATGCACAACCTTTATCCCAATCTTTCTTTCTATTTGTGATTACACATCAATGTAAGAATGCCTATAAATATGAATTTTCTAGTCCATGTTATAAGGCAAATATATTTTAGAAGACTAGGTTTTCCATCAATCATAGAAAAATAAATTGTATAATATGTCATAATATGCAACAAAGACCTGTATTGTGATTGTTATAAATCATTTTCAAACAGTAACTGTTGTAGGATTTCGTTTTGGTTTTATTTTGTTGTTGTTTGAGACAGGATCTCACTGTATAAGCATCACTGGCCTAGGACTTGCTGTGTAGAACAACCTGGATCCAAAGTAATAAATCTTCCTGCTTTGGTTTCCCTGGTCTGAGATTAAGGGCATGCACCACCACACCTGGTCACCAATTGTGTCTGAAACTTTGTTTCACTTAAGTCGAGTTTCCCAGACACTTTATTTTTGTGGTTTGCAACCTGTGGGTCATAACCCCTTTGGAGATGAGTGACCCTTTCATTTGAGTCACCTAAGATCATCAAAAATCACATATTTGACACTATGAATCATAACTAGCAAAATTACAGTTATGAAGTAGCAATGAAAATAACTTTATAGTTGGGGTCACCACAGCAAGAGGAACTGTTTTCAAGGGACACAGCATTAAGAAGTTTGAGAACCACTGCTTTATTTGCTCTTACTAAATGGAGTTCTTTTACTCTGAGTCTACTCTGTTATTGTATTCATAGGAAATACGTGTGCCATTGCCCTGGAGTTATAGGTAGTTCTACATTCTCAATAGTGTGAAGATTGATTAAATTTAAGCTCAAGTAAACTTAAAATGAAAGTCATTTCTTAATGTGAAAGGTGACAAGCAAAACATATAGTTATTACCTCTAGAGAGACATAAATAACAGCAAACTTTATCAAGGAATACGGGTGATAAGATATTCATCCTGTTTGCTTAATGATCAGTGTGGGAATGGCTGAGGGGAAGAATTCGAGCATAAAACATGCTAGAAAATCTGTTTTATCAAAAAGATTTTATTAGTGTAGCCAGAAGTTTATCATACTTGTTGCAAGGAATTTGCAGAGCAAGGAGTTAGAACATTGAGTCCATCTGGAGCCTGAGCCATCAATTTAGGAAATCTTCCCCATGACAGATGTGCAGGTGTTTTGGTTTCCCTGTGGCTTAGCGATGTGGAAGAAGATCAGATCAAAGCAGACTAATCTCTGCTTCTCAGTGGGCTTGGAAAACAGCCATTTGTCTGTTGTTGCAATTTCTGTTTCAGCTGAAAATCTCCCATTGTGTTTGTTTATTTCTTTAAGGAAACATGTCTGTCATTACTTCCCTTTTAACATTAGTCTTAGCAATTATAGTTCAAAACACAAAATCCACAAAATGTCAATGAACTGAATGCCTGTGCCCACCCTAAATTAATAGACTGAAATCCTAATCCTCTGATGATTTTTAGGGATGAGACTCTGGGAGTGCAGTTGGGATTAACCCACGAGGCAGGGCCCGGAGATCTGGAGATGTAATTCTTAGCATTATAAGAGAAGAAGGGTTTGTGATCCTGCTGTAATCTTGTGAGAACCCTGGTATTACACTATGCAGGACAAGGCTATCCCAACTGAAGTTAAAGAATGAAGGAGAGGATGTAAAGAACCAACTTGAAGATATATTATGAAGCACCAGTGTTCAAGACCAGCTGCTACCAGTGAAAGAACAGAAAAATATAGAATAAACAATACAAAGTAGAGAGCTATAAATAAAGAAATATGATGGAGAAAAGAATCTTTTCAAACAAATTCTGTTGCTTGGAATCAGAGAACGCCATATGTCAAAGACTGTATCTCCACATACATCATGTGTCCTTCACAGAAAATTAACTCAAAATGGATTGAAGACCTATATGTAAAAGTCACTGAAGTATGGAACTCCTAGAAGATAACATAAAAATCTAGAGGACATTGGGTTTAAAGATAATTTTAAGTACAACAACAAAAGTAATGAACTATTAAATAATGTAATATTTGTCTGGATTCCATTAAAATTCAAACCTTTTTTCTCTTCAAAAGATACTGGAGAATAAAAAATAAAATAAGTCACATGTTTGGAAAGGCATTTGAAAAGGATCTTTGCAATGAAAGGGTGTCATTGAAAACACCCAGGGAACTTTTATATCTCAAAATTAAGTACCAAAACCCCAATTTTAAATTAGGGAGATGGAAGGGGGTATAGATTGAAATGCATACACACACACACACACACACACACATATGAAAATGTCATAATAAAACATATTATGTATAATTAATATATTCTAATAAAAGAGCTACATTTTTAAAATAAGCAAGAGATCTGAACAGATCCTTTTCTCACAATTATAAATGAGACAAATATGCAAATGAAAGTATGTTTATCATACATCATTAGGGATTTGCAAATCAGAATGCTGATGTATACTGCAAAGATTTTAGAATAGCCAAAATCAAACTATAAATGATACAAAATACCAGCAAGGATGCAGATAAACAGACTCTCTTGTTCCCATAAGGAGAAAGTTAATTAGTACGACCATTTTGAGGATGTCTATATTTTCCATTAAAAGAAAATACCTGTGGGGACCCAGGAAATGGAGGCTTATGAGAAATGCCTCATTGCTGGAAAAATAAAAGTAACTTATGGGAGATATCTAAGATGGTGCCAGCCAGAAGATGCTGGGGTGGAGTTGAAGCCTGATCATGGGTATAGCTGATTGGATGAGCAAGATTTCCATGCTCATGATCAGTGCATGATCACCATGTTACCAGGCTTGTGATATGTGATGTAATAGGATGACTTTTAATGTGATTGGCCCATGTAGCCTCAGGTGGAAACACCCATTTGGTTCTGTATATAAGCCAGAGGATGAAATAGTAAATACGGGAAATGCTTAGACATCACCCTTGTCACATCTGTTTATCTTTGGAGTGAAGGCTGGAGGTTTGGGTGGGCAACGTACTCACTTTTCCCTGAGAAACCCCTTATGTGGTAGTTGCCTTGTATGGGCCCCATGACAAATACCTTTAGCACAGATTCAATAATAAAATATATTAGTATTTACCAAAAGTACATACCTATATGCATACTATACCTATACACGGATAGTTAAGAAAATGTATTCATGATTTATTTTTTTAAAAACCTGGAAATCAACCAATATGACTTTCTATCAGTCATTGGCTCCATTATACCTTTTATTCATAAGTCTTCTGCTATTCTCAATTTTTGTACACATATACCCATGTATAAAATGAGAAATTAAGAAATCACATTACTACTAATTTTTTATACTAAGTACTTTTCACTGTGATTAAAATATCCTGACAGAAACAACTTAAGAAAGGTAAGGTTTATTTGAGTTCATAGTTTAGAAGATACATCATGGCTGCAGTGGGTTCATTTCTGGCATCAGGAACTGGTAGCAGCAGCAGTACACATGGTACCATCAGGAAGTAGAGAATTTGCTGGATCATAAGGCTTGCTGCAATTTACTGAGCCACTTCTGTTAGTTACACCACACTTCTTGGGGGGTTCCACAGTCTTCCAATACAGCACTGTCCGTCAACTAAGAGTGAGAGTTCAAACACATGAGCCTGTGAGGACATTTCACACTGAAGCCATAACAATCCTCAGATTGAGTACCCAAAAATAAGGGTATTTGGAAGATAATTAGGACCTAAATATCCACAAGCACACAGCACCTCAGTGAAAAGACAAAAAGGAGTTGGCTTTTTCCTTCCTCCCAATCAATTGAACACTCAATTGATGTGTTCATGTGCAAACCAGGAAGTTGGTTATTCCTAAATCCAAGTCTACTGACACCATGATCTTGACCATCCATCCTCCAGAACTGACAGTTAAGTAGTGGCTGTTTAAGCCCTCAAGCCTGGATACAGTTTTCTAACAATCTTCCTACGACAGAAGATGAGACTCAAGGGCATTTTATTAAGGTATACTAAATAGTCATTAAGGAGCAAATACTGTGTACCTCAACTCATAAAATCTCATGTGGTAATAAAGTTTTGTATGTGGATACATAGTATCCCTAGAAGCATTTGGGAAGGAGTAGTTGGAGAGGGTTCTGGAACTTGAGGATGGATGTGTGCTGTTGGTGAAAGGAAAGCAGCTGACCACCTGTTGACTTTCAAGCAAGTGGCCCCAATAGCTTGAGCTGTGTTTATCTATGCAATCACAGTCCTGCTAACCTGAACAGTAACATCATTAGTTATTTTATTTAAAGAAACCATAACATAAGCATTATAAAAGTTCCATCATTACAAAAAAGCCCCCAATAGTTTCCCTTCTCCCCTCTCCCGCTGGGTCAATTAACTCTAACCAGTTTTTGCATTACAAAGCACAATTTCTGCAAGCCAAAAATAAATGTCTCGTCAGGCATGTCCTGTGGACATGAGCACATACCCAGCTGGCAGCAAATGCACTTGCACAGTTATGCAAGGTGAAAAACAGATTAAACATTTGTGGCTGTAAGTCTCCTCATCAAATAGCACCCTCTGTCAACACACTTTCTTAATTGTACTCAGGGATATGCCCATTGTACCAAACAACCTTTTTCAGTATGTACCTGTCAATTTATGATATCATCTATCCAAGAGCTATTCTTTAAGACTCTATTGATCAGACATAGCTTCCTTATTTTCTAAGTCTCTGTTGGTCAGATACAACTTCCTCATTATTTAAGTCTCTGCTGATCAGACACAGCTTCCTCAGAACAGCTATGCAAGCAGAACTCACTACTCCCCACCACTACCACAGACCTACTGGGTGTGAATGCAGCTGTTTCTCTAGTGACATGATTTCGTGTCTATGTAGAGGATCGATATGGACAGAAAGAGAAGAGGGGGCTTTACCCCTTGAAAGAGTATGGAGAAAAACATAGAATCATCCACAGGGCTTTCAGCCTGCATGATCCCAGCCTTGCCTGCTACTGACAAAGCGAAACTTATTGCTATGATCATAAATAGCATAGCGAAAGCAAAGAGAGCTTGTAGCACATGCGATCTAGGTAATAAACATAGAGGCTGCCAAATTCACCACAAATTTTTGGTGGTAATGCCAAAACTGGTTAGACCTTCACAAATGGGAAGGGCCTTGCCACAGTAGAATCCCATAAGTGAAGCTGTTCCCTGCATATGGGTTTTCCTGTGTCTCTCCTTTCCTCTGACTCTTCCTCCCTCCTTCCCTCTCTTCCTCCTTCTCTCTAAACATAAGTATCTGAAGCCACTGTTTAGTAATAAAATAATTCCTTTAGTGTTGTTTGTCGGTGTGATTTATATATAATATTGGTTTCCTAATATATATTAAGGTTTAAAATGATTTATTCTTTAAAATAATTGAAAAAGAGAAAAAGTGAGGCCGCCATTAAAGTTGAAGCATCTACTTTGTACTCTCCTCTGTCTGGAGTGGCTAAATCTCTGTACTTGTACAAAGTTCATGACGTGACACTTACTTCACTAGGCTTCTGTCCTGCCATGAAATACTCATGTGCAGAAACAGAAAACAATCAAATAAAATTGGTAAATCAAAAGCAGTGGTTAGGTGTGCATTCTACAGCAAATGCTAAAGTTGTATTCGAAGATAGCCTGCATGAGTTAAAATTTAGCCTTATATATGAATTCAAGATGATTAATCACAAATATAATTTTTTCTATAAATATGCATAATGCAAAGCAAGCTAAGAAAAAGAAACCATTTGAGATCCACTTCCATCCAAGCATTTATTCTTCTAGCATAACCTGAGCTTGGAATACAAATTAAGGGTCTCTCCCACCTTGCAGTGGATGCCCAGAGCAGAGCTTATGGCACATTCCTCGATGCAAATGATATGGATGTCAGTAGGAATCAGCTCCACAACCCAGGTCCTAACCTAAGGCCATATTATCTAGCATATGGATCACCACGGACTACAGAAACATGTCATGATTTAAATCAAAGCAAGTGCTGATATGAACTTAACCACATGTGCCGCTTATGGATGAGATTCCTGATACAGGATATACAACTCAGAATTTTCAGTGCCTCTTCCTGCATGAATTTTAATTGTAGAGTCTGTTTTCAACAAAACTGCAGGAATGAACCATTCTCAGGAAAGTCATGGCCCATTTTATGGGCCCATTTAAATTCATTGCTGTTTGGAGTTTGCTTTAAACAGGTTAGGAAGATGATCTACAAAGGAATTTGCCCTGATAGTCCAGTGAAGCGCATGAAAGGAATAAGGGCATTGAATGTTTCATATACCACAACAATCTCTCCATATTCACAAGTAATGTGTTCTGGGGTGAATGTGTTCAGTGAATTCCTGAAACCTCAGGAGTTATTGAATCACATAGAGAGATAAATAATTACCTGGAGGTGCTGGTTAACTTTTGTTAACTAGAATTATGTAGGAAGTGGAAACCTCTATGGAGAAATTTTCTACATCAGACTGGTTAGTGGGCATGCTAGTGGAACATTATGTTGATTAATGATTGATATGGAAAGGTCCAGCCTACTGTGGGTGGTGCCACCCATGGATATATAGGTTATCCTACATTCTAGAGAGAAGGTAACAGTAAGCCAGGGCAAGCAAGCCAGTAAGCATCATTCATCCATAGTTTCTGCTTCAGTTCCTGGCTCCAGATTCCTGTCTTCACTTCCCCTGCTGATGTTTTTTTTTTTTTTCTCGTAAGCCAATAAACTGTCTTATCCTTGAGTTGCTTTTGATAATGGCATTTATAGAAGCAATAGAGAAGCAAAACAAGACATAGAGATAAGAAGGTACATTGATATAAATGTAGGCATAGGTAATATAGATTACATAACATTTTGTGATATGTTATATAGCTATAATATATTTTAATTACTTTTTGAGATTATAATATAATTATATAGCTTACCCCTTCCCCTTTCTCCCTCCAAGCTTCCATATACTCCCATGTTATCTTTCAACTTCATGGTTTTCTTTTTATTAATTATTGTTACACATACATATATATCTCATAGGTGTATAACAATAATTTTAATATGTGTGTAAATATAGCCTCCTCATTCTGTATGTTACTTGTATCTAAGATAAATTTTAATTAATAAATTAGACATGGTAAGAAATTTATAACTTAAAATAGAAAAAATTAACATTACATTACAGGGGTTTATATGAATATGGTTGTTCTCTTTCCCTTTCAAAACACATACAATATATACTAACATTCCTCATGTAACAATACAAATGACATAATGGACATGAGAAGAAGTGAAATATAAGTACTAGGATACTGTCCATCTGCAGATACATCATCTGTTACCAGCAACACTGGCTCACTGAGCCTCAGCTGACATCTATTGTAAGTCAACTACATATAATAGTTGGCTCAGAACTTTGTAGATGAAGAATTTTTCTTATCTATTGGTTTCTAACATTCTTTGGAAGAGCAATGATGTCAGTAGTTATTGGTTCTCATCTGTGTATACATGTTTGATTTTGTATGTACATATGTATGTACACATGCTTGTGGAGCACAGAGTTAGTGTCATGTGTCTTCCCCAAACACTCATTATTTTATCTTTGAAGGCAGGGTACTTTGCTGAGCCTAAAGTTCACCAGTAAACCTAGGTTCGGTGGCTAATGATCCCTAGGGACTCTGCTAGTCTCACCTATCCAATTCTGGAATCCAGGCAACGCTGCCACAGCGGGCTTTGAAAAATGCAGGTTCCTGAAATTGAACTCTGCACTTCCTGTCTATGTCAGCATGTTACAAGCTCTCTGCCCACCCCAAACTCTTTCATTTTAATTCACCTAAGGACTGCAGATGGTCTTAGTCTTCAACTGCAAATGATGCTACAAATGCTTTCTACTTTTCATTGAACACGCTTTATGTTTTTCCATTTCTTTGAAAAAAGTTCTTTCATGCCTGCTTGTGGTTTGGATGATCAGCATTAGGATTATTTTTATTTTCGTGGTCAATAGACTCTGTATGGCCTGACACATTATCTAATAATGTTTTCAATTCCATTCCTTCCTGTTCCAAATAGTGTTCTGCTTCTGGAATAGAACCTTCATGGAGCCTTTCTGTAAATGAGATGGCTGACACCTATGATTTCTAATGACATAGTCATGATCTGGGCAGATAATTCTCATTTTTGTTTGCAAACATGTTGGCTATTCACTTTATACTATCTCTGGCTTAACTATGCAACTTGCACATTTTAGGCCTAAGTACCTCTTTTGCACTCTAATAAATATAGACTTATTAAACAGCTTCTTTAACAAGCATGATTTTATCATAGTTGAGAATTTACCTTAGGTTTGTTGTTCCTCCATAATCATTTGCATCAGCTTACTCACAAATGTGTGAGCAGCTTCTTTACTGGAAAGCATAGCCTCTCCAAAGATTAGCATGATATCAGTCCAAACCTAACCCTGAATCTGTGTAACTACCTTTTTCTTGCAATAAAGGGCTTGTTTCCCTTCACTTCAGGGAATCATTTTGTCAAAGCTCGGTGCTTAATATCAGTGCTGTCAGTGGGAACACATTTTCTGTTCATTTTTCTGCTTGCAAATTTGATACCATTTCCATATTAACTGAACACTTATCATGCACTCTGATTATTACATTTACAATTTGAAATGTGACAGCAAAAATTATACAGATTTTTTTCCTTCTGTGTTATAACTTCTAAAATGGAAAATTTGTTCTCGGCATAGATCTCAGCAATTTAAGCATCTTTTTTTTTCTTTATTACATCAGTAACTTGGACATTTTTACTTGGAAGGATAGCTCTGCATGTTGTTCTTGGTAGTTGAGTTGCCAATATCTTATGCTCGTGTTTTGGGCATATCATTAAATACAGCAAGAAGAATTTGAGTACAAGTGCTACTGTGATATGATTGATTCTATGGTGGACAGTTTGCTAACTGGGATGATTACTCAGATGACCAATGGTCAGTAGTTTATGTGGTCTGGACAGGCTGCACAAAAGTGATTCATATCCTAACCAGGAAGAACACAATGATGCACGATTTCATAGTGCTTCTCAGAATCATATGCAATTAAAACTCTGGAATTTTCTGTTTAGTGTTTTCAGACTGCAGTTACCTGAAAGCAACAGAAGCCATGACTTCAGATAAATTGGAGAGGGCATTCTACAGTAATCTTGATTCACTTTACCTTGAAATAATTTTTCATTCAGTTTAGTTGTTGTTTTTTTATTCAAATTATGTAGTCCTTTAAAATTATCAGCATTTCAAACACTAAGTAATTTTATTTTTAAAAATTTGTCAAATTTTATGATGATATTTAATTCTTCTAGGTTTAATGGTAGACGACAGTTTTTATTGCTAACTTTGTGTGATGTTGACATGGATATTTCAATATAGGAGGGTGAGCTTGCTCCTCATTATAATATTTTTTTCTTGATTCATTAATATTGAATTCATATCATCCAAGAGAAAAATACTTATTTTTATTACAAATCCTTTCCTTCTCTTTTCATATCGTCCATATTTTAGTTTACAGGTAAGTCACCTAATTATTAATGATATTAATAACTTCCATTTCATTGACTGTCATTTCTCTTCACACTAGCTTGAATTCAATAGTCTTTTATTTCTGTCCTTTCTTCACTCTTGTGTACATTTCCTGGAGAAACAGCAACAATGGATTACTGAGCTGGCCAAGAGAAGAGAACTTGGGTGTGTGTTCCTGATTCTGAGGTTACTCTTTTGTTTTAGGGGCTAAATTGGAGAAAAAAGCATAAGATTACTCATTATTTACTGGCTACATTTTCACTCAGGAATGCTGTTTCCCAGAACTTTGGGTGTTCATGTTTCTGTGGTCCTATAGTAGATGACTTATTTCTTTGTATGCATCATTTTCTCCAGTATTGAATTCATGTCTAAAACTTTGTGGTCTTAATCTCTCATCTGCCATATACTTTAATCTTAGTTCTTAATTGTCCCAGAACTTCAGCTATGAGATGAAGTATTGTCATTAGGCATTCACCTAAATCTTCAACAATACTCAAAATATCAAGCCCCTTGACCCTAGTTGTTTAATATAGATCAAGCTTTGTTTCCTCTTCCCTTGCATCTTTGCTTTGGTTTATTACTTTCCCTTATGACAGAAATCCTGGGACTGTTTGCATTCCTCCATCTCAAATTCACTTCTAGTACATCCTTCAAAGTAATGCTAAGAAGTAATACATCTTGAAATAGAAATTTCATATATTTTTATTTCTCCATGGCTTCTTGGGTTTTCTCCAGACTTATAACTTTGTCTCAAGTGACTCTTTTTCAACTGGTATCTTCTATTTTCAACTTCCATTTTTAATGGCTCAGCAGTGTGCTTTCTTAGCATATGAAAATGTACTCATGCCAAACTCTGATTGTATCCCTAACAAGGAAAAATCAAAACAGTCCAATATAACCCCTCTTGCATCACACAGGCTATCCTTTATTGCCTATAGACCTATCCTTCATTCTTAGGCCTGATAAACTTAACCATTTTTAACTGTTAATTTTGGTCTCACAGTGCCAAGAATTCTTTCTTACTTCCCATATCTTATGTGTGTATTTTCTCAATATTCTTTGAATATACAGCCAAATATTCCACTTATTTATTTGTTGCTACACTCTGTTGTATTTTTGTTCTTACATTCATTTACTAGTCTATCCTTTCACTTGCCCGTGATGGTGAGCATGTCCACGGGTTGGATTTTGTGCATGCTAAATGCATGTGTGTGCAGAGAGCCATCCTTTCCACCATCTATCTATGCACCCCATGGAACTAATGCAGTATATATTTGAGGCCACTGCATCAAATATATATTGCATTAGTAGTGGAAACTGTTTGGACCATAGTTTGCTCTAGACTTTGCTGTATCTACCATTGCATGATGCAGAGTTGTCACTAGAAGATTTTATCAAACAACTTAAATCAAAATTAATATACTTCTATAAATCATTTCAGTTTCTATAATTTAAGAAGATATGAACTTACTTATTTAAGCTTTTATTTTTTATTTAGAATTCTGATTGGGATCTGCCCTGCAAGCTTGAACCAAAAAACAATAACAATAGATTCATGAGGTCTACAAAAGAATAAAGCTGTGTGTAGACTTTTGTTTCATGTATTATACATGATGGTCCATGAAGACCTTGACTCTGGCCTCAGATGCTAGCACCTCACTGTGATGACTCATTCTCCTTTTCCAAGACTTTTTCTTTAGCTTTTTTGGATTTCCTTTCCTTTTTTTTTTTTAAGTTGTTCATTTATTTCTTTTGTTCCCCCCCCCAAATTTGTTTATTTATTCAAGTTACATCTCTATCACAGCCCCCTCCCTCCTCCCTCTCACCCTCTCACACTCTGTCCCCTCTCCCTCCCCTCCCTCCTACTCATTAGGTGAAGGGGGGGAGGCCCACATATCAGCCTCTCTCAGTTGATCAGTCACATGAGGGCTAAGAGCTTCCTCTTACACTGGGACTTGACTTGGCAGCCCAGCCAGGCAAACTGTTCCCCTAACAGGCAACAGGGTCCATGACAGAGACCGCCCCCTCCCCAATACTTGCTAAGGGATCTGTATGAAGATTGAGTTGCCTATCATCTATATATGTGTAGGGGGACCTAGGTCTAGTCTATATATGCTTTTCTCTCTCCTCATTTTTGGTTACTATTTCAGTGTATGTAAGCCTCTAGGGCCATAGTTTGGTTGGTCCTGTTCATCTTCAAGCGGTGTTCTTGTCCCCTCTAATCCTCTTCCCTCTCTTAATACAGGACTCCCAGAGCTCCACCGAATGTTTGGGTGTGTGACTTAGCATCTGTTTGGATCTGCTTCTGGGTGGACCTTTTTTTTTTTTTTTTTAAACTTTCAATCACCTTTCCTTTTGAATCATTGCCGTGAATCAAATCTCTCACCTAATTTTATGATTAAAAATTTCAAAATTTTTCCCTTTGCTGAGACAGTCCTGTTTTCAATGCTTAAATTAATTTAACAGAGTAATAAGTACTATAAAATATCCCTCACAAAATTGAATGCATAGCGTAATTAGAAATGTCAATTTTGAAAAATATTTAAGGTAACTACAAAGCATGTTACATTATGTCTCTGTGTTATTTCTCCTTAAGGAATTTTGCCAACGGACATTCCAAGTCCACCAGAAACTTCAATTCCAGTGACCTTGCCACCACACAACTGTACAGATGATCAGTTTGTCTGTAGGTCTAATGGTCACTGTGTCGGAAAAATTCAGAAATGTGACTTCAGATATGATTGCCCTGACAAATCAGATGAGTCATCTTGTGGTAGGTGAATTTCTGACTCTCACATGATTTAGATATAAACCTACTGTTTTTCTGAATTGTACACTTATGCATCCATTCCTACCTTAGGCATTCCTATATTATCAATTGAGAAGAATTTAGGAATGGGGCGCTACAAAATATTTGAATTAGATTGACTGTTTCAACTTTTTCCCTAGGCAAATCCACACAAAAATTAAAAAAAAATACTGTAGTGAATATGTATATAGATCCTAAATAGAGAAAATATATACTGGCATGATCTCAGCATTTCACAGCCTACTGTCACAGAGTTTTCAGAATGGCTTAGGGAAGTTTATTCATGTAACAATTATTTACATAAAAATTATGCTACAATTATCAACATATATTTTTCTGTCAGCCTGAACAGGTAATTGACTTCATTGAATGTTTTAGATGTAAAATGATTGTTTTTATAAACTGTAGCACATATGCATTCATCTTCCTCTTAGATATTTCTATTATTATCAAGTGAGAAGTATTTAGGAATGGGTCATTCTAATGTACACTCTAATGAATTAGATTAACTATTTCCATTTTCCCCTAGGAAGTTGCACACAAATATTAAGAATACTGTGGCAAATATATTGAGTTTATAAGAATAATAATTCTAATACATGTGAGACGTGTTCCCATGTCTTGGTAAAACATGGCTCTCATTTATTACTACCTGCGGATTCATACCTCTTCTTAAATGGATCAATGACAAAAATTAAATTAAAATTGAACTTTGCAGCCAAAGATGAAAATGGAAGAAGCAAAATTATCACGTTCCTAGGAGTGAAACACAAAGTGAGACAGAGCAAAGACTGTGCAGACCTTTCTCCCTCCATGCTTTAAGTGACTTGTATGTGAATTGAGCATACTGCAATATCCATCAAAAGGCTTCAAACATACCAATGACACAGCAAACCCTTATATATCTTCATCACTGTCTTAAGAACCTCTAGGGTTTAAGAACACTAGTAAAATGTTTTTCACTTAACTCAGAGAAAAGTAATTCTTTTAAAAAAAACATACATTTATTTATTAATTCAAGCTACATCTCGATCACACTCCCCTCCCTCCTACCCTCCTGGTCTCACCTTTCTACTCTCTACCCCTTATTCCGCCTTTTCTTCTCCTTGGGTAAGGGGGGTTCCTCACATATCATCCCTCTCAGTTCATCAGTCATATGAAGGCTAAGAGCTTCCTCTTTCTGTGAGGCCCAACATGGCAGCTCCACTAGGGCAAAGTCACTAATAGGTGACAAAGCCCATGACTGAGACTGTCCCACCCCTACTTGCTAAAGGATCTGTATGAGGACCAAGTTGTCTATCCTCCATATTTGTTTAGGGACATTGTCTCAATTATGTTCACAGAAGCTTTATTTGTAATAGCTAGAAACTGGAAACAACCTAGATGCCCTCCAGCTGATGAATGGATTAAAAAACTGTGGTATGGAATCATTTGGGTGTATACCAAGAAGTGGTATGTCTGGGTCCCAAGGCAGAGCTATTCCAAGTTTTCTAAGATATCGCCAGACTGACCTCCATAGTGGTTGCACAAGCCTGCACTCCCACCAGCAATGGAGGAGGGTTCCCTTTCTCCACACCCTCGCCAGCATGTGCTGTCATTTGAGCTTTTGATCTTAGCCATTCTGACAGGTGTGAGATGGAATCTCAGAGTCACCTTGAGTTGCATTTCTCTGATGTTTAAGGATGCTGAGCATTTCTTCAGGTGCTCTCTTAGACCTTCGGGATTCCTCCTTTGTGAATTCTCTGTTTAACACTGTTCCCCATTTTTTGATTGGATTTTTTGGTGTCTTGGCATTTAATTTCTTGAGTTCTTTGTAAATTTTGGATATTAGCCCTCTGTCAGATGTGGGGTTGGTGAAGATATTTCCCAATCTGTAGAAGTTTCCTCATTTATGTTCATAGCAACCTTATTTGTAATAGCTAGAAACTGGAACCAACCCAGATGTCCCTCAACTGAAGAATGGATTAAAAAGCTATGGTACATCTACACAAAGGAATACTACTCAGCTATCAGAAACAACAAAATCATGCAATTTGCAGCCAAATGGATGGAACTAGAGAAGCTCATCCTGAGTGAGCTAACCCAGACTCAGAAGGATGCACATGGCGTCTATTCACTTATAATCGGATTTTAGCCATATAGTACAGGATAACTATACTACAACCAATGCACCAAAGGGAACAGGAACATAGACTTTACTTCCTATCAATGAGACACTTTTCCCTAGTGGTGCTGCCTTATAGGCCCCCAGTGTATGAGGAAGATCTTGGCCCTCATATGACTGCTGAACTGGGGTGGGGGACTGTTCTGTAGGGACATTCCACTCCAGAGGAGTGGGATGGAAGGGATAGGGGGTAGAGGGTAGGAGGGTGGGATTGGGAGTGGTGGAAAGAGGACACTGTGATGGAGGTGTAACGTTAAGTAATAAATAAATATTAAAGTAAATAAATAAATTTTAAAAAACTGTGGTACATTTATACAATGGAATACTACTCAACTATCAGAAACAAGGAAATCATGCAATTTGCAACCAAATGGATAGCACTAAAAAAGCTCATCCTGAGTGAGCTTACCCAGACCCAGAAAAAATATAAAAGTAATTCTTAATGTGCAGCTATACCACAAATCTAGATGAAATCAGCCATACATTTAAAATTAGTGCAGTGCATAAATGAGATGACTGTGATTCCTTCAGGGTGTCCTGGGATTTACAGCATGCATCACAAATGTAAGATAATTAGATAGAAGATATGGTATTCAGTCTTTCTTAGGGGAAACCACAAAATACATGTGAGCAATAACAGTTCTAAAAGTTTATACAAAATCTAATCAGTTGCACATAATGAATGTCTTTAGAAAATACATACTGTAGTCTTCAATTTTGCCATTTTAGTAATGTCATTTATTAATAATATGTGAAATCTTACAGATTTTTTAAAAATAATAAACACTTTAATACTTATTTAAACATAATTTTATTTTCAAATACAAATAAAAATAATATTTACTGATTATTTTTGATATCACAGGATTCTTTTGACTTGACTATATAAGATTTTCAAATACTCTATATGACCTTTATTCTATATCTTTGTAGAATGAAATATTATGATAAACGTGTTTGTAACTTACAGGTTTAGAATCCCTAATATGTTTTAAAAATTGTGCTATGAACAGTTACCATGATACATACCATTAAATATATTTTAAGTCTGTTATATATTATTGTCAACTTTAGGTACCTTGTCTTATAGTAGATATCTAAGAGCGTATTCTTGTTGATTGATAATTATGTGACTTGTTTTACAGGTAAACAATTATTATTACTTAAACAATGTAAAGAACAGTTATTGAGTCCTAAATCTTGTCACAAGATGAATACACACAATATATATTAATATCAGAGCTTAATGTCCACATGCAATGAATAACTGCATATTTTGAAAAGGGACTTTGTTGCAGTAACATGTTTTCTTGTCAGATTTTTGTATTAACTTATATATTTAAGGTTTTCAACTGTGGCATGCCACAACTGTTAATTCATTCAAAAACCAAGTTGGTGTCAGGTTTTCTATAGCAGACATAAGAATTCATTGAGTTGATTTAATTTTACTCCAGCAATGGTGATTTTATCATAGATGGATACATGTATATATTCAGCAAGAGAAAGAAGAGAAAAAGGAGGGAGAAAGAATTTAGAAAGCATTTTCTATATTTTTAACAGTTGAAAATCAATGGTGTTCTAATTTTTATAGCAAATTACAATCATTACAAGAATCTTAAAAGCATTCAAAGTAATAAGACTAATATAAATGTTACTGTCAATCACATTGCTTTGAAGTGACATCTTCAGGGTCTGAGCTGAAGTTACGAAGTATATTACTGTGGACAAGGAAGAGTCAATACGTCAGAGCTTGGAGGTCACACAGGAAGAGGAAATGCTGGCTATGAAGAGATTAGAGACAGATGCTCCAGGAGCTAGTTAACATCTCACCTCCTAGAGAAAGCACACTGTTAATGTATGCATTTATCCCATATTTTATTTTTCTGTGGAGATTCAAATACAAATGAACCTCAATTTTAAAATATTTTTCTTGTGATCATATATTTGCCTAAATATTTTATCAGTGATTAAAAGTTACTGTACAGGAGTTAGGGAGATGGTACAGTTGATAAAGTACTGGCTGAATAAGCATGGGGACCTGTGCTTGATACCCAGAACCCATCTAAGAGCCAGGTGTGACAGCTTAGGCTTATAAGCCCAGAGATCCAGTGATGGGAAGGTTAAGATTCACTGAGGCCTGCTGGCCAGCTGTCTTCACCTGTTCAATAAACAGCAGGACAAATGCATGAAACCACTCAAAAAATAAGTTGGACAGCACCTGAGAAAAAACATCCAAGAGTGATCTGCAGAATGCACCCACAGGAAAATACACACACACACACACACACACACACACACAGTTTGTAGTATGAGTTTTAAATCTAAGTATAAGAAAGTGCTACAGAGTATAAAATGCTCCTTCCTGCCATGTTTGTTTTGATCACCTTGTCATTGTTCTCTTTTGTTCAAGTGCTGGAGGTTTGTACATTTGAAGAGGGAAACCTATGTAAATGGTACCAGCCGAATGCAGCAAATTCGCTCCATGATTCAAATATATTCAGATGGGGGCTGGGTAATGGGATCAGCATTCATCACGGGGAAGAAAACCACAGACCATCAGTGGATCACACAAAGTAAGTGGCTACATATTTTCAAAGTGTTACTTAGGACATATTGCCCTGACCCACCTTATTCTCAGTCAGTACTATTGTAAAAATTAATGTGGTGTCCAAGAACAAGAAAGTTGGGTGTATATTTTGACAATATACTAGGAAAAAATAACTTTAAAAGCAAGAAATGAAGTTGACAAGATGTTTCAGTGAGTAAACATACTTGCTGCCATCCAATGATGGCATGAGTTCAGTCTCTAGGACACACATGGTGTAAAGAGAAACCCAGTTCCCACAAGTTGTGGTCCAACTTCCATAGACACACCATTGTATATAAGCAACCATGTACAGACATGCACATATACATACATGGAAACACACACACACACACACACACACACACACACACACATACACACACACACACTTAAACGCCAAGAATGGCTCTGTGGATGCCATAGAAACTAGACACAAACATAAAAATTAAAGTAAAGCTTTTATGTAATATTTTAATGTCTCTGTGAAAAGCTCAGCAATTTGCTAACTTATTTGTTTGTTTGTTTATTTTTATTTTTGCCTCCACCTATGACCTTCCACATTCTAGTCAAACACTCTTGCCACTGAGCTACATTTCTAGCATAAAAAATACAGCTAATATGTTGTTTAAAAAATATTGAGGCTAATGAGCTATCTCATTCAGTAAAAAAGCTGAGGAAGTAGAGACAGGGAGATCTATATGGATCCCTGGCTAGCCTACTTGGGAAGTTCCAGGCTAGGGAAGCACTCTTCTCAAAAAAAAAAAAAAAAGGGATACAATGCCCTGAGAAAGGGTATGGATTTGACCCCTGGCCTCTACATATGCATATACACGGTTGTATGTGTAACCTTTGCGCATGCACCTAAACACCACACACACACACACACACACACACACACACACACACACACACACACACACACATAAAGTATATTTATTATTCTTTTCTCTGAATTACTTCCATTACTCTCTTGTCCATCCATCTCTTTATAGATCTCTTTTCTTTATCAATTAATTTCATTTCCTCTCACTTTCCCCTTTCTCATTCTTTTGTGTTTCATGTACCTATGAACACAGGCAGATGTTCTTCATGGACTTATGAGCATATTTTATCTAGTATTTGGTAAATCATGCCATTAAATATTTTCTACAAATTAATTTGCATTTTATTTAAGGGGCATTCCATTATTTATAATCTGTTCCCAATTCTCAGACTCCCCAATTGATTTCATTTTCTAACATGGTATTAGCTGTGAAAAGGTAAACAGATGTGGTGCTTGCTGTCTAAGAAACATTGTTTTAATGGTGGATTAGCAAACAAATAAAATGTGAGTTTAGTTCTCATTGGGATGACCTCAGTAAAGCAATGATGTAAAGCATAGCACAGCCTATAGACAAAGTAGAAATAGAAAGATTAGTAAGGGATGGGTGGACTTGTTGCATGGAGGAAAAATAAAACAGTGCTGAGCTGGTGATGTACAGAAAGAGGAGACTCTCTCAGACAGCAAGAGCAAACCAGATAGCAAATGTATTTTTCTTTATTATACTCAATATTAAACCATTTGTTCATTGTAATATTTCTCAGTTTTTGAACTGTATGAATATTTTATATCTTTCAAGGCAAATATTATAGCTAGTATAGCAACCATCTTGTCTCTTGACTTCATATATATATATTGCATTTTTCAAATTAATTTCATGACAGTGACTACATGTACAAAATTTTTAAAATGTGAATGAAAATTAATGATCCCATGATGACAAAGTTCTCCCATTTGCAGTAACCACAACTCAAATAGAAAGATCTTAACTTGTTCTAAGATTGTATAATATATATGAAAGTATATACTTTCATTGGGCACTGGTTAGTTCATAGTTGTAAAATAGTATGCTGTCATATTCTATAATCATGTCTGCATTCAAAAGGGAATTAATTTTATTAAAAGAAATAGACATTCTATTTCCCCACCTCCTGTTCTTTTTCCTTATTTTACTGTTATATTAATATATGATTTCATTTAATTTTTTTTGTGTTTGTGTTTTGCTTTTTTTGGGAGGTTCAGGGTTTCATGTTGTAGTCTTGGATAGTCTGGAACTTGCTATAAAGACTAGGCTGATTACACGTCACAGGAATCCAATTCCCTCTGTCTCTTGAGTGCTAGAACTATAGGGATGTACCCCATACCTGGCGATTTCATTTAATTTTTATAAGTGAACATATTGTATCTTTTTACAATCATTAGCTGAATATTAAATGATGTAAACATTTTTGTTTACACTGAAATTAATTTTTGACTCATCTTTTATTTTCTTTTTGTGTATTACTTATTCTACTCTTTTAAGTATACATGACAACTGATCTTCCCAGACCAATTTTTTTTTTTTTTTTAATCTAGAAAAGCTGTCACTGAGCCCTTTGCCAGAATGTCGTCTGAATTCCCCTCTGATCTACCACGGGTCTTTTATGGGACTTACTCTTCGTCTACCACATAAAGTGCAAAATCCCTAGGACTCTATTGCCTTTGTACCCTGGGCTAAGCCTGCATTTTCTGTATTATCTGGTTCCTTTATGTTCCCTTACTGTTTGTGTGTATCTCTTTGAATATTACCAATTTTTCTGATTTGATGGCCTTTGGGTATGTCTTATGTTAAAATTTAAGCCCCTTAAATATAAACTGGATAGATGAACCAAAACCTGAAATGGAACTCGTGTTAGGTGATGAATTCATCAATTCTAGTTCATGTCTCCATGGTGATTTTTAAAATGAGGATGCTTTCTAATTTTAAATGGTCAAGTGTGACTTTCTCTAATGTTTTATTCTTCACATGCCATACTTAGTTTAAAAAAATTCTTTTCCATCTTAAAATTATGTAGTTATTCAGTTTGTGTACAAATTACTCTCTCTGACTACCTTGAATAAGGTCTACTTATAGGAGTCAGAACCTAATACACTATTTGAAATATTAATTTGATCTAGGGGAAAAGCCTTACTATTTAAAAAATAAGAGGAAGAGTGTTTTGATTTGACTCAGATTAAGTATATGAGGTTTTTTTAATGGCAATGTAATTTGTCAATAATTATGACCACAGTTTCCCATCTTCTCAACTTTCCCGTATTGTTTTAACCTATCATTTCCTCTTTACATTCATCTTAATCATTGTTTTAATTGAGCTTTTGCTATGTCATTTTGTTGATTTTCATCTTTTATTTTGGTCCTTTTCTCTAAAGCCCAGTAGCTAACATCTGTCCTATTTTATAGTCCACAAGTGTAACCCAATGCTCACGGCCTACAAGATCTTGTCTTCTTTCTGTCAGGCTGATTTCATGGAGACCTTCCTGCAGTCAACAAAGGGTACCCCTGTTTACTTTAGAGTGGAATGTTTATGTTACAGTTTCCACACTTAAGGCTGAAAGGCCCCTCAGCTTCCATGGCTGATGCTTCAAGAAAAGACATTATTCCAGCCAAGATCTCGTTGGTCAAAGTGGTCTTGTCTTCACAGAAATCATCATATGTTTAGTATCTAGCAATATCTTTAGGTTAAAAGTTTCCCCCTGTTTTCTGAGCTATCTTTTGCAATTTTTCTTCTGGTCAAATGGTTTGTTTTGCCATCATTTAGTTAAGTGGTAACCGCATAGCTGCCCACAATACACAGAGTGGCACACAATAAGAATGTGTTGTTTTAAACATATATATTATTTTTTAAGTAATGAATTGAAATTTCCATATACTAAATGGTGTTGGGTTACTTTGGACTTAAAGTCAATAGAAATTCTAAGAAGCTTCGATTGTACATGTAAATAAACCCTTTTATATTATTAAAGTATATTGCTACAAAGGAAAAGTAAGGACTAAATTCTAACTGTACATAGGAGTAGTGAAAGCATAAATAGGATTATGTTAATATATTACATAACCCAGCAGCTGGTCTCTATCTCTCCCCACCCTCCCACTTCCAATAAGCTACAACATCCTGGAGGAATCCCAGGGACTACATTTCTCAAATCTGTTGTGTTGTTTTCAGCTGTCTGGCCCACACAGTAAGTCTCTACGAGGAGATAAAGCACAAAATTAAATTCATTTTAAATAAGAACACTTAGCAGATGCTGTTTAATTTCTATACCCGCATGATGATGAGCCTGGAAGAAGGCAGCGGCCTCAAGCCCATGTCTCTTCCTGCATCTCTCTCAGCTTTTCTCCAGGCTCTGTTCTCAGCCAAGGGATGGTGTTTCGCCTTTTCAATGGCTTATAGTAAGCTTCAGGCTCGGTTTTCCAAATTTTGTTTTTTATTGAAGGATAAGCTTTGCCCATTCAGAAAACACCTTCCTTTGTCTTTTTCTAGTGTGTGGTTCTAGAAACACAAAGGCAGGTTTCAAACGCATTATTTCAAAAGAATTTTTCAAGACCAGTTTTGAGAATTAAAGAAGACTGTGCCAGTCATGTTTCCCTTGCATCGTGCTCCCCAAGCTCTACCCAAGGCAAAGATTGCTTCTGGCTCAGTGTAGGAAGAATCATTTACAGGAAGGTACACGAGGGAAAAGACACGTTTATATATTTCTAAATGTTCTTCCATTTTAAACACTTAGTGAGACGGTAAAAGGCTAGGTAATGTGTAGGGATTTTTTTCGCTGCATATTGAAGTCCTAGACAAAGTCTAAAAAAAAAAAAGTGGGTTTTTTTTTTATCATGAAAGTAAAATCACAAAGCCTTTGTGATTATTTGGAATATAGTGGTATTCTAAAGTGATTTTTTGTTTTTGCTTTTCTTAAATATGTATACATTTTGTACATCTGAAATGCATTCTTATGATGTAAAATTAAGATTGCAGTTTTAGTTTTTATTTCTTTTCAGAAGCATGTCACCATTTGATACAGCTAGTTTCATATAACTTGGACAGCCTATTGCCCTCTTTAAACCTAAATATATACACAGGAAGCTGGTGAGGCTCATCCTATATACAGCATAACAGCTGGCAAGATGCCTTCCCAAGACTGCAACAAGGTAGAAAGAAAGGAATATTCTTAACTATAATTCAACAAACTAATAAAATAAAGTTTACATTAAAATCACCTAAATTTTTCCTATTTTCTTTAAGTTGGGTTTGTATGAAATTTCATTTTCTTTTTTTTTAATACTTTATTTTTTTTCTTCAAGTTACATCTCAGTCACAAACCCTTCCCTATTCCCCCTTCCTATCCCGCCCTTCCACCCTCTTCCCCCCAGCAGTTTCCCCTTTCAGTTCAACAGATGGTTCCTTCTCTTATAACAGTAAATACTATACAAAACGACAGATATAAATATGCCACATTTGTGAGAGTTAAATGGCCCAGTATACCTTCCCAATGTCCAGTTTATACATATTTGGCCCCTGACTTTAACATTCTACTATCTAACCATCTCCATGAGTTTAAAGGTCTATATCTGACTCAACATTCATACTAACTTGCA
>CAJQZJ010009351.1:10690606-10723856 GCA_907164525.1 Lophiomys imhausi | reverse complement strand
TACTATATAGCTAAAATCCTACTATAAGTGAATAGATGCCATATGCATCCTTCTGAGTCTGGGTTAGCTCACTCAGGATGAGCTTTTCTAGTTCCATTCATTTGGCTGCAAATTGCCTAATTCCATTTTCCTGATAGCTGAATAATATTCCATTGTGTAGATGTAACACAGTTTTTTAACCCATTCTTCTGTTGAGGGACATCTGGGTTGTTTCCAGTTTCTAGCTACTACAAAGAAGGCTGCTATGAACGTAGGTGAGGAAACTTCCTTATGATTCTGTGAGGAGGCATTAAGGTGTATACCCAGAAGTGGCATGACTGGGTCCTGAGGTAAAGCTATTCCAAATTTTATAAGATATCGCCAGACTGACCTCCATAGTGGTTGCACAAGCCTTCACTCCCACCAGCAATGGAGTAGGATTCCCCTTTCTCCACACCCTCGCCAGCATGTGCTGTCATTTGAGATTTGATCTTAGCCATTCTTACAGGTGTGAGATGGAATCTCAGAGTCATCTTGAGTTGCATTTCTCTGATGATTAAGGCTGTTGAGCATTTCTTCAAGTGTCTCTCAGCAGTTAGGGATTCCTCCTTTGTGACTTCTCTATTTAGCTCCATCCCCCATTTTTTGATTGTATTATTTGGTTTCTTGTCATTTAATTTCTTGAGTTCTTTGTAGATTTTGGATATTAACCCTCTGTCAGATGTGGGGTTGGTGAAGATTTTCTCCCAGTCTGTAGGCTGCCGTTTTGTTGGAGTGACAGAGTCTTTTGCCTTACAGAAGCTTTTCCCATTTATTGATTGTTGATCTCAGGTCCTGAGCTGTTGGTGTTCTGTTCAGGAAGTTGTCACCTGTGCCAATGAGTTTGAGAGTTTATCCCACTTTTTCTTCTAGTAGATTTAGTGTGACCGGCCTTATGTTAAGGTCTTTGATCCACTTGGACTTAAGATTTGTACAAGGTAATAAGTATGGGTCTAATTTCATTCTTTTACAAGTGGACATCCAGTTGGACCAGCACTATTTGTTGAAGATGCTGTCCTTCTTCCATTGTGCTGTTTTGGCTTCTTTGTCAAAAATTAGGTGACCATAAGTGTGTGGGTCTATTTCTGGATCTACAATTCAATTCCATTGATCTACTGGTCTGTTTCTATACCAGTACCATGCTGTTTTTACTACTATTGCTCTGTAGTACAGCTTCAAATCTGGGATGGTGATACCTCCAGATGTTTTTTTTTTTTTTATTGTACAGGATTGATTTAGCTATTCTGGGCTTTTTGTTGTTCCATATGAAATTGAGAATAGCTCTTTCCAAGTCTATATAAAATTGTGTTGGTATTTTCATAGGAATTGCATTGAAGCTATATATTGCTTTTTGTAGGATAGCTATTTTTATTATGTTGATCCTACCTATCCAAGAGCATGGGAGATCTTTCCATCTTCTGAGGGCCTCTTCCATTTCGTTCTTCAAGGGCTTGAAGTTCTTGTTATACAGGTCCTTTACTTGCTTGGTTAGAGTTACCCCCAGGTATTTTATATTGTTTGTGGATATTGTGAAGGGGGTGTTTCCCTTATTTCTTTCTCAGCCCATTTGTTTGTTGTATAAAGAAGGACTTCTGATTTTTTTTGAATTAATTTTGTATCCAGCCAACTTGCTGAAGGTGTTTATCAGCTGTAAGTGTTCTCTGGTGGAATTTTTGGGGTCGCTTATTTATATTATCATATCATCTGCAAATAGGGATAATTTGACTTCTTGGTTTCCAATATTTATCCCCTTTATGTCCTTTAGTCTTTTTGCTCTAGCAAGAACTTCAAGTACTGTATTGAAGAGATATGGTGAAAGTGGACATCCTTGTCTTGTCCCTGAGTTTAGAGGAAATGCTTCAAGTTTCCCTCCATTTAATTTGATGTTGGCCTCTGGATTGCTGTATATTTATTATTATACCTTTATTATTTATAGGTACGGTCCTTGTATGCCTGTTCTCTTCAGAACTTTTAGCATGAAGGAGTGTTGGATTTTGTCAAATGCTTTTTCTGCATCTAGTGAGATTATCATGTGTTTTTTTTCTTTCATCTTTTTTATATGGTGAATTACATTGACAGACTTTCGTATGTTGAACCATCCCTGCATTCCTGGGATGAAGCCTACTTGGTCATGGTGTATGATACTTTTGATGTGTTCTTGAATTCGGTTTGCTAGTATTTTATTAAGTATCTTTGCATCTATGTTCATGAGGGAGATTGGTCTGAAGTTCTCTTTCTTTGTTGGGTCTTTGTGTGTTTTTGGAATCAGGGTGACTGTGGCCTCATAGAATGAGTTTGGCAATGTTCTTTCTGATTCTATTTTGTGAAAGAGTTTGAAGAGTATTGGTGTTAGCTCTTCTTTGAAGATCCGGTACAATTCCTTGCTAAAGCAATCTGGCCCTGGGCTTTTTTTGGTTGGGAGATTTTTAATGACTGTTTCTATTTCCTTAGGGGTTATAGGGCTGTTTAATCTGTTTATCTGATCTTGATTTAGCTTCGGTAGGTGGAATCTATCAAGAAAATTGTCCATTTCACTTAAGTTTTCAAATTTGGTGGAGTATAGATTTTTAAAGTAAGATCCAAATATTCTCTGGATTTCCTCAATCTGTTGTTATTTCACCCTTTTCATTTCTGATTTTGTTGATTTGGGTTTTTTCCTTTTGACTTTTAGTTAATTTGGCTAAGGGTCTGTCTATTTTGTTGATTTTCTCGAAGAAACAACTCTTGGTTTCATTGATTCTTTTTATTGTTCTTTTTGTTTCTAAGTTGTTGATTTCAGCCCTAAGTTTGATGCTCTCCTACCTACTGCTCCTCTTGGGAGTGTTTGATTCTTTTTTTTTTTTCCAATTCACCCAGTTTAGCTGTTAATTTACTATTATGAGCTGTCACAATTTTCTTTTTGAAGGCACTTAGTGCTATGAACTTTCCTTGTAGCACAGCTTTCATTGTGTCCCATAGGTTTGGGTATGTTGTGTCTTCATTTTCGTTGGATTTTAAGAAGTCTTTGATTTCCTTCTTTCCTTCTTCCCTGACCCAGTGGTCATCTAGTAAAGAGTTGTTCAATTTCTATGTGTGTGTAGACTCTCTGTTGATTCTTTTGCTATTGAAGTCCAGCTTTATTCCATGGTGCTCTGATAAGATACAAGGGGTTTTTTCAATTTTCTTGTATCTGTTGAGGCTATCTTTGTGTCCCACTATATGGTCAATTTTGGAGAAGGTTCCATGAGGTGCTGAGAAGAAGGTGTATTCTTTTGTGTTTGGGTGAAACGTTCTGTAGATATCTGTTGGGTCCATTTGGTTCATGATCTCTGTTAGACTCAATATTTGTCTGTTTGGTTTCCATCTTGATGATCTATCCATCGTTGTGAGTGGGGTGTTGAAGTCTCCCACTACTAAATTGTTTGGATCGATGTGCTATTTAAGTTTTAGAAGTGTTTCTTTTATAAATGTAGGTGCCTTTGTATTTGGGGCATAGATGTTCAATATTGAGATGTCCGCTTGATGAATATTTCCTTTAACGAGTATGTAATGCCCTTCTCTGTATTTTTTTTATTAACTTTAATTGGAAGTCTATTTTGTTTGATATTAGGGTGGCTACTCCAGCTTGTTTCCTGGGTCCATTTGCTTGGAAAACCTTTTCCCAGCCCTTTACCCTGAGATAGTGTCTCTCTTCAATAGTGAGATGTGTTTCTTGTATGCAGCAAAAAGATGGGTCTTGTTTACAGATCCAATCTGTAAGTCTGTGTCTTTTTATTGGTGAGTTGAGTCCATTGATGTTGATGGATAATAATGACCAGGGGTTGTTATTTCCCATTATTTTGGTATGGCTGGTCATCTTGCGTTTCTTTTTGTTTAGTTGCTGTGGAGTTTTCTATTTCCTCTGTTTTCTTAGGTGTAGTTATCTTCTCTGGGTTGGTATTTTCCTTCTAGGATCTTCTGTAGGGCTGGGCTTGTGGGTAGATGTTGTTTAAATTTGATTTTTTCATGGAATATCTTGTTTTCTCCATCTATGTTGATAAAGAGTTTTGCTGGGTATAGTAGTCTGGCTGGGCACCTATGTTCTCTCAGGGCTTGTAGGACATCTGTCCAGGCCCTTCTAGCTTTTAAAATTTCTGAGGAGTATTCAGGTGTAATTCTGATGGGTCTGCCATTGTATATGACTTGGCCTTTTTCTCTTACAGCTTTTAATATCCTTTCTTTGTTCTCTACATTTGGAGTTTCTATTATTATGTGGCGAGAGGAGTTTCTTTTCTGATCTAATCTGTTTGGTGTTCTGTAAGCCTCTTGGGTTTTTATTGGCATCTCTTTCTTTAGGTTTGGGATGTTTTCTTCTATGATTTTGTTGAAGATATTTCCTGGACCTTGGAGTCGGGATTCTTCTCTTTCCTCTATGCCTATAATTCTTAGGTTGCATCTTTCATTGAGTCCTTGATTTCTTGGATATTGTGGGTGAGAGATTTTTTAGCTTTCTCATTTTCTTTAGATGTTTTATTGATTTCTTCCATCGAATCTTCCATGCCTGAGATCCTGTCTTCCATCTCTTGAATCCTATTTTTGGTACTCAAATCCATAGTTCCTGCTCTCTTCCCTTGATTCTCCATTCAATTTTTTTTAATGTTTATTTATTACTTCTAGTTACATCTCCATTTTTAACTCTGACTATGTTTTCTTTAGTGTTTCCATTTCCATTTTCATGCCTTGAGTGATTTTATTTGTTTTGTAGATTTCCTGCTCCAATTTTCTTTTCTTTGCCTGGAAGTCTTCCGTTGCCCTCTCTTTTTCTTGTTCAAGTTGAGCCACTTTGACTTGGAGCTTTCTAATGGTGTTAACCATGGTTTTCATCTGTGCAGTTGTGGCTTCTTTTGATTCCTTCATAGATTTAAGTTCTTCTTGAAGGGACTCTATCACTGTCCATAATGTAGAATTGTCATCATTTTCATGTGTTTCAGCTGTGGTGAGGTGGTCCGGGCTGGATGAAGTAGCATTGCTTTCTTTTGTTGGAGTCATTCCTCTCTGATTTTTTTTCTGTCTGCGGCCTTTGGTCATTTGGAAGTTTGTAGCTGTCTTCTGGTTGGGTCCAAAGGGGGTGCTTTGGTATAGGAGTCGAATTGCCTTACTCCACTCCTGTAAGGTGAGTCATTTAGCCCTGCCTCCTATGTGGAGACCTAACTAATCCGGGGCGGGGGGAGCTGTACACATGTAAACTCTGTTCCCCACTGAAAGGGCCAGTGCTAGCAAAAAAGTCCGATAATAATTGAAAATACCTCACAGTTTGCCCAGAGTTGGTTCCTGTGATGGGTAAATCTTCCTTCACCCCCTATAGCCTTGCAGCTCCCGTTGCCCGGGTCTGGAAACTGGCAAGTGAAGTCACGGTCAACTAAGTTCCCGTATACTGCAGTGGGTCACAATCTGCAGCCTGGTTAATACTCTGCACCCACACAGTGGATCCATAATCCTTAGCCAGATAGCTGGATTGTCTGTGCGAGACCTAAGGTGGCCAAGTAGGCAGGAGAGTATTCCTGCATGTGGTCTGAGTCTGCCCCTGCTGTGTCTCTCCTGGTGGGGGAGGGGTGATCCCGATGCCCGGATTCAGATGCTTCCAGGAGTGTTGGAGATTGGGAGGGAGCGTCCTGCCCAGGGATTTTTAGTGGTCCCTGGGTAGTTGGGTGAGACTGAGGGGGGTAGAGTCTCTCAGATTTGTTTGTACAGCATCTTGTAATACTTGCCCTTGTGTGACTGTTTTCCCCGAGATTAAAATGCATCTGCGCAGGCTGCCGCCATCTTGGATCCCTTTTTTTGATCTTTTAATGGCATCGATAATCTTTCACTCACCATCGTGACTAATGATTAACACAGTATCTGACAGGAAAGTTACACAAACAGTACAAACCATTTATATATTTAAATGATGGCTAATTTTGACTTGGTTTTTGCTGTTTTTTTTAACTTGTTTTTGTGAGGGATATGTTGTGAGCGGTTCTCAGTAATCACACAGGCTCATTCAGAAGGTCCTCTGATTTCTAGTCTTCCTGTCTCAGTCTCCTGACTTCTGGGATAACAAGCATGTGTCTATACACCAGGCAGTTACTTATATTTAGAAAATGATGGATTCTACTCTAAGAATGAGACATCCAAGATGATACAAAAATCTGGGAAAGGTTGTGACCCTTGGAAGTGAAGTAGCTCTGCTGCAAAGCCTTCAGATCCCAGTCTGTGACGTCACTGGCCAGCTTCCAAGCCTCGGGAGCAGCAAGGCTATTGGAGCTGAACTGCAGATTTACCCCCTACAGGAGTCAACCCCGGGCAAACTGTGAGATATTTGAAACTGTCCTATATCGAACTTTTGTACTAGTAAGGGCCCTTCTGGCGGGGAATCAGAGCTTACCTGTGCATGGCTCCGCCACCTGAATTAATTAGGTCCCCACCTGGGAGGCGGGACTGAATGACACATCTTATAGGGGTGGAGTAAGGCAACTCCTACACCACAGTGCCCTCTTTGGACCCAAGTCCAGAAGACAGAAAAAAAAAATTCCACATGGCCAGAGGCCCGTACAAAAACAAACAAACAAACAAACAAACAAAAAAAACAGAGCGAAATGTCTCCAACAAAAGAAAGCAACGCTATTCTGTCCAGCCCGAACCACCTCACCACAACTGAAACACATGAAAACGATGACAATTCTACATTATGGAAAGTGATAAAGTCCCTTCAAGATGAACTTAAAACTTTGAAGGAATTCAAAGAAGACACAATTCTACAAGTCAAAACAATGAATAACATCATTAAAGAGCTCCAAAAGCCAAGGTGACCCAGCTTGAATAGGAAAAGAATAAAGCAATGAAAGATCTCCAGACAAAAACAAGCAAACTGGAGAAGGAAATGTACAAAACGAACACTACCATTCAAGACATGAACATAGAAATGGAAACAATAAAGAAAACACAGTCAGAGTTAAAAGAGGAAATGGAGAATCAAGAGAAGAGAACAGGAACTATGGATGTGAGTATGAAAAACAGGATGCAAGAGATGGAAGACAGGATCTCAGACACGGAAGATTCGATGGAAGAAATCAGTACAACCTCCAAAGAAAATGAGAAGGCTAAAAAATCTCTCACTCACAGTATCAAAGAAATCAAGGACTCAATGAAAAGATGGAACCTAAGAATTATAGGCATAGAGGAAAGAGAAGACTCCCGACTCCAAGGTCCAGGAAATATCTTCAACAAAATCATAGAAGAAAACTTCCCAAACCTAAAGAAAGAGATGCCAGTAAAGATCCAAGAGGCTTACAGAACACCAAACAGATTAGATCAGAAAAGAAACTCCTCTCGCCACATAATAACAGAAACTCCAAATGTAGAGAACAAAGAAAGGATATTATAATCTGTAAGAGAAAAAGGCCAAGTCACATACAATGGCAGACCCATCAGAATTACAACTGACTTCTTCTCAGAAACTTTAAAAGCTAGAATTGCCTGGAAGGATGTCCTACAAGCACTGAGAGAACATAGGTGCCCAGCCAGACTACTATACCCAGCAAAACTCTCTATCAACATAGACGGAGAAAACAAGATATTCCATGAAAAAATCAAATTCAAACAATATCTCCTCACAAACCCAGCCCTACAGAAGATCCTTGAAGGAAAATTCCAACACAGAGAATAAAACTACACCCAAGAAAACAGAGGAAATAGAAACTTCCACAGCAACTAAAGAAAAGAGAAACACAAGACAGCCAGCTATACCAAAATAATGGGAAATAATAACCCCTGGTCACTAATATCCATCAACATCAATGGATTCAACTCATCAATAAAAAGACACAGACTTACAGACTGGATCCGTAAACAAGACCCATCTTTTTGCTGTATACAAGAAACACATCTCACTATTGAAGATAAACACTACCTCAGAGTAAAGGACTGGGAAAAGGTCTTCCAAGCAAATGGACCCAGGAAACAAGCTGGAGTAGCCACCCTAATATCAAACAAAATAGACTTCCAATTGAAGTTAATAAAAAAAAAAGACAGAGAAGGCCATTACATACTCATTAAAGGAAATATCCATCAAGAGGTCATCTCAATATTGAACATCTATGCCCCAAATACAAAGGCACCTACATTTATAAAAGAAACGCTTCTAAAACTTAAATCGCACATCGATCGAAACACTTTAGTAGTGGGAGACTTCAACACCCCACTCACAACTATGGACAGATCATCAAGACAGAAGCCAAACAGAGAAATATGAGTCTAACACAGATCATGAACCAAATGGACCCAACAGATATTTACAGAACGTTTCACCCAAATACAAAAGAATACACCTTCTTCTCAGCACCTCATGAAACCTTCTCCAAAATCAACCATATAGTTGGACACAAAGATAGCCTCAACAGATACAAGAAAATTGAAAAAACCCTTGTATCTTATCAGACCACCATGGAATAAAGCTGGACTTCAATAGCAAACGAATCAACAGAAAGTCTACACTCACATGGAAATTGAACAACTCTTTACTAGATGACCACTGGGTCAGGGAAGAAATAAAGAAGGAAATCAAAGACTTCTTAAAATCCAACGAAAATGAAGACACAACATACCCAAACCTATGGGACACAATGAAAGCTGTGCTACAAAGAAAGTTCATAGCACTAGGTGCCTTCAAAAAGAAAATTGTGACAGCTCATATTAGCAAATTAACAGCTAAACTGGGTGAATTGGAAAAAAAAGAAGCAAACACTCCCAAGAGGAGCAGAAGGCAGGAGATCATCAAACTTAGGGCTGAAATCAACAACTTAGAAACAAAAAGAACTATACAAAGAATCAATGAAACCAAGAGTTGGTTCTTCGAGAAAATCAACAAAATAGAGAGAACCTTAGCCAAACTAACTAAAAGACAGAGGGAGAAAACACAAATCAACAAAATCAGAAATGAAAAGGGTGAAATAACAACAGACATTGAGGAAATCCAGAGAATATTTGGTTCTTACTTTAAAAATCTATACTCCACCAAATTTGAAAACTTAAGTGAAATGGACAATTTTCTTGATAGATTCCACCTACCGAAGCTAAATCAAGATCAGGTAAACAGATTAAACATCCCTATAACCCCTAAGGAAATAGAAACAGTCTTTAAAAATCTCCCAAACAAAAAAAGCCCAGGGCCAGATGGCTTTAGCACGGAATTCTACCGGACCTTCAAAGAGGAGCTAACACCAATACTTTTCAAACTCTTTCACGAAATAGAATCTGAAAGAACATTGCCAAACTCATTCTATGAGGCCACAATCACCCTGATTCCTAAACCACACAAAGACCCAACAAAGAAAGAGAACTTCAGACCAATCTCCCTCGTGAACATAGATGCAAAAGTACTTAATAAAATACTAGCAAACCAAATTCAAGAACACATCAAAAGTATCATACACCATGATCAAGTTGGCTTCATCTCAGGGATGCAGGGATGGTTCAACATACGAAAATCTATCAATGTCATTCACCATATAAACAAGATGAAAGAAAAAAACCACATGATAATCTCGCTAGATGCAGAAAAAAGCATTTGACAAAATCCAACAACATTTCATGCTAAAGTTCTGGAACTAACGGGCATACAAGGGCCGTACCTAGAAATAATAAAGGCAATATACAGCAATCCAGTGGCCAACATCAAATTAAATGGAGAGAAACTTGAAGCATTTCCTCTAAACTCAGGGACAAGACAAGGATATCCACTTTCACCATATCTCTTCAATATAGTACTTGAAGTTCTTGCTAGAGCAATAAGACAACTAAAGGACATCAAGGGGATAAACATCAGAAACGAAGAAGTGAAATTATCCCTATTTGCAGATGATATGATAGTATACATAAGCGACCCCAAAAATTCCACCAGAGAACTCTTACAACTGATAAACACCTTCAGCAAAGTGGCTGGATACAAAATTAATTCAAAAAATCAGAAGCCCTTCTTTATACAACAAACAAATGGGCTGAGAAAGAAATAAGGGAAACAACCCCCTTCACAATAGCCACAAACAACATAAAATACCTGGGGGTAACTCTAACCAAGCAAGTAAAGGACCTGTACAACAAGAACTTCAAGCCCTTAAAGAAAGAAATGGAAGAGGCCTTTAGAAGATGGAAAGATCTCCCATGCTCATGGATAGGTAGGATCAACATAATAAAAATGGCCATCCTACCAAAAGCAATATGTAGATTCAATGCAATTCCTATCAAACTACCAACACAATTTTTTATAGACTTGGAAAGAGCTATTCTCGATTTCATATGGAACAACAAAAAGCCCAGAATAGCTAAATCAATCCTGTACAATAAAAAAACATCTGGAGGTATTACCATCCCAGATTTCAAGCTGTACTACAGAGCAATAGTTGTAAAAACAGCATGGTACTGGTATAGAAACAGACCAGAAGATCATTGGAATCGAATTGAAGATCCAGAAATAGACCCACACACTTATGGCCACCTAATTTTTGACAAAGAAGCCAAAACCGCACAATGGAAAAAGGACAGCATCTTTAACAAATGGTGCTGGTCCAACTGGATGACCACTTGTAAAAGAATGAAATTATACCCATACTTATCACCTTGTACAAAACTTAAGTCCAAGTGGATCAAAGACCTTAACATAAGGCTGGTCACACTAAATCTACTAGAAGATAAAGTGGGAGAAACCCTCGAACTAAATGTCACAGGCGACAACTTCCTGAACAGAACACCAACAGCTCAGGACTTGAGATCAACAATCAATAAATGGGACCTCATGAAACTGAAAAGCTTCTGTAAGGCAAAGGACACTGTCATTCGAACAAAACGGCAGCCTACAGATTGGAAGAAAATATTCACCAACCACACATCTGACAGAGGGCTAATATCCAAAATCTACAAAACCTCAAGAAATTAAATGCCAAGAAACCAAATATCCAATCATAAAATGGGGACAGAGCTAAATAGAGAATTCACAAAGGAGGAATCCCTAATGGCTGAGAGACACTTGATGAAATGCTCAACATCCTTAATCATCAGAGAAATGAAACTCAAGACGACTCTGAGACTCCATCTCACACCTGTCAGAATGGCTAGGATCAAAAACTCAAATGACAGCACATGCTGGCGAGGGTGTGGAGAAAGGGGTACCCTACTCCATTGCTGGTGGGAGTGCAGGCTTGTGCAACCACTATGGAGGTCAGTGTGACGATATCTTAGAAAATTTAGAATAGCTCTGCCTCAGGACCCAGCCATATCACTTCTGGGTATACATCCAAATGCCTCTTCACGTAATCATAAGGAAGTTTCCTCATCTATGTTCATAGCAGCCTTATTTGTAATAACTAGAAACTGGAAACAACCCAGATGTCCCTCAACTGAAGAATGGGTTAAAAAACTGTGGTACATCTACACAGTGGAATATTATTCAGCTAACAGGAACAATGAAATTATGCAATTTGCAGCCAAATGGATGGAAGTAGAAAAGCTCGTTCTGAGTGAACTAACCCAGACTCAGATGGACACATATGGCATCTATTCATTTATAGTAGGATTTTAGATATAGTAGAAGGTATCAATACTACAACTAACACACCAAAGGGAACTTGGACATAGACTTCTTATTTTTAATTTTTAATTTTTATTTATTTTTTATATATTAGTTATATTTTTTTCTATTTTTTTAGTCTTTTCTATCTATTGTATGCTTATCGATTTGTTTGTTTAGTAGTTCTCTCTCTCTGGCAACGAGACACTTTTCACTGATGGTACTGCTTCATAGATCCCCAATGAATGAAGAGGCTCTTGGCCCTCATATGACCTCTCTACTGAGATGAGGGACTGTTATATAAGGACACCCCACCCCAGAGAAATGGGATGGAAGGGTTAGGAGGTAAAGAAAAAAAATGAAATGTGTTTTTTCGGCCTTTTACTACTAACTGTCATAAACTGTTTAGGATACTTAAGAAATGCAAACTAATGGTTATGCAAGCCGGTCATTCTGTTAGGTACTATGACAACCTATTATAGTTACTTGCTAAGCTAATCAGAAATAAACCTGCTAAGAGACAAGCAACATCTGCTCACCCTAATATAAGAGATAGATCGGGTCTCTTCAAAAACCTCAAGAGATCTGCAGAATATGGCATTCAAAGATGTTTTCGTAACTTTAGATTTTTTTATATCAAGACATATCAACTCCTGACAGCACCCTCTATTCTACCCCAAGTAGAAGATGAGCATCGAAGATTCTCCAGTGGGAGATGATTGAATTAGTCGCAAGCCTATCTCTTGGTAGGAAAAGCCCCTTGCTCCAACTGTAGACAGAATGCTGTCCAAAAAGGACAAAACCTGGAAGCTGGTAAGTCGACAGCCTAGCTCTGCCAAGACAGGGTAGGTAAGTTCTTCATAACCCCTGCTCTACAATCAATGTCTGTCAGAGAAGCGAGACAAATGACTGAAGATCGATGCTGTAATGTATGGAGAGAAAATGGGAACTGTCCAGGCAGCCACTGGTATGTCATTTCTTAGTTTTGGAAGCTGCAGACCCTGTACTTCCTATAAAATCAGATATATTTATCCCTCTCAGGTCTCTGAGGTGATTGAAGAACAGATAAATAGAGTCTCATATTTAAATTTTGAGTTGTTTAGGAGTCAAGAGAGTGTTATACATCTAAGAAGATACTTTTAAAATTGTGTTGCAAGTTAGTATGAAGGTTGAGTCAGATATAGAACTTTAAACTCATGGAGATGTTTAGATAGTAGAATGTTAAAGTCAGGTACCAAATACATATGGACTGGTCATTGGGAATGTACGTTAAGCCATATAACCCTCATAACTGTGGCCTAATTACCTCTGTTGTACTGTATTGTATTTATTATTATAAGAGAAAGAGCCATTTGTTGGACTGAAAGGGGAAACTGTAGGGGGAAATAAGATATACCTTAAACTTAAAAGAAAAAAAAAGGGAAGAGGATGGGGGGTTGAGTGTGGGAGGGTGGGACTGGAGGGGAAATACGGGGGACTGCGATTGAGATGTAACTTGAAGAAATAAAAAATAAAGGGGAAGAAAACCGAGACATCCACCATGCTAGCACTGCAGTATGATGAATGATAGTCCATCCGTATTTGTCATGCTTCTATCATTTATGGCACTTGATAATGTTCACGTAATTGCCCCTGAAACTGCTAGCATAGATGAGTGTGCCCTGTATCCTAGATGTTCTCCCAATACAAAGTCACTTGCAGCTTAAATTTTAAAATACCACTCTAATTAAAACAACAGTTGCTTTTGAAACTAAGGCTTTTAATGACATTTTGGTTATTAAAATGTTCTGACATGTCATTTGAAATGTGTATTTGAAGAATCCATCATCGTGGTCCCATCCTTTACTTCAAGGAAGTAAAACTCTGATTTCACCCTTCTTATCCATGCTACTATAAATTTAACTGTAAACAGGAATGCTTTATTGCCAACTAAACCATGGATCCCCAGAGTAACATTTTAGGGTAATTTGGCCATTAATTTTAAAGGAATGCAGCTTGTGAGGAGAAACTAAGTCATCAAACTCCCCGACTTAACACGTTGTTACTTAAGGTCAGTTAAAATATAAACAGATACTAGCACAACCCAAAGATATTCAGATGGCATGTTGGGCTATTCACAAAGTTTGGAGATTCCTTTAACTAGTAACTAAATTTCCTTCCTTAATTTTCATGGGGGTGAAATATATAATTTTAATTATAGTAATCCACAGTAGAATCAGGACTAGCAAGATGACTCAGAGGTTAATCCTTGGTTGCTCTTTCACAGTATGTGGGTTCCCAGTTCACAGTGCCAGCTCTCTAACCCTAGTTCCATGGGACTTGACCCCCTCTTTTAGTCTACAGAAGTACTGCATGTACATACATACATACATACATACATACATACATACATACATACAACAGGTAAGGCACTCGACACATAAGAAAAATAAATAAACCTTTAAAAAAGAAAGTCAATATTAAAATGTCATAAACATTTCACACCATGGAAAGCCTTTGTAATAAAACTCATATTTAATTATTTGATTTATTTTTACATTATTTATTTTTATTTCCTGTATGTGTTGCCTGAATGTATGTGTACCATGTGCATGAAGTGCCCATGGAGGCCAGTAGAGTGTAGTGTATCTTCTTGGAACTGGAACTACAGTTGCTAGTAGCCATGTGGGTGCTGGGTATCCAATCTGTCTCCTCCAGAAGGACAGTCACTGCTCTTAACCACTAGGTCATCTCTCCAGTCTCAGATCATTTGATATTTTTAATATCACATCAAAAGAACATTATTAGTAAAATTGTTAAAGTTTTTATTATGATGGGGGTGTTATTAATTTCTTAAAACTTTTTGTCTTGCTTTGTTTAGTCTTTATTTTATTTTATTTTTTAAACGAGATTGCAAGATGTAGCTGCCAGGCTGAGAGAATCAGTTCTGTAGATACAAGTCCCCTGAGAGGTTACCCAGTCCCATGTGGTATGGTCAACTCTAAATGCATGTACATATAAATAACACTAAATGGACTTAGTAGGCTATATACACTTGTAAGCGATAATAATGTATAAGATATGTATATAAAACACCATAATGGAAAGAAATAAGGAAAAGTTCAAAGTTTGATAGGAATGCTGGGAAGCAATACAAAGGAGTTGGAAGCAGAGGGCGGCATGTAAATGCTAGAAATACAGTACTCGTATATTAAATTATCAGGAATATGATTAATTTTTTAAAAGATATAGCATCCAGTAAATAGATCTTCCCATATAGAGCTTTTGGCTTGTTATGAAAAACAAAATCATTGCTCTCTATGTCATTTTAGAAAGAATTTTCTAACCCTTGAGGCTGGAAACTGGAGGCATCTAAAGTTCTTGTGCAAGTGTTTGATATTTGACTTAAACTCACTCATAAAATTTCACCAATCAAGTTGGCAGGTCTTCTGGTGCAACCTATTTGCATAACAGAACTGTTGCTGCTGGTATCAATCTATATAAAATTAAAAGAAAATAACAGTAAAAATAAAAAGGTGGCAAACTGTTGGTCAATTGATTATGGGTCAGAGCTACATCTTCATATTGGCCATGTAATGGAGACTGTCCTTCCCTACCTAACTAGTAATAAAATTTTCCACTAATGCTTTAGTTGCTTTTTCTAAATTCAAAACTCAAGGTATGTGTGTGTGTGTGTGTGTGTGTGTGTGTGTGTGTGTGTGTGTGTTAAATATAAATCTCAAAATTCTGACAAATTAATGTTTTTTAAATCATGAAAGCAAAGACATCTTTGTCTAGGCCTCCCCCACAGATCCTGAAGCACAGCAGGGCAGTCATTTTTGCTCTTTCTACTGAGTCACCTGACACAAGATAAACCTGATTCTATTTTAGTTCTGTCCAGCAGTTTGCAGTCAGTCTCAAGCAGAACCTTAACTCAGTGTAGCTTTTAGAGCACTGGGTCAGAAAGCTCAGATCAAATTACACCTGGAATGTTCCCCCTCACACCCATGTTTTCCTCAGTATAAAGAAATCAATGCTAGAGTCTCATTCCACCTTTGCAGCTCCTTGTACTACTACCCAGGTATACTATCCTTGATATTCAGGATCCAGAAATTTTCCTAGAAACTGAGCATAAAATAAAATTATAAGTTTATGTATCTGAAATAGAAGCATTTATAAGTGTTATTCAAATATTTATCAAATTATGGCTATTCAAAAAGGATATCTACTTCAACAAATTTGGAGCATATTATAATTTATAATAAGATTTGGCAAGGGAAGGAAGTGTGAAATGTTTTAGGTGCTGACAGCCACAAAGTAATGTAGACAGTTGTCTACCCAAGAGAAAGGAAGAGTCCCCTAATTCCTCTATTTTATATAGAACTAGACCCAGATAAAATCCAAATAAGAAAGACTTTGATTAAGATACTAGGGCTTGTTATAATACAGCTGATTCTCATCTAGTATGTTTAAGTTGGCATCTTTTAAAATGCTCTGTAAAGACAAAAATACAGACTTCCTAATGCTATTTAAGAGACAGTGTTAAATGAACTGTCACATTTCCAATCCTTCCCATGGACTATGAAAAGAGGATTAACACACTGATTGTGACACTTAATTTAGATATCATTTTATCTAATAGTTCCCAAACATTTTACCATCAGAAATACCACGTCTTTATAAAAGAAGTCGAGTTTTAAGGCACTTCATTTGACTTCCAAAAATGGAACATATAGGGGTTAACAATATGTAGTTTTTAAGATTCTCTATTAATTAGGAAAATGTCTGAACTGTGATCAAATACAAATCCTTTGATGAAAAGGATAAGACAAGTAAGCAGGTATAAGGTACTCTGGTGGCAGCTAAGATAGCTGTGTATACACTTGTGCATGCTCTCACATGTAGAATGTAAATGGTGCTGACAGACAGCTGATGTGAGAGAGGATACAAGTACTTCTTAAACCTCTTTCTCAACCATTCAACTCTGTTGTATGGACAAAATATATTATGTTGCACTGGTGTGTTATTAGTTTTATTCCTCCAAAGAAAAATTTGGTTGTCATTGTTCTAGATGCTCATAATGGTATGTAGTGACATGTTATAAGCATCAAAACCTATTACAGAAAATGGTATTCAATTTGATGATTTTCCTTCATTTTATACTCCCTTAAATTTCCTGTCATTCTGTTTCTTCTAGATTCCATACACCTGTGCTAAAGAAGGAAATAATGCTACATCTCACTCTCCATACTTAAGAAGTCTAAGATTAGAGTATGACGTTTCATGTTGAAGCAAAATTAAAACAATCTAGAAAGCTGAATTTACCAATTATTTAAGTCTGTTTCTCATCCATAGAATTTAGAAGGCATACTAGTATGATAGATATAAGTTCATTGAGAGAAATCTTCAGTTGCTGTAAGTCAACTCAGGTACCATGCTCAGCACTTCTTCCCTAATGTTTCCAGATCACTGTCCCTTTGGAGGAGATAGATACAGAGACACAACACATTCAACTTTCACAACAGCTAAACAAGTATCCCTTGGTATATATGGTAGATTTTTTCTAAAGCCCCATTGCTCCCTTAAGGTACCAAAACTCTGCAGAAGTTCAAGTCTCTGGTATAAAGTGCCATAGTCTTACATGCATTCACTTTCCTACATACTTGAAATCATCTCTAGAGTATTTGTAATGGTATACAACGGTAACATACATATAACTTTAATATGGCATTTTTTTGACAACAAGACAAGAAACATTTCTTTATCTGTTATATGAAGATCATTTCCCCCAAATATTTTCTATGACTGTTTGGTTTAAACTACAGGTGCATGAAGGGTCAATATGGAGGTCCATACTTGCTTTTAACTGAAACCCAAGACAGAGATTTCTTAAAGAAATTAAACAAGAAAAAATTAAACAAGAAATTCCATTTCATTTAGCAGAGAATCTCAGTCACAGCTAAATGTCAAAGCTACCTAACACCAAAGTATACATAGCTTAGTTTGGAGAAACATGTTATCATGTGTGCTTCCTCTCTAGAAATTTCAAGTACCAATAGCTATTTCTTTTTAAGTGCCCGGAGCTCCACTGTATGTGTATTACCATGAAACCAGAGCCTAACTTCCCACTAAACCCTTAAAAATGAATTTTACATAAAATTATGTATGCGTGAAAAAAAAGAGAAGCAATTTGAGGAAGAAGCCAATGGAAGAAAATGTAGTAATGCATGTGTGCCAACAATATGGTGCAATGAGATGATACCAACATCACCTAACAGGTCTTAAAGGAATAAGGGCATTCTTGCTGATACAAGTAGTAGTTCACCACATGGATTTACATAGGAGAAGGAAAGGTCATTCAGATTATCCATGGGTTTGCTCAGCTAATTTGCAGGGCACAACACTCCCTTTCATTATTTCACAAGAAGTTTGGGGTTAAAAATGGGACTTAATTCCTAAACCCTCACATTCATATTTTTCTGCTTCTCCTTCAGCCCCATGCTAGGACTGTTTTCTCAGTCTATCGATCCATTTAAAAACATGTGGTTACAGTCCTATCAGAGAACTACCCTCATCTCCCAACTTTCTGTAGCAACAGACAAAACTATGTTTGTACTTGATAATTCTAAAATTAGATGGTAAGGAACGACTCACATGGTTTTAATTATACCTTCATTTCGTAATCAAAATGTTCTGTCAACAAATTAAGAAGGAAAAGACTGGAAAGTGTCATCCATTTGTAGACATTTTAAAAAAATATTGTCAAGTTTTTTTTAATTTGTCACAATTTCTTTCATGTGCCTTTTATTCTTTTTTTAAAGATATTTTTTATGTTTATTTATTACTTCAATCAGTCCCCTCCCACCCGCTCTCCTGGCCCCACCCTCCTGCCTCCCTTCTCCCAGAACTCATAATTCTTTTTTTGAATAATTAGGCCACAATTACAAAAATTATAAGGTATAAAATACATTTCCAATGTTCAGTCCATATATATTCGGCAACTGATATTAACATTCTATTATCTATCTATCTCCATGAGTTTAAAGTTCTATACCTAACTCATTTTCCATCCTAACTTGCATTAACAACTTAAAAATATCTTCTCAGACCTATAACATCCTTTTAATTCCCAAACAATTTAAAATTCAACTGCAATCCTATAACTCTCTAGTCTTCAACCACATCAGAGTCCTGAGAAGGATAAATAAATCTGAATGAACAGGAAGTGCAGAGCCAGCAGTTTCCAAAACTAAGAAATGACAGACAACTATCTGCCTGGACAGTCCCCAATTTCTCTCTGTACATTACAGCATATATCAAGTTCCACTCACATTAATAACTGGTAGCTCTCTGAGACTACATGCACATGAACAACTGTACAGAATCACCCCAAAGACAGCATAAGCTTGCCAACTTCAGCAGCAACAATGGAAAAAATGCTGCTTCCATCGTGACCCTGAAAGCGAACAGCAATCTTGTGGAGTCCACTTTGGTTGTTTCTATTAATTACTTCTCTTCTCCCTCTCTCTCCCTTTCCCATAAGAAGAATTGTTAGTAATAAAATATAGATGAAACACATCTCAACACAGTTCAATGTAATTGACAATTTTTTTTATTTTCCCTAATATACATCATTGGAGTCTATAAGGAAAAAAAAACCTATGAGACATAAAAAAGATGGCAAAGTTTTTAAGATAAGATGTTATTAGTTAAAAGTTTTCAGATGGAAAAAATTTGCTGCAGAAACATTTTTTCTACTTTTTAGAAACTGTAAGGATAATGGAAAATTGGAGTCCTACATCATGGCCCTAGGCCACATAACACCTATATCACTGAAATTTATCTGCACATTGACTTATGGGCTTTTGATTCTACCTGATAAAGCAAAAGCTATCTGAAACCAGGTCCTAGTTTTAAAAGCAATCATAATCTATCTGCTACCATTACACTGATACTTAATGTAAAGCATGTGTATGTATAACAACATTTAAACTGACTCTTGGTGGAGGAAGATGCTACTTCATCGTGTATAAAAAGAATTTGCTTGTTACTTTGCCGTAAGTTTGTAACAGAGAGACTTTTCTTTGTAAGGCAATTGAGGTTAATAATTAAAAATTCAACATAGGCTCTAAATCATTCCTTTGAGCTATGAAACCCTCTGGCCATGAAGCTGAGTGAGAAAGGGTACTGGATAGGACAGGAGAAGTTAGAAAATCTCATGAAGGTCCTTGAATGGTAGTAAAGACAAAAGTGGGGAAGAGTTGAAATTACATGAAGTAGGGAATATATGGAGTCATATATGTGTTGGCACGATCAAGTTGACTGTCCTAGGGAGGGTGGATAGATCTTGGAATAGGGAGATGCAGGATCCTGATTAGCAATTTGGAGGAATGGCTGATGAAGAGGCCCAGGAGAGGAGTGAAAAGGCTTCTCCTTGCACAGGAAGATGAAGGACAGTGAAAACAAACCCCTTCCAAGACAGACAAGCAGGCAAAGGGGACTGAGGGAGGGCATTTGACAAAGTGTCCCTGACAACAGTTGAGAAAATATTGCACCAGATATGCCAGGCTACTCCCTCTTGGAGTAGGCGCACTAAAAGCTTGAACGTGTTCACAGCAAAGGGTTTCTGTGGAGATGGGTATGGGCTGATCCCAAGAGTGTCTCATTGCAGGTGTCATCAGGTCCAGAATAGCTAATCAAAACCAGCTCTCCAGACTCATCATCTTCTTAGGTCACTGATCCTGTTCTGAGTATCTAAGCCACTCACTCTTCACAAAGCTGCTCATGTGTAGACCGTCTCACAGAAGCCAGACTGTCACTCCAAACTAATAGAAGAGGTCCAAAGAAGCCCACTAAACCCATCCATTGCCATACCTCTGATAAGTAGTGAGAGTGTGAATCTAGGTCACACTTTGCCCAGAAGACCTTCGTGTTTCCCACAGGCCACTACACCAGGAACAGTGTGTCACTATGACAGGTGCTAAAGATATGTAGAGAGACATCCCTTCTCGTGCTATTGTGCTATGCATTTAAATTAATTTTTTTAGGCTGGAGACATAGTTCAGTGATAGAGTGTTTACCTGAAATATGTAAGTCCCTGGTTTATATGTCAGCATTGAAAAAATACATACAATTAAAAAAAAGAGACATGGGGAAAATTCTCTTGTTCTACTACTCATTGGTTTAAAATTTTTATTTTGACTTTACATTGGAGGACAGTTTTGAAAACAGTGTTTATCTTCAGTTGGCCATTTTCCTCCCACAACTTGCTCTCAGTGTTAATTTACATAATGATGCCCACTCCTTCCATGACAGACTAGAAACTTCTCTCAGAGGTGTGGAGAATTTATGGAAAGATTATATTAATATGCAGCACATGAAAACAGCATTAAGTCGATAACCATTGGTCATTATTATTCTATTTCACACAAATAGAATTTTGGTAGAAAAAGGTATTGGAAGGAGAAGCAAATAGCAAAGCTGAATGATCTGACCTTTGCTACTGTGACCAATCAGGGTTATGTTCAGAAGTTCATGGAAAATTGTCCTTCAGTCCAGGTTCCCTGGAAATATTTGATATGGAAATTGGGGGATAGGATATTTTATAGGAAAAATATGGGAGGGTTATAGCTCAATAGTAAAACATTAGCTGTGCAAATGAGAGGACCCAGGGTTCCGATATCCAATTCTCATATAAGCCCTGCCCAGAAAGGGTGTCCTTCCTCCCAGCATATGGGAGGCAGAAAGGTAGATTCTCCAGAGCAACCTAGCATTTAGAGAATCCTAATTGGCAAACTCTGGGTTCAGGTGAGGGACTGCTTCAGGATATAAGAGGTAGAGTGATAAAGGAAGACATTTGACATCTACCTCTGTCTCTCTCCCTCCCCACCCACACACATCTGCACACAGGTGCACAGATGTGAACATGCACACACAATATACACACACAGCCAAATCCTTGCTGTGACAACATGAGGACCCGAAGACATGTCCAAAAAAGAAAACAACAAACAAACAAAAAACTCAACCAGGAATGAAAACAATGGATGCTGAAAAGCAGAACTGGAGAAACTGTTCTGTAATGTAGTCAAAACAATTGTCTCTAGTCTCAACTCTTAGATTGTCCTTCAGAGTTGCCTAAAGAAGAATCCTCCATTAAAAAAAAAAAAAAAAAAAAAAAAAAATTAAGTCAAACCCCAGTACAAGAGGACGTTCTTAGGCATCATGTGACTGATGAACTGAAAGGATATGTGGGGGCTGCTCTCATCCAAGGAGAAGGAGAAGGTGGACATAGAGGCAAGGGAAGGAGGTAGGGTAAGACCTGAAAGGGAGGAGGGAGGGGACTTTGATTGAGATGTAACATGAAAAAAATCAATTATTACAAAATAACTGATGTATTTTATGTGCATTGGTGCTATGCCTGCATGTATGTCTGTGTGAGGGTGTGGGACTCCCCTGGAACTGGAGTTACATACAGACAGGTGTGAGCTGCCATGTGGGTGCTGGCAATCAAAACCTGGTCCTCTGTAAGAGTAGACAGTGCTCTTAACTGCTAAGCCTTCTCTCCAGCCTGAATCCTCCATTTTAAAACTCTTGATTCTTCAGATATGGAACACCCTAAAAGAACTCTGGCAATCATCAACAGGTGAGGATCCATTTAGATGAAAAATAGACAAGTTTTCCCTCAAAGGGTGCTAGCAGTAGTAAAGCCATATCAAGAAACCACCAATAATAGACATAAAGGTTGAATAGAGGAAGTTTGTATAAGGTGTGACAAGAGAACACATTGGTAACCACAAGGAAACACTGATTATTGATTGATTAGACTTTCTGCCATACAAAAACCATAGATCAGCAGTGGTAGTCAATGAGAAAGAATAAAGGTCATGTGGGAGAAAGCTGCTGAACCAGAGAATGAATTTGAAAGCACCATTTCCAAATCAGGTTAGAGACACAATACAACTGAGAATAGGGCCAGCATCCAAGGAAAGGCCATCCAGAAGAACCATGAGAAGGCCACACAGAGCAGCCAGGCAAGCAAGGAGGCAGTTGTGATAGCTAATGTCAAAACTAGAATACTGAAATAGTACCCGAGAAAGAAATATGCTATTAAATGTGTGTTATATAAGTAAATGTTAAGATAATCTGCTCTATCATTTATACATAGTTTGGTACTACCTTCTCAAGACATTAAAGGAAGATGTACATATTGCAATAATTGTTTTCCTTCCACAAAACTATAATATTATTAGAACACTTTCTCTTTCCTTTGATTAATGTTCCCTGATATCTTGTGATACAACTGGAGAAGTCCCAAATTCATGCCAACATGGCAATCATCCATGACTCTAGCAAACTTCATTCTTCTCAATTCACTCATTGCACTCATGCTTTATTTTTATTTAAAAATAAAATTCAGCAATGCTACCAAGTAACTACTAACAGCTTAACTACAAACACTTAAACTGTTCAAATATACACACTGGTATTTAAACCTATACTGTGGCTGTTTAGAGATATAAAATCATTTAATTAGGGACCGTAGCACAGAGAACTGCAGGAACATCCTAAATGAGTGCTGACTAGAATCCCTTGGAACATTCTGTTAGTTATAGTTCCCATTGCTGTGGTAAAACTACCACAATCGAAAGTAACTTGGGGAGGAAAGGGTTTATTTCATATTACACTTCTAACAGTAGATCAATGCATTAAAAAGAAAATGAACTACCTGCTGGTCCAAAGGTCAAACTGTTGGGGCATTTTCTCAATTGAGGTTCATTCCCCAAGAATTACTCTAACCAGTGTCTAGTTTGGCTATAAAACTAACCAAAGACTTTAATCTTTCATAGGTCATACTAATAAGAACAACTCTGCTGTCTAAAAACAAATGCTACTCAGCAGAATATGTTCATTCAAGAGGTTCATACACTTTTATAGACACAAGCATAGTGTATAGTCAATAGAATCTATCCATGTTAAATGTACAGTTCAGCATATCAGATGACTATCATTATGGAGCTATAGTTTTGACTAAAGATACAGAAACTTCATCACAAAATGCTTCCACCTCTTTACAATTGATCTCCTCATGCATAACCCACCAAATAATAATCCCACTCATTTTGTGGCTTTGAAGTATAATATTAGTAGAATCATACACCAATGTCTTGGTGTCCATATTGTTCACTGAGCATAAATGCTTTAGAGAGTCTCCCATATGCCTGTTGTTTTAGTGCTATCTCCCTTTCCCTTGATTTTTCTAAAAAGCATGTTTTAAATATCCATCTATCTTCCTTCTCTGTTCTCAGTATTCCCAGAGAATTATTGAGAGCTATGGAATTATCTCTCACCTTAACAACTTCAGCATTACACTCACTCATATTATAGATCCCCTCTTTCTGTTGGCAGAAGGTTTTACATCACAACATATACAATACATCTCCTAGGCAAATGCCACACAGGCCTAATAATTTCAAGTTCCAGCTAAGTACTTCAAGATGCTAATAATATAGGAACATGTTTTCAGAACAAATGATGACATAATAAAGAAAGATAGAATATATGCTTAGGAAAGGAAAAATATTTTTAAACATATTGACTTCTATTCCAAGAAATTCATTTTGAAACATTCATAATCCATTTCAGCTTGGCAAAAATTGACATAATGCTGTAACCGAACTTTTAAATTATTATTTAACACTTATTTATTTATTACTAAATTCACTTATAACAAACACCAACAATTTCTTAACTATTAATCCTATAAATTCCTACAACCCCTTTAACCTATCCACTAAACCTATTGATAATTATTTTTCTAACCTTTTAGAATGATACAGTCTCTGGGGCAGGTCCTCAGTCGTCAGGAACACAGTCTTTGTTGTAGATTCTTTAATGCACTTAGCAGTCCTTTTTCTGGATCTTTCAGATGCAGGTTCGTCAGGGTAAGTTGGTTATTACAGTCTCACCTTAAATAAGGCTTCATGCTTTCTTCTCTGTGGGAGACCCCAGCCGTCTGCAGGCCAACTTACTTCTTTTGAATCAGGAACTCAACTGCTCTGCCTCAGTCCTTAAAGCCAGGCACAATTTCCTTTAGGCCACTGTTCGGACAGATCAAAGCCCTCTAGGCAAAAGCTGAGCCACAGGGTCCAGTCCTTGGCCTTTTGGTGTCTTGCTCAGGCTTTCTTTGCTCACTGGCTTCTTTCTGCTTCAGGGAGAGAGCTGACCATCAATGGCCAGCCCTTTTTTCAGCAGGACTCTTGGAGCTCTCTAGCATCAGGGGCCTCTTCTCCCTCTGGGCTCCATGCACTGTCCTTAAATAGGAGGAACTCTGTTTCAGCTGAATTTGGGCTCCGCCCACTTAGCAGCTGAAAACAATGTCAGGCCAGATACTTTGTTTCTTCAAGTCTATTGAGTCTTTCCTGTTTTTCCTGACTTCAACCTTGTTTTTCAGTCTATTAAGTCTTTCCTGTTTTTCCTGACTTCATGCTGATAATGCTCTTCATGCCCCGAATTAAGAGACAGTATCAGAAACTCCTATATATTTTCTAAATCTAATTTATCTAACCCCTACATACTGCCTTGAAGTTTTAGAATATAGTTCCTAGAATCATTCCACATGGAAGTTGTAAGAAGAGGAACAATATTGTGAGTACCAAGTAGCTAAGTGTTTTATTTTAGACATGGACATTTTATAGATTTAGAAAATATTATAAAGCATTAGAAAATAGTCTACTGCAATTTTCTTTTACTCTATTTATGTAGAGGAATATTTTACTACTATCTTTCAAAAAATGTTTAAATTGAAATAGAATTACATTATTCCCCTCCCTTTACTTTCTCTAGCCCCACCCACTTAACCTCCTTCGATCCCTTTCCATGAACTCTCACTCTTCCATGATAGCCTCTGTCTGATAACTTTGTAATCAAGCACATATGTATACACACACACACACACACACACACACACACACACACACACACACAAACACCCTGATGAGTTGTTGAGTCTGGTTTTTGCTGTTTTTAAACATAGTTTCAGAGGGATATTGGACAGCTAATCAAGGGTTCATCCCTGAGAGAAACGAATTCTCATTTTTCCAGAAGTCAGTAGTTCCTGCCCATAGTTCTTCTCAAAAAACTTTTGAAAGTTTGTGCTGAAACACAAACCTCAAATATGATACTATGAGAAATAAGAACACATCATGCCCCTGACCTATAGCGAACTAATGTGTTCCATAAACAGTTCCGGCCTTGGAGTGTAAATTGGTATGGGTCGCTGTGCTCTAACAGGGAGCAACACAATAGTTTCTGTTGAATGAGAAAAAGGCTGAAGGCACAAATCAAGATAAAGCAATCATTTGACAAAGCATTTTAAAGGAATGCCAGACCCTCTCCTCAATGAACCCTGTGACACACCAACTTCCACTGAAGATAAAGCCAGATTAATGTGTAACCAGCATCAGTAAGAGGATTTAGCTCGATGGGTTATAGTGCTGTAAAAATGCAGAGAAAAGGCAAATATGACACACTTTCTGTGATGAAAATAAGGTGGTTCCATAGAGACAAACCATTCAGGACATATTTCATCAAGTTATTTATAGGGACTGAGCAGTAACATCAAAGAGTTGCTGTTTTGCTTGTGCATCTAGAGAGTGAGTCAGTCTGATTAGGATTACTTGTATCAGATATGGGATTGTGTGTAGAATTTTCAATGAGCTGCTCCAGCCATGAGGATGTGACACACCTTTCCACAGTGTGTTTAAACAGTCCTTCTGAAGTGGAGGCAGGCAGAGCAGGTACTGGCAGACCCAGCCTATGTATACAAATCTCCAAAGAACATCCAAATCCCATAAAACTGATTTAAACACAACTGACAGCCAGCGCCGCAGCCTCAGGTTGGCAGAGTCTGCCAAATCACACATGATTACCACAGATGCAAGAGGTCGCCTTCATTTTGTTCTCCTAAATCTAGTGAGGGATAAGGGTAAGGAATCTGGCAAGATTCTTCATAGAAAGGACTGACATTCTGGTATATGTGACAGAGGAAAAGGGGGGAAAAGAATGAAGAAAGAAGGGAGGAAAGGAGAAGGGATGAAAGGAAAGATGGATGGAGGGGTGAACAGAGGAATGGAGGACAGGAAAGAAAGAAGGAAATTAAGATACACTTCGTCAAGTTTAAAGTAATACCTAAACTGACAAGATTTTTAAAAATACCATGAACTTACTCATGTTCATATTTAGCATTTATCTTACAGGGTTTTTGTCTGTTTGTTTGTTTATTATTTTTGTCTACCAATTGGCAAAATATCAAATAATCATTCCTGATATCCACAATCTTTCTCTTCTTTGTCTCTTATTATATAAATATTTGGATATTATCATGGATGTATATTAATTCCAAATTTTCCTGCACATTTCCAATGAACATAATCCTTAACAAAATCCAACTATAATTACAGAGCATTTAATAAATAAGTTCCATTTAGTGTTATGGAAGGACTAACAAGTTCAGGAGGATTAAAAGAATAGATTTAAGATATTGGACTTGTTTTCTGCACCATAGTTGGCCCTTTGTTATCTTTGAGATTGTTGTCCTGCCTGCTTTTTTGCATTTTTTGGTTTTGAGACAGAACCTCACTGTTTAGCCCAGGATAGCCTCAGACTCATGATGTTACTGCCACTGCCTCCTATGGGACAGTGAGCTGTCACCATATTTAGCTACCTGGTCAGGCCTGGCTTATTCCTGTCCTCCCTGCTAACTGTTCTTTATAATCTTGTCACTTTGCATTGTTTTTTACAGATATGATACCAAAGGCTGTGATGGCATTTTGAAGCTTAAGAACCTATGAGAATTTGAAGATGGAAACTCAATATTGAGGGAGCAGGACAAAGCAATACATCTTTGAGTGCTGTTAACAGACAGTTCATATCAGAAAATGCCATCTTAAATCTCTCCATGTAAATTCTAGCAAACTATACACACTTGGAAGAAAATTGTTATGCAATGTGACATAAAATTTATTCAGTCAGCACTTCTGTATATAATTTCAGGGAAAGTGGGATGAACTTAACATTTGTTAAATATGGCCCTGCTTAATTTACAACATAAGCATTTTTCACTTAGCAGTATTGAAAATTTTATAGGCATATACCTTATATGCATGTAATATCAAACTATTATAAATTAATTAAAATATTATTCTATCTTTCACTGTAAAATCTACTTGAAATATTTCTCTGTTATTACCATTGGAACAGGTTTCCAGAAGGCAGCAGAAGTTTTTCGAACTTAATCAGGAAGTTATCTGCAGCCAAGGTTAGCTATGGATGTGGTCCAGCACAAAATTATGAGCTTTCTTAATACATTATTAGTCTTCCCCCATCCCCTTGCCTTTTTGTAGCTTGGCTCTCTAATGTGAACTTGGTAGATAAAAATGTTACATTACAATGCCAAAAGGTTATGGCACCTTATCTTTAAAGGCTCATGTCCTTGTCCCAGGTCTATTTTGTACACAATTACCCATAAGCCATATGGGTAATGAGAATAAAATAAGAGAATTTGGGAATAAAATGAGCTGCCAGTAAAGATATTGGATTCTGTATTGTCAAATAATCAATGAATTGAAATAAACTGGGGATTTGCAACACTTCTCAGTGAATATCATGCCCACAGAATCCATACCAAGGTATTATTCCTGCAGGAGAAAAGAAAAGAAGGGAGAGATATAAAAAATAAAAGGCATGTTCTGTCTACAGACAGGATGAAAACCACACAAAGCAAAGATTTCCCAAAACTGGTAGCACTAGAACACACCTGGGTTGAATCCTTGTTGAAAAAGATGTTTTGATAACCTTTTCTTTTTTCCTTCCTTCCTTCCTTCCTTCCTTCCTTCCTTCCTTTCTTTCTTTCTTTCTTTCTTTCTTTCAGGACAGTGATTGGATCAGATGAAGTAATTAGTTTCCTTCAGTAATTATTGGAATTATTGTCTAAGTTGCTGTACATTGGTTAAAGAAATCAAACTCCTCAAGACAATGTTACATTTCAATGTATAGATCTATAGCATTTTGCTTTTCCTATCTAACATGTATTTGTTTAGCCATATGGGTATTGAGAACAAAATATGCTGCAGTTTTAAGATCATTGAGGAGAAACCCGGGAGTTCTAAAGGCTAGCGTTTGTTCCTCAATACCTGCTTATCTACCATTTCTAGGCTGTATTCCTTTTTCCCTCTTCCCTCAACCCCTCCCTCTTTGATTCCTTCTTTTTACATCTCAGGAAAATCTAATAGGAACAGCTTTTTTTTTTTTTATGGACTTGTGACTTAGTGGCTGAATTTGGCAACAATAAATCTCAACTATGCTAAAACCAAAAAAAAAAAAACCTGCAAGACTTTAAAGATTTTAAAGATGGTAGCTTCATTTCCTTCAGAAGAGTAAACACGTTGGACCAAATAACACCTCCCTGTTTATAAGATTCTAATTCTTATATTTTTGGTTGTGAGCTTAGCCTTTAATGGCTGAGCCATCTCTCCAGCCTGAACATTCCAATTCTATGACTTTGCTTCCATCAGAGAGACAAGGTCCATCCCCTGTACAAACTGACAATATGAATGAAGCCTACTCTTCCTTGGGTAATTAGCTATATCAGAATTTCTCAAGTTTTCTTTTATTGAAAATAAATCTTTTTGTATATTTTACAATTATAGTTTCCCCTTGCCAAACTCCTCTGGGACTGTCCCCACCTCTCCTGACATCTGAACCCACCCTTTTCTGTTTCTTCTTAGAAAGCAAAGCAAACATGCTTCTAAAACTAATGATAATAAATAAAATATGATAATATAAAAAAGGACAAAACAAACTGGAGAAATAAATAGCCAAAGAAAAATATTAAGGCCAGCTGCTCTGTGGAACTAAGGATGCTTGCCACAGGGGAATTTTGAAATTTTTTAGGATGAAAACTAACAAATACAAAAATCCCCTTGTTTCACTTCTTTTAACTTATTACTTTATCTATCTATCTATCTATTTATGTACTTACAGTTGTATCTATACTCTCACATGTGTGGCAGCGAGAGGACAAGTTACCTGCTGTGGACACTTCTTCTGTTTACTATATGGCTCCTGGGGGTAGAATTCGGGTAGATAGTTTTGAGGGCAAAAAAACCCTGACTCCCTGAGCCATCATCTCACCAGCTCCCAAAATCTTTACTTTCCAAAGAATAGTTATATATATATTTTATGAAAACAGTACTTTGATCACAAGGAAAGAGAAAGGTATACTACTGTTAACTTTTTAGGGGTTACCTAAAGCTATTATTTTAATGTAAATCTAAAATGACAGACCTAAATGAAAACAAGTATGTTTTATGTAAAATTCACAATTCATCCAAACATCAAAATATTTACTATGTGTTTGTCTGTGTGTATACACATGTGTGTTAAGTGTGTGTCTATGTATATGTGGGCATTCCCAAGCCACAGGGCATGTTTAGGAGCCAGAGGACAGCCTTGGTTTTCATCTTTCCACCTTGTTTAGGACAAGGACTCTTGTTCACCACTGCATAAGCCTAGCCAGCTGGCCAATATATCTTTGAGAATTCGCCTGCTTCTGCCTCTGATTTCAGTACAAGAGAACTGGGAATATTGACATTTACTACTGTGTCTGGCTTTTAGGTAGTTTCTGGGTACAGCAAGCACTTGGTTACATAGTAAGGCATCTCCCTAGCTCTTTAAAAGTTACTTAAAACAAAAACAAGAAAAAATCAGAATTACTAAATCATATTCTTATAAAAATCCATCTATTGTTGCCATGATCTAAGAAATTAGTTATGCAATTTAAAATAACTAATAAATTATTTAAGTATGCAATAACAAAAATCAAATTAATCTACAATGAATAATCCTAACTTTCCACTTACTAAATAAGAACTTACCATCCAGTCAAACAATCATTAAATAAAATTACTATATATCTGAGTTTCTCACACTATACTGGATGCTAGAGTAATAAAACCATGCTGTAAATCATATCTCTAATAAAATATTTCTATCTATAATATAAAAACTCAATAATAACCCAATTTCAAAATATTACAGAAGACTGCAAAATACATCCTAAGCACACAGTCACTGTGTAACTCTGTGTAATCTCATGAAAATATGTTAAACATAGTGTCAAAGCAATGCTAGTGCAATTAGATGTTTCCATCGTCTTTAAAAGAGCTAAATTTAGATGAATAACAATGTAATAGGCATTGACTTAGACATGGAACACCCATATAGGAATTGATTCTGATAAGAATGAAAATTGATGAACTTCAAAGCCAGGTAAGAGTCCCCAAAAAAGATGAGCATGTGTCTATGAAATGCAGATAAATCAGCCATTCACCTCTTAGTTATTCATCTATGGGAAATGAATCATTGTTTATATTAATGTTATATGCACATTAGTTATATATATATAACTTCTCAATTCAGATGTATTTATAATAGCTCATACTGCAATCAACAAGCTAATCCATAAACTGTGCTTTATCCAAATGAATTATTGATACAAGCTAATACATAAATAAATCTTAAAGTAATTGTACTGAATGAGCCAGGTGAATAAAGATTTCATGCACACTGATTACCTTTATACAAAAAATTAAGATTAGCAGAAAGCAGGTGGTAATTGTTAAATGCTAAGAGAGGTCTTAAAGAATGTTTCATACAAGGAGAGGAAGCAATTCTGAAACATGAGGTCTATGTTTATTATCTTGATTGTGATATTGATTGAAGTGTTCAATTTGTATGGTGTTTCATATCAAATGTGTGGCAATTACTCATAATAAAATTCAATTGGAAAATTCAATAAATTATCTGTAAAGATTTGTAGAGTCTTTACTGGACATGCTGCTCATAGAACTTGGTTTATTCCAACTGACATGAACAGGCAAAACAAGATTTCCCACATATACAATCCAATCCTATCCCATTCATTTCATTTTAGGTGAATGATCCTTAAATGACTGTGAACTTTTCTTTTAAGTAAATACTTCATGAGAACCTTCATAAGAAACTTCATGAGAACATGCTATCTGCTGAGTAGGAAGCTAGGTAATTTCTCTTATGATATTACCCCTAAAGAAAGCATTGATTATTCTCAGAATAGCCACTTATCTGCTATGGTGTGAGGAAGAAATATCTTCTTAATTAAATTGGACTTCACTTTATCTAACTTGTTCTATCCATACGACATGCAAAATATGGACTGTTATCATTTCTTGGATGTATTTCATTAAATTAAAAGTCTAAACATACTTTTTTATTTAGAAGTTCTTTTATTAAAAGAGAGGCTAGTCAATATGAAATAGAATGCTTTCTATGAAACCCATGGTGAGTTTCAGTACTCAACCATCATGTTAGGACTTGTGATAGAGGGTGCTTTGGCAATTATGTCCACCTGGCTGTGAAGTTGCCTCCCTATGAAATTCCTTTCACATGGAAACCAATTATTGAGTAAACTTCACAGGAAGAGTTAGTGCCGCAAATAAGAGTTTGGTCTAATTTACAAGTGATCTGACTAGACACTAAGAATTAATTATTTAAAAATCATTGACTGAATTGCAGCATGCCTATGTGGAAGAACTGAAACCAAAACTTTATTAATGAATATATGTATTACTGACTATAAACTGTTGTATTAGGCTGGCAGAGCATCCAGTGGAGCCTGGCAGACCTGGCTTGCCTTAGTTGGAGGCCTTGCCTGTCAGGGTGACAAGGCCTGAGACAAAGAGCAGCCTTTTTCCCAGCAATTAAATACACCAAAATCTTTTAATGTTTCAATGCTTAGGCCTTAGGTGACTTTCAACTACCTCATATAAGTTAACCAGACCAACTATTATCACTCCACCATGTGGCTTGCTGTACCTTCACAGCTCACACCAAGACCTCCATCTGCTTAAGGAAAGCCAGGCCTGCCATGCCTACAGGTCTCCCATCAGGCCCCACTGGCTGCTCCAGCAGCCCAATATATAACAGTTTATAGTCATTAATAAATATATTTGTTAACAAAGTTTTGGTTTCAGATGGTGCCCAATGTGGGGTGCCATTTGTAGAAATAATTAATTAAATTATGATTTCCAGTGTTTATATTATATTTAATTGGTCAGTGGTGTTAATTCTTAATCTATTATAAAAAAACACACAGACACCTGATAGATCCTAATAAGACTTAGCCTGGATTGTGCAATCTTGGCCCAACTAGGTTAGATTGTAATTCTATTCCCCAATTATGACCCTAATATATACATATGTTCCCATGGGCTATTATTTTCCACACTATTATGTTCCACACCATGTGGAATGATCTTCTTCCATCTCACCATCTCACCTATCATGTGTCTTCTCCCTCCTTCCTTCTCCAGGATTCTTCTTCCCATCATCCTCTCTGATCCTCCAGAATCTGCCAACCTTTTCCCCTGCCTACCTCTCTCTCTGCCCAGTCACATGCCTCAGCATTTTATTAAAGCCAATCAGAGACAATGGTTAGCAAACAAAGTAACAGACTGCAAGCAGGCCTCTGGGAGCAATTAATTAACATTTAGAATGCATAACAGATAACTGCATCAAAGAATGGAAAGGTAACATGCTACCTGTAACAGATTAGATCTCATTCTTTCAATTTATATATCTCTGGACAAACCACCA
>CAJQZJ010009351.1:10657717-10690596 GCA_907164525.1 Lophiomys imhausi | reverse complement strand
GTGCTCTTAACTGACTGAGACATATTCAATGTGCACATGTGGTGGTTATGTAAGCTCAAAAGATGGCCTGGAACTATGTTTGTATCTACAAAATAGGTTACATGATTTAGGCATTTAGACGGAGATGATGCTTCCAATGTTGGTAACTGAAAGAAATTTAGCACATGAAAATAATTTTAAAACACAGAACTTTGAGCTGGGGATAAATATAGTGATTTTTATAGTACATTATATACAGGTATCTTTAAAAGCAGGAGAAAGAACAATACTCAAGGCCCTACATGGTACAGGCTTTAAGAAGTAACGGTAAGAAGAACAATAGCAGTCATTTCTATCTAGTATAAATCCTGTTTGTGCTGCTTCCGAGCTTTTTTTGACAGAAAGCAAATTACAACTTCTCTGAAATTTTCTCCCTTATATCTACAGAACTGCAAAAAAGTGCCTCTAATTTAATCACTTAAGAGAACTGATAAGAAAAGTCAAACCCAACGTGAAACATATATAAAAGTCATTGTAAAAAGACATTTGAACTTGCCAGTTTGACTTTTAGAAAACATGTCAAAATTAGAATTAAAAAAAAAATCCACCAGGAATAAGGGTTTGTGGGATCAATCTTGAATTCTTCCTAAGAGAAGTTGTGAGTTATTTAATAAAGCATGCACTCTTTCTAGTATAGTTTCAGATTATAGTTCTGTAGGATCCTTCACACTGATTTCTATAGTGACTAGATAAAATTGCTTTCGAACAATCAGTATAGAAGAGACCTCTTTCTCCAAATCCTCACATTTGTTATTTGTTTTCTATAAGGCTATTCCATTGCAGCTATATCACTCCTGGGCCAAGAAGTCACAGGAAACAAATGAACAACACCAGGACTGGTAAGAAAGAGACTCTAAGGAAGCATACCATAGAGGTACCTGCACATCCATGTTTACTATAGTACAATTCATAAGAGTCAAATAATGGCATCAATTTAGGCCTCAATCAATAGCTGAATGAACATAAACTGTGGCATATACACAATGTAGTTTTATTTGGCCAGAAAGAAAGAATAAATCGTGTCATTCACAGGAACACGATGCAACTAGTCAATCATAACATGTGAAATAAGTCACACTTAAAAATCAAATATCACATGCTTTCTCACCTGTGTGGATTCTCTATTTTATATACAGAAGACAAACTAAATATGAAAGAAGAGAAATGACAGTGTACAGGGGTGAATATAGATGGTCCGAACTCATGGCATACTTAAAATAAACCACCTTTATGAAGCCCAGAACTATGTGCAATATATACATTCCAGTTAAAAAACAAATGCAGCCGGGCGGTGGTGGCGCACGCCTTTAATCCCAGCACTTGGGAGGCAGAGGCAGGCGGATCTTTGTGAGTTCGAGGCCAGCCTGTTCTACAAAGTGAGTCCAGGACAGCCAGGGCTACATAGAGAAATCCTGTCTCGAAAAACCAAATGCAAATGAGAAAATAAAGAATATGCTCTGTCTGCATTTCAATGGCTCACCTATAAAAAGTTAAAATGTCAAATAACATATTCAGAAGCATATATTTATGAGTTTGCAGTCTGAGGAATTCACAGATTATGTCAAACTCCTCTTTCTTCTCATGTTTTAATTTCAGTAGAATAAGCACTTAACATCAGAGGGACCTGTAGCTGTTTCCAGTATCAAGTGCTCATCTGAGGAGATGTGAGGCATACATAACTGAGGTAGTCATGGAGCAAAGCAACACAAAGAGCCTTAGCACACCTTCCTGTAAATAATGAGTGTGTTTCAAAGTAACTTTGATGCAATTCCACTGGCTTTTAATTCAAGACTACAGTGATATTTCACACTGCTTAGACATTAGGAAGCATTTCAAATCTATATTATGAAACACATTATCCTACCTGAAAGGGCTGCCTGCTGGAAATGCTGAGCTGTTTTCTTATCCATCTGTCGCCTTGATCCCCAAATATCTGCCACAGCAGCTGTCCCCTGGAATTGCTCCAAATTCTCTGGTAGACTGCCAGCTGATAAATATGCTTTCCAAACATGTGGTAGTACAGCCGGAAGGTGCACCCATTTACTTCAGTGGCATTAAGTATTGGGCTAAGTAAAACAGCTTTGTCTTGAAAGATCTGTGGCCCTGATGTTTCTATGTAAAGGTAGTGTCCTTCGGCTGTGCCCAGTGTGTTGTCCTTCATTGGGCCTGTATTCATTGTTGAAGTAGGACCCTGGTATCTGGTCCAGTTGAAGTCATCTTCCATACTTTGTTCCCAGTTACAGATTCCATTTTCAAAGTCACACTGCAGTTCAGGTGCTGTAATTGGCATTAAACACCATCAAAGGAGTGTAAGGAAAAGATAAGAGTGATAAAGAACACAGGTTCATAGATCACACAAAGGTAAGCTACAATAGTTTTTACATAAGAGTGAGTAATCAAGCTGGGCGTGGTGGCACATGCCTTTAATCCCAGCACTTGGGAGGCAGAGGCAGGCGGATCACTGTGAGTTCAAAGCCACCCTGGTCTACAAAGCAAGTCCAGGACAGCCAGAGCTGTTACACAGAGAAACCCTGTCTTGAAGAAAAAAAAAGGTGAGTAATCACTAGACACAAAATAATATTTCATGGAGAGAAGATGAAATGACTATTATATTCTAAATATCTTTAATGTGCATTCACCTTAATTTCTGATAACATGCCTATGCCCTGGTGATATAGCTTAAAGGTAGAGCATATCTAGCATGAACAATGACCTAGGTTTAATCCCCAGTGTAACTATTATCATGACCTCAGGCAAATAATCATGGCTGTTTCATTGTAAAATGTATTTGACTGGGTGCATCTCAAACTTAGCTGAATGTGCCAACCAGAGCATGTTATAAATCAAAACTACTAAAGCTTAGAAGTCATATGTGAATTGTTGATTTAATTGGTCCAAGTAGTTCTTAAACCATGCATTTGGATTCTTAATTTGCCTTTGGTGTGTATATTTGTTTGTGTATAGGACATCTACTTATATGTGTTTCTGTTTGTATGCACATGTGCATCAAGAGGGTGCATGTGTTTGCATGGAGGCCAGAGATGGACACTATATCAGATTACAAAATATTCTCTTATTCTTTTCCAACCTCCATCTAGTCATTGTTTGTTTGTTTGTGTGTGTGTGTGTGTGTGTGTGTGTGTGTGTGTGTGTGTGTGTGTTGAAAATGTGCATGTTTAGTGTTCCTATCTGTACATGGTGGTGCTTGCCCCTCACGTGTATGTGGGAAACAGAAGAGGGCATGAGTGTCTCCCCCTGTAATTCTTCCCATTGATCTTTTCACATGGGGGTCCTTCTGGCTGAACATGAGACCTGTGGACTTATTGTTATAGGCTACTCTTGTAGTCAAATAGCCCCAGTGATTCTTCTGGCTCTGGCTCTTTCCATTCTATGGTCATTGGTATGCAGAGATCATGCCAGCATTGGGTTGCTATGTAGCTTCTGAAATACAAACTTCCATTCTAAAACATGCACAGCAAGCACTCACTGCTGAGCTATCTCTCAAAACACACAGATGAGCTATACAGATTGACCAAAGAGGTCCATCTCTGCTCCTCCACCCCCAATCTCGCTACTATGATTACAGAGGGCTTTCAATGTGGGGTCTGGGATTTGAACTCACTCACATTTTCAGGCAAGCACTTTCCCCTTGAAGCCATCTGTCCACTCCTTGCATCTGGATTTTTTGTTAGCTCACTCAATGATTCTAATAGAACTGAGAGTTGCTATTCTCTAATGATTCTAAGTATTTAGAGATCACCTGGGTATCATAGAAAAGTTGCTTACATCAAGTGAAAACTCTCAAACATATGCCAGACTATTAGACAAAATTCACATATTTCCAAGTTCTCAAGAGGATTCTGATGAGGAATTCCTCAAATCTCACTTAAAAGAGTCTTTCTCACTTCTCTCCACCACAATTCCAAATATCTCTACCCAGCCATGCCAAATCATGATCTCCCAATGGCAGCATTACCATTTCTTTCTCTATTTAAAACCACTTAGTACATTCTCATACTCCCATTTAATCTAAATTGTTTTCTCTAGGTCTCAATTATAATTGCTTACAGTTCTTCCTCATCCATCTTTCCCCTTATCATACATTATCTTTCCTATATGTGCTAAATACTCATGACTTTCTCCATGTACAAGTTGGCCTACTGTTACACTATATATACATGTTGACTTTTCACTGTGTCTCATCAATACTGTTTTCTTCTTTTCCCTCTGATACTTTTATTTTATTCTATGTTTTATTACTAGTACATACTAATTATACAAAATAATGCATCTCATTATGACATTTTCCAACATGCACATAACATATTTTGGTCCTATATATTATCTTCTATTACCCTCCTTGATATCCTCTGATAGTTTGAATGGGAATGGTCCCCATAGGCTCATATATTTTAATGTATGGTTCCCCAGTTGGTGGAACTGTTTGGTAAGTATTAAGAGGTGTAGTCTTGTTGGAGGAGGTGTGTCACTGTGGCAGGTTTAGAGATTTTAAAAGCCCAGCCATTCCCAATGACCTCTTTTGGCCTCCTGTTTATTAATAAGGATGTCAATTCTTATCTCTTACTCCAGTCTCATGCCTTTCTGCCTACTTTCATGTTCCCTACTATCACTGTAATAAACTCTCATGCTCTGAAATGTAAGTCCTCAATAACTCTTTCTACTATAAGTTGCCTTGGTCATGATGTCTTATCACAGTATGAAAAAATAACTAAGGAAGAAGTTGGTACCAGGGAGTAGGCTGTTGCTATGACAGACCTGATCATACTGGGCTTTAGAAGAATATGAATGATTTGGGGACTCTGCACTAGGAACATGCACTATATGCAGAGATTAATGGGCCATCCTAATAGGAGCTTAGAAGACAATATGGAGGCCCATCTCAAGAGGTTTAATAGTGGAACAATATTAGCAACTGAGCTAAATATTCTTGGGATATTTTTTAAACAACGGGTCTGCTTTTTTCTCTTGTCCCAATAATATACCCAAGGATAAATTGAAGAATTTGAGACTAGTTATGTTAGCTGAGTTTTCAAGACAGCCTATATTGACTCTGTCTTGTAGTTATTAATAATTATGCTCATGTGTATCTACAGAAAAAGGAAGAAGCAAGGTAAAAATAAATACAAATTATACACTTTGAGGAGAAAAAGAGTATCAGGAAATATAATGTTGGAGCTAAGGCTTGTGCTGGAAGACATAAATAGGCCAGATATGGAAGGGAATAAAGGGAGTGGTCCCCTCAGGATAAGACCCCATACAGATAAGCTTCTAACTCATAAAAAATTTATGCAAATGAAATTCAGGAAAGGGATCAGGTTCAATCCCAATCAAGCAGTCCAATTTGACAGCATTGGCTATGTAGATCTTGCTTTACGAAAGATAAAGGAAAAGGGGATAATGGAATTTTCCTTTACAATTAAGAAAAACACCTGAAGCCAGGCATGGGGCAGGGGAGTCCCCAAACAGAAGCCTGGAGAATGAATTTGTAAAAGTGAAGCATAGATTTGGTTTGAGATACTAGAGATGGCACAGCCTAAGAATTTCAGCAGTGGATCGCTGCAGATAAGGAGTGAGATTAGCCTAACAGAGAGAAATATATTGTGGTCAGCAAAGGTGGAATTGTTGAGCCAGTTGAGACCTTTGACATCAGACATAGAACTAGAGGATTTGGAGTTCATCCTCCTGGGTTTCATTCTTGCTTTAATCTAGTATATCCTCATTATGACCCCACTCTTCTCTTTTAGTATGGGTCACTGTATGTTAGAAGCATGTAATTATTTTTTTTTAATTTTGCAAGTAGTTAATTACAATTAAAAGAGTGTCTTGAGTCTCAGAAGAGATTTTGAACTTTTAAATTGCATTGTGTCTATGAAAGACTATGGGACATCTGAAGTTGGGCCTAGTGCATTTCATATTATGATATGGCCCCAAGTCTATGGGGTCAGGAAGTGGAATCCATGATTTGAATGAGAATACGATCCTCTTACACTCATATATTTGAGTTCTTGGTCCTTAGTCCATGAAATTCTTTGGGAAGGATTAGGATGCATGGCCTTGTTGGAGTAAGTATGTAACCAGAGGTGTGCAGAGGGCTTTGAAGTTTCAAAAGACTCAAGCCATCTCTAGTTAACTTGCTTATCCTCCTTCCTGTAGGTAATTATGGAAGCTCTCAGATCCAGATCCAGTGCCATGACTACCTGCCTGTTCCCATGTTCCCTATCATAATGGTCATGAACTCTCCTCTTCTGAAACTGTAATCCCTCAATAAACTCTGTCTTATGTAAGTTGCCTTGGTCATGGTGTCTTACCACAGCAATTGAAATGTTTTCCCCTCTCCCTGTGGTTATCTTCCTCTTTCCTAATAGTCCTAATTACATGCCATCTATTTATTGTTAATATTTGGTTTTGTGTATGTGCAGGCCTTGGTGTATATGCACCACATGCATGCAGGAGACTGTGGAGGTTAGAAAGGGTATTGGATGACCTGGAGTTACAAACAGATTTGAGCTGCCATGTGGGTGCTGGAAACTGAACCCAGGTCCTATGCAAGAGCAGTAAGTGTTCTTAACTTCTGTGTCATCTCTCTAAACCATCTCATCTATTTATATTATATTTCACACATGGCAGAAAGGATGACCTACTTGTCATACTAAGTCTAGCATATTTCACTCAATAGGAAACTATATGGCCTCCAGTTTTGTCAATGTTACTATGAGTGGATTGTTTTCCTTCTTGTTTGTGCCTGAACAAAATACCATTGGCTATATACACAACATTTAATATGTCCATTTATTCCATTGAAGAATATTATGGTTGATTCCTTAAGTTGGCTCCCATGAATAAACAGAGCCAGCTGTACAGCAATGCCCATTATTGACTACCTTGTATGCCCTCAGATATATGTCTAGTAGTTGTATAGCCAAACCAAGTGGTAGCTCTATTTTGGGTATGTTGAAAAATCTCCATGCTGATTTCCATAGTGACTGTACTAATTTATATTCCCATCACCATATACAAAGAAAATTTGGGCTTTTAAACTTCTGACATAATTCAGTCAAACTTCCAAAGAATTGACTAGGACCTTATCAATCAAATACTCTATTTTTAGGGTAGTATTAAATCGTGCTCATTTTTCAAGACATCAAGATCTTGTTGGCACCAGATATTTGCTTAGAAAAAAACTGAGATTAAAAATATACATTGGGAAGTACTAGGCTGAGGAGATGAGATTTAAAATTCATAGGTAGTTTCATATTTTAGCTTCATTCATATGGTAATATCTTAACATATAAATGCCAGCTGTCTTTTAACTATTCATCTTAGTGGTGGCTGTTGGTGCCAAAGTCGACCAAGCACCCTGAACAATCAATAAAAGTGCAGGTGAATCAAAGCAACTGGGCGAGAACAAATCATCTGTGTGGACAGCCCAGAAGAGAAGCTCAGACCTAATGAAGGGAACCAGAGAACAGATGTCAGCAGGAATATGGGTTTTCATCTGATGGCTCCTCACTTATGACTAATCAAGCCAGCTGTGATGTGAACTGGGGACAGTCCAGGTACTCCTCACTTGTCAGTCTTTGGCTGCAAAGCAGAAGGAGGATGTCAAATTGCTGAGTTTTTGACAAAAGACTGACACTAAAGCCAACAAGTTTTTACATTCACTGTTGGCATACTGACTCCACATGCAATCTTGATTCCAAAATAGAATATAGGGAGCTCCACCCTTCAGTGGAGGACCACATCTCCAAGCATTCTGCAGGAAACACAATTTGAATATTGGGATGTGTCATGCATAGCATATTCAATAAGGTAATGTCTCAATGGATGCCACTATTATTTCTCTGCCTGACTAAATAAGCAGGAAACATGGTGAAACTATGATTACATTTATTTATATTATGATACTCCACACTTGATTCTACTAATATCAGGATGATTGAAAAGCAATTTTGATAATTTTTAGGAGCTAAAAATTATTTCTAAAGTTGCTAATACTAATTTAGATTTTGATAAGTTATATATCATTGATTACCACTATCAAAATCAATGTTAACTTTATCCACTGAAATAAGAGTTGTGTAAATTTCATGACTTACATAGCAATTTGGACTTCAGTATATTTTTAATAGCATACATATCAAAGATCATATGCACACAAAGCTTTTCACAGTGACTTATTCAGAAATTCGTATCTGAATGTTTACTATGGGAGTACTGAGCATTCCTTGGTTTCAGTTTGGATTCTAATGAGTTTTCTAATTTGTGAAATATACAAGATTGAAATTTATAAATTATCTTGAAACAAGGGATAGGAATCCAAGAATGATGGAAACATTTTTGTAACAGATTTCATAAACAAATAATTCTGTTAGTGACTAATTCATTTTCAGATGCAAGCACATGATCTGTGGGAATCAGGTTCAGTAAACTGAGGGCCAGACCATCACAAGATTTCACAAATTGTTTTGCAGCTGGAAACCAGAAAAACAAGCCTTGTCCCTTCACTATCTGCTCCTGGGAAACAAAACAAAACCAAATGAACGAACAAACAAAACTCCCACATATAGTTCCTTCCTTTGTACTTTCTCCCTGGCTCAGGACTCACTGGCAAAGCACGTCACTGTCAGCAATTCTTCAATGAGCTGCTGCAGTGCTCCCTGACATATCTCCTAAGCCTGTTCTCAAATCTCTAATTAATCACACCCACACTGACATTTACATATGTCAACTTTCAGTGATATCACCACTCTAAGAACCTTTGAAATAAAGAATGCTTCTTCAATGTGGATGACAGAGACCTTTGACCTAGGTCTTCCCTATATCCCATCTCTTATTTCTGCTCTCTTTATGTAGTCCAGTTTTCTTCTGTCTCATAGGTCATGCCTTTTGAATGTAAGTTTCAATTGCCATGTTACATATCTCAGCTAAATCATCACCTGCAGAAAATCCAATTTTATTATTCTATATGCCATGCCATACCTTTATCCACAGTTCCAGTTAAAATTGCCATTATTTAGTTCATGAATAAAATACTTGAAAGTCTATCTCTTCAAAGAGACTCTGAAACATATGAAGTCATATACAGAGGGTGTACTCATTTTTATCAGTGTATCTCTAAGAGCTAGTTAGTAGATGTACTTAAGAATGGCAAGGAGCTTGCAAGATGGCTCAGCCAATAATGGCACTTGCCACTATGCCTGATAACTTGAGTTTGATCCTCAGTACCCACATGGTGGAAGGAGAGAACTGACTCTTGCATGTTATACTCTGACCGCTACACGTGCACTTTGGCATGGATAACCATTCACACATATAACATATAGACATAAAAGTAAATAAATAAATAAATAGATAGATAGATAGATAGATAGATAGATAGATAGATAGATAGATAGATAGATAAATAAAGCAGTTTTAATAATAAAAAAGGAAGACTAACATGTTTAGTTGATTTGACTAATCAACCATACAGTATTCATCAACTTTTTAACTATAGTTTAGTCATTGGCTTGATTGACTCTAATGCAGTGAACTGGTCAAGACCAATACTTCCAAACCACATGAGAAGTTTGTTTTCCTTAGAAAAGAAAATCAAACACCAAGTAACTTACCACAGCCAATCTCATCTGTGCGATCTCCACAGTCATCAACCAGGTCACAGAGGTGATGCCTTTCTATGCAAGCCTTCGTCTGTCTACACCAGAAGTGATCTGGCTTGTCACAACTCTCCACAGGAGGAGGAAGGGCACAATCTTCAAAATGGATGTCATCAATGGCAGAGACCCCACTATAAACTGCCAGGCTGACTTTCTCCAGTGACAGGTAGAAGGGCTGAGTGAGGCGACCTAACTGGACAGTTGCCTCTGACCACTGGTTGCCTTGGTTATATAACACTCTCCAGAGGGCTGTGGCAGCATCCCTCGAGTTTTCTAGGTGTAGCTGCAACTTGGCTGCCCCCACTGACCATCCATAGTTATAAAACCTGAAAGAAAACCAACATAAGAAATGAAAACATTAGAGGAGAGACTAGATAGTTGATCTTTGAACTCTTCCACTCACACCAATTACTAATTAATTATAGTAAGGGACACATTTCTTTCCCATAGTACTTGTAGCTACCCATTTGCAAGAATTTGCCTGCTGAGATGCACATTGTATGGCTCTCATAACCCTGGAAACCTCTTCCAAGACACAGTAAGGCTCCTACTTAAATTTAAATCCAAGCCAATGGTAGAAGGGGAAGCCCTGCTTTCATTTTAAGAAATAAATAACCAATACTGATAATATACTCTGAAGTCAAAAATTGTTTTAATTTAATGTAGGAATCATTATGAAGGGCAACTAGGCCTAAAACTTGAATAGCTGGCAAGTGCAGAGATATTTCTGCAGCCATCATCCTACTAGGATAATTTACCATCATATAATAGTTACCAGAATGACAGTGTGCACCCAGGACCTGTCTGGCTGAAAGTTGGACTCTGAAGTTTGGCAGTTTGAAACAAGCTGCTGCTGTTCTTCAAAATGAACATAAAATGCCCTGTGGGGATGTAAAAACAATGTGTTAAGTTTACCTACTGGGCTCTACACTGCAATGAGAGTTCTTCTATCTCTTAATACAATGCCAGGTAAGTTTTTTGTCTAATTAAAATTAAAATTGTACAATAATAAAAAGTCAATACTGACAGTAAAATTTGCTTTTGTGTTTATGTCTGAATTTGAATGATGTCCACAGTCAATTTATAATTTCAGTCAATCCAGGCAAAAATGTATCAATTCCAATCATATCACTCATGAAGAAATCATTTCTTCTAAACAGCACAACTGATTATCAGTGTCACCCTACCATGATGTGATGTTCAAACACACACACACACACACACACACACACACACACACACACACACACACATACACAACATCTAGCCCAGCAGTCTATAGATGTGTGTAAAGCATCCTTAGAGTCTTACCTTGAGCTGTACCATGAGTATGGTCTCCAGGTGGGGCTTGTTGCTCAAATTCAGCAGAAAGATCACTTGGGGAGCTCCACATCCAGTCAAAATGGTCACCCCCACTGACTTCAAACCACCCACAGCTATTTGCTTCAAAATCACAATCAGCAACTGAAGAAGAGAAATGAGGCTCTTTCATAGACGCCTTCCACAGAGTCCCCTGCTTTGGGAAGGTTGCACTCAAGTGGATATGGCTTCACTGTGTTCCTTTAGGTATAAAGGGTCACAGAAGGACAAAAAGGAAAATCTTCCCATATCTGGAAACCAGACATGCTTTTCATACTGGAAAGAAGGCAGAATTCTCAATTCAACAAATTCCAGTTCCCACATATGAGAAGCAGCATTACTCAGTCACATTGGTTAAGGAACTGCTAACATTTGCTACTTCACTCTCATAATCATATCATTTTCCCTCCTTCAACATCAGTGGGGAGTTCGTTTCTACACAGTATTATTTTAAATCATGAACAACCATTGCTGATTCAGACACTGATTCTATAAAAGCACTCTATCCACTCTATGTCCTTTATGCCTCCTTTATCACCTTCTTGATTTTTATGGGGGTTGGTATTCTAAATATTGTTATGTGTGTCCCTTGATTTGTGCAAAAGTTTTTTCTAAGAAATATGCCTAGAAATCAGTTAACTCTCACAAATTCTTCTAGAGAAGAAAGAGAAGAGAAGGACTGGATAGAATAAAAGCCATAAACTGCATGTGTAGCACCAGGGCTAACAGTTAAGTACATTTACAAGAGAGTTTGTGCTGAACAGTTTGTACAGTTCCAGAACAACTCTATGCCATAGGTGATGGAGATAATTTTTCTTTATGAAGAAGGAAAGGGAATTTAGGATAAAGTATGTAATTTCGTCAAGGCCACATATGGTCAAGTTGTAGAGTGGGATTAAACTTCACATAAAATATTATTTTACACAAATGATAAAGAAAAAAAGAAAAATTTGGACATTACATTGTAAAGAGAGGGAGGGAGGGAGGGAGAGAGAGAGAGAGAAACCAAATAGCCTGATCTGAGTTCACTTAGTAAAAATGTACAGTCAGTCAAAACGCAATTCTCATTCCCATTTGTGGCTGAGCCATCAAGGCCCTTCACCACTAGCTGCTTTTGGTCAAGGGTATGAGCTGTGTCTCCATTGTAAAAGGTGTGATGAAAGAAGCAACCATTCTATGAATGAAAGCACGAAGTAAATGATTTAAAATTTCACTAAGAGCATTTTAACTTGTGAGAAATCATCTTAAAGTCTGAAGATGTTATTCATGTATGAGAAGAATATGAATGTTACATCTAAAGTTTCTCTAAATATATAATATCAAAAATATATTTGTCTGCTATTAAACTTCCTGCCCAAAATTGACTGGCATATCACTTCAACTTATATCAAAATCAGTGAAATATATAAAGACATCTAAAATTGTTTTAAATTTTGAGTACTTTAGTAAATAAAAATAATATTTCAGTTATCATACACAACTATAAATATGGAAGATGAAGAATGCATTTCATAGTTAGAATAATGATTTCTCAAAATTAGAAGTCTTGTGAAGCAAAATTAATGGTACTCAAAATTGAAAAGGAATTGTAACTGTGATCTAGGAATAAAATGCAAAGAATGTTTAAATTTTTTCAGTGTAAAAGCTATATCTCTTTCAACTATATACTATACATACAAAATATAAGTATATATAGACTTGAAAATCTTCAAAATGTTTAGATGTCATATTAGTCCCTGTGAAGCAAATGTTTTGACTCCTGCTTCAGACAATCTTCAGTACAGAATCTAAGAGTTCTTACTATACAAAACCACAACAGAACATGTGGTTGTTACTGTGCAATGTGTACCTCATACAACTACCTAAAGAGGAAACCTGATTTTCTGATAACAAGGACATGATGAATATTCCAATGATAGCAGCTCTAGAAGCACCAGTGAGTGGAATTTTTGGTTCTCTTAGAATTGGCCCCTTCAGCCAACACTCTGGAAAAGGAATCAGCTTTGCAGGAACTTTTGCAGCATTATTACCAATAGCCAAGAATTGGAAGTCAGTCAGGGAAAGCAAATACCACATGTCCTTGACTTCTGTGTGGAATCCAAACCAGTTGATCTTACAGAAATTGAGAGTATAAGTTGGTTACCAGAAATGGGAGGGAAGGAAGGGATTGGCCAAGGTTGACAAAACCATGGTTTGGATGGGCAAGAAGCCTTGGTAAGCTATTGCATAGCAAGATGACAAGAAACATGATACTGTATTCCATTTTTCAAGAAGGTAAAAGAGGGCTTTGAATATTTTTACCATAAAATATAAAGTATTTATAGAGATAGATATGATTTCCATGATCTCAATACCATTCTATGAATACATATATTAAAAAAACTGAATGGCACCACATAAATACAATTTTTTATCTATCAATGAAAAATAATTTTAAGAGAAAACAATTTTGTTCTTTTTATGTTTATTTATTACTTCAAATTACATCTCCATCACAGTTCTCTCTTTACACCACTCCTGGTTCCACCCTCCCACCCTCTCCTCCCTCTCCCACCCATCATACTAAAAAATGCTAATAAAAATCAAATGTGCTTTTCTACTACTCTTCATTCCCTGATTCCTATGCATATTTAAAAAGCTTAATTACTTATAAATTTAATAATTAAATACATCCAAGCTAGCCATTAATTGCATGTATACCTTTCCAGAACAGCTATAGACAACTGTGTATGGCATAGTCATTTCTGGCTGAGAAATGCAATAGAATGGGTGTGTTTGAATAATTTAGGTTCAAGGATTTATTACTTCTTCCAGAGTATTATATACTTACTCAATTATCTCCACTACAAGCAAGGCTTGCAAAAACAATATTACAGTCACCATTTACTCAGAGTTCACATGCAGAAAGCTTTGTGCTAGGGGCAGTTCCATTTGTAACAGAATGCCTGTTGACACAGAATTTCTGAAGCTTATGCTTGTCTTTTCTATGACTATGGGTAGAAAAATCTAATGACTCTACAAGGGCTTTCAATTATTGTGAGAAAAAAATTGCCTAAGTAGCTATATTAATTATGTTAATTATAATTACATTTGTCACCTCTGGGGAGAGGGTGTTAGAAGATACGTGGTGGGCTGAAAAATAGGTTCATCACTGTCAGTTTTGCAGCCATTTTCCAAGTAAGAAATTGAACTGGTATGAAATCTAAGAACATTTTTGATAATAAATATCCATACTCAGATCTTGTCTCATTTTGGTTTCACTGTCTTAGAGTTGCTTTGGTGGTTTGAATGATACCATTCTGATTAATGAAAGGAATAAGCACAAAATATACAAAAAAGAATTCTGAACTAATAATTTGGGCATCGTATAAAACTTTAAAACCCTTAACAGCAAATATGCTGTGATATATAATGAGGTTGAATACAAATTCTTTCATCTCAGCCACATAGGCAGATGGTTTTAGAAGTTAGGATCTGGGACTAGAGAAATGCCTCAGGGGATAAGAGCACTCACTGCTCTTTCAGAGGACCCTGGCTTGATGCCTATCACCACATGGTGGCTCACAACTGTCTGTTAACCCACTTCTAGTGGTTCTACACCATCTTCTGGCATCCCTGGCACCAGGCAAATATGAAGTGCACAAACTTCTTGCAGGAAAAAAACACCACATACATAAAATAATAAAATAAGATAAATTTAAATTTCAAAAGCCATCACTGTAGATCACAGATATCTGAGCCAGCAGCCACTGACTCAGTGTGGAAAACATCTTGAAATACCTGCCATCTTATTTAATACCCAAGATACACCCAAGAAAAAATATCATCCTTTAAAAATGTTTTGTTACTTTGACTTGTGTGAGGAAGGAAGGGGCACATGCTGCCTGCATGTAGCAATCAGAAGACAACTTGTAAGAGTCCATTCTCCTCTTTTTGAAGTAGAAGTCAAATAGCACAGAGACCTCCATCTGGTCAACGTGCAGAGAATAAGTCTTTGGAGTGCTTAATCCTACACAGGATATTTACGCCACAAACCTACGCCTCAAGGTTTAGGATTCTTCAGGGAAGAAGTGATATTCATATGTACATATCACACACACACACACACACACACACACACACACACACACACACACACATCCAGAGTCACATGAGCTAGTTCTCCACCAGCTTTCCCAAGCTTCTTGAAAGTTGTATAAAGGATAAAAGTTGAGCATTCTACCGTGGTTGCTCATTTTCACTGAGGCTCTGCTTTGATTAAGCAGCAATTATTTTAAATTTCAAGTGCATTAATACTGGATCCCTATTTTATAGCATGTTCTTACTTTTGTAATTATTTCATTTTAGCTTTAATCATTCCTTCAAGTAATTATATGCTTTAAGTTAAGGTAAGGTTGAAATAATTGAGCTCTGAACTTCATCAATAGTTAATATTCATTAACTATTTAAAATATAATATATTTTAAATAGTTAAAATATATTAAATATATCAGGTATCGCCATCCCTGATTTTATGCTGTATTTCAAAGCTATAGTAATAAAAACAGCATGGTATTGGCACAAAACAGACATGTCAATCAATGCAATCTAAGTTAAGATTCAGACATAAACTCACAGAGTTATGGAACACCTGGTTTTTAAATAAAGAAGCCAGAAATATACACTTGGAAAAAAGACAGCATTTTCAACAAATAGTGAGGTCAAACTGGGTGACTGACTGCATGTAGAACCCAAATATATCATATTTATCACTGTGCACACAACTCAACTCCAAATGGTTCAAAGACCTCAGAATAAGACCAGATATACTGAACTTGACAGAAGAGAAAGTGAAAAACAGACTTGAACTCATTGGTACAGGAGAAGACTTTCTGAACAGACCGTTTATTTGTCATGAAATAGACAAACTTATCAAAAAAGTGACAACTCAGGACTCCCACATGGACACTAAACAGCGACAACAGGTGGCCAGACCTCAGCCTCACTTCTCCCCTGCCTGGGCTCAGGGCTCAGGACTGTGCCATCCCGAGTGGGGTTCATCTGGCTCTGGGCCAACTGCCTCAATGGCATGAAGTTAGCGTTTTCCCGGATCGGTTTGTTGGAAGTGGTAGGAAGTGAACCTTTTCCACATTCTTACCCTTGCCTGGCCAGCAGGAGCCCAATGCCCAGCTTCTCACAAGATGGCCAACACAGAAAGGATAGCCTCATCCAGCCCCACAGTGTGACCAGAGGCTCTGTCCAGGAAATAGGACAAGAGGCCTCCCGGGGTGTCCCCAACCCATGCACTCGGCCGCCCTACAAAAAGCACCAGGCCATAGCAGGTCAGCCCTGTTCCCTGGCCCATAAAACCATGTGTAACTATCATTCGTTGAAGCACCTACCTACTTCTAAGACCCTCCCCACAGCCAAATGCCTGTCAGTGTACCCCCATTTCATATCACAGGCAGCAAGGATATGCGCTATGACCGAGATGGGCTCAAGGCTCAAGGCTAACCTCCCAGCATGGGGGTTCCACACCCCTCACACCTGCCAGGGGACAGCTTGTGACAATGGCTCTCAACCAAATGGAGCATGACCCTAAAGCTGCTCTATGGCTTGCCCTGATCCCGAAAGCCACTGTAGTGACTTTTTCTCAAGACAGGTTCACTTTTCTTTTTAATTGTTTTTATTTTACTTCATGTGTATGAGTGTTTGCTTGTCTGTGTACCACATTCTTGCCTGGTGCCCAGGGGGACCATAAGAAGACCATGGAACTGGAGTTACAGATGGTTGTGAGCTGGCTGGTGAATTCTGGGAGTTGAACCCAGGTCCTCTAAAAAAGCAGCCTGTGCTCTTAATCGCTGAGCCATCTTTCCAAACCCAAGATTGGCTACCTCTTCATCTTGATTTTTTTCACAATCAGCTGTATTTGAGATATAATATAATGATTCACCAATTTTATTTTATTTACTGAATTTTTTTTAGATTCTTTTATGAGTGCTTTGTCTACATGTAAGTATATGTACCATATGTGTGCCTGGTGCCCATAAAGATCAGTAGGGTAGCAGAAATTCCCTGGAACTACAGTCATGGATGGTTGTAAGCTATGATGTAGGTGCTGAGAACCAACCCAGAGTCTTTTGCAAGAGCAACAAGTGCTGTTAACTACTGAGTCATGGCCAAGCAGTGGTGGCTCATGCCTTTAATCCCAGCACTTGGGAAGCAGAGGTAGGTGGATCTCTGAATTCAAAGCCAACCTGGTCCACAGAGTGAGTTCCAGGACAGCCAGGGCTACACAGAGAAACCCTGTGTCAAAAAATAAAATAATTAATAATAATAATAGTAGTAATAATAATAATAACTGTTTGTTAAATCCTGACAATAGTTCTGTCATATTGCCTCAACCTTCATTTCACAGCTCATGACCTTAACCTGACCTAATGCTCCTTGCCCTGACCCTAACATCATCTTGTTCTTTGTCACTGAGGCCCATGGACCTTGGAAGCCCTCTTGCCTCTGGACCCAGGCAATCAGCTTAAAGGTCAGACAGTGTTGCTTTGTCAAATAGCCTAAATGTTGCAAATGCACCTACCTGTGGTTTTCCCCATATAAAACCTGACCCCGAGAACTGCCCAGGGTCACAGTTTGGTTCACAGGTCCTGGCTATATCCCTGATTAATCAGTCTTGGTTGTGTGTGCTCAATAAACCATCCATATCTGACTGAAAAAATAAATAAAATATAATATATAACAGTGAGAAAAGATTTGCAAATGAACAATGAAATAAAAAAGAACTCGATGTAAATGAATAGAAAGAAATACATATTCTAAAGGAAAGCCAATGTGTAGAAAAAACAAACAGAATATGATCTTCAATATTGTTGTATTTTAAACAATAACTATTCATTTATTATCATCCATACATTTTAATATATATATATAAATTTTGTTTTTGTTTATTAGTGAAAATAAATTTAAAACACAAATGCTCCTGTTAAAAACTTATCACTGTAGTATGGGTTTAAAGAATCCTGTGATGTATCCAACATACACTCTGTTACTAGGCAATTCTCTATACATCTCTCATGCTTCAGCACCTACCTATGATGGGAACCAATCATTAACTACTTTTTTGTCTAAGACTGTTCTTTCAAGGATAATTAAATACAAACAGCTTCGCTCTGCTCTACACAGGGCAACTGACTATCCTACATAAGAAAGGAAATGTTTCATGAAATTCAATGATAAACAAGTTGGTTTGCAGTCTACTGTAAAAGAAGTAGGCTGTATAAGTGTGAGATCCCCAACTGCTATGTAAACCTACTTCATACACACATACATCTGCAGTTCTGTGTTTCCCACATAAACAGGCAAGGAAGAGCAGCTCAGAAATAATGCCCATACTAACTACCATATCCTTAATGACAAGGTCATCTGTATCAAACAGAAATTTCCCTCTTCCATCAGCATCTCAGGAATCACAGCATGCAAATTTGTTAGTTTACAGAGAGGGTAAAGTTCGAGAACATTTATTTCTTCAAATTACATCTCAATCACAATCCCCTCCCTACTCCCCACTCCAGTTCCACCCTCTCACCCTCTTCACCCTCACACACATCCCATTCACTTCCTTTTTTTTTTTAGCTTAAGATATATCTCCCCCCCCAACAGCTTCCCCTTTCATGCCAACAAATGGCTCTTTCTCTTATAACAACAAATATAACACAAAACAACAAAAATAATTAGGCCACAATTACGAAAATTATAAGGCTTAGCATACATTCCCAATGTCCAGTCCATACATATTTGACAACCGACTTTAACATTCTACTATGCATCCATCTCTATGAGTTTAAAGTTCTATATCCAATTTAGTTTCCATCCTAACTTGCATCACCATCTTTAAAACATCTTCTTAGATCCAAAACACCCTCTTAACTCCTAAACAACTCAAAATTTAACCATGAGACTATAACTATGTAGTCTTCAACCACATCAGAGACCTGAGAAGGATAAATATACCTGAATAAACAGGAAGTGCAGAGCCAGCAGCTTCCAAAACTAAGAAATGATAAACAACTGGCTGCCTGGACAGTCCCCAATTTCTCTCCATACATTAGAGCATCAATCTTCAGCCTTTGGCTCAGTTTCTCTGACAGACGTTATTAAAACCTTTTATGCCTTTTTTTTTGTTGTTGTTGGGTTTTTGTTTGTTTTGGGGATTTTGTTTTTTTTTTCTTTTGAGACAGGATATCCAGCCTCATCTAGAGTTCACAATGTAGCCCAGGCTTGCCCTGAACTCATAGAAATCCTCATAACTCACACACTTTCCTGCTGGGATTCCATATGTGAGGCTACCATTCATCACTCTTGGAAGCCTCCCTGATAGGGCATCTCTGAGACATGACGAATTAAATAATGCCTGATCACTGCCAAAATCTTGATACAGTGGCACCTACAGTGTTCATACCTGAGTTCATCTCAGGCAAGCTCAATCTACCACATCATTTGCAGGACTCTGGCCAGGCCTGGGCACACCTGCATGTGTGCTGGATTTCTAGCAGAGGAATCTTCACTGCTGTAGAAAGTTTGGAGGGAGATTCCTTGTCTTTGTTTCTTTCCTACTGCTGTGCTAAACATGCTAATAAAAGAGGCTTAAAGGAAAAAAAAGTTCCAGCACCTTCACAATTCTTGACGCATAACATACTAAATATTATATATATTTATATTCTATCAATTGGAAACCTAAAATCTGTAAGTGAGTAGGTAATTATGACAAAATAAAAATTACTAAGTGCCATTCATTCATTTAATAATTTACTTAACATTAATTTGAAAAAACCCAATAGAGAACATGTAACATATCTGTAAAGATATAAGAAGTAAGAATACATCTATTTTTTAAAAGTTGGGAATGATAACTGCCAGGAGAGATGGCTCAGAGGTTAAAATCACTTGCTTTTCTTCAAGAGGACCTGGGTTCTATTTCCAGCACCCACATGATGGCTCACAAACATTTGTAACTTTAGTTCTATAGAATAGATAATCAGTCTTTTCTATCCACTGTGGACTCAGAATATGAGTATGATACACAAACATTCATACATGGAAAATACCCATACCAATGAAATTAAAAAGACAACAACAAAATTGGAAAAACCACCTTTCACACATGGGGGCTGGAAAGGGGACATTAACAGAGATGTGTAGGAAATAATTTATAATACATAGATGAGTAGATGATAGATAAGTAGACTGATAGGTAGATAATATATAGATGATAGATGGTGATGATAGATAGATAGAGATGATAGAACATTGTAGTATAATAAAATGTCTAATAAATATGTCTAAGAGAGAAGTGTCGCAGTTTTAGTGAATACAATAAAGAAGGCCTTCAGAGAAAAATGGATGTGCAAGAAACAGCTGGAGTAGCAGGTGAGGAAGCAAGCCTATGGTTGTGGACAGAGCACTCACACAAGGGGAACACCAAGAGCCTCAAGTTCCTTGAGAAAATAAATGTCCCTATTTTATAAATATCAACAGAACAAGACATCTGGAGGAAAGCAAGGAAGAATAACATTATAGATGAGGGAATTAGAGACCTGAGATAAGAAAAAAGTGGAATGTTTTAGGACTCTGAATGACAAAATGTACATAAAAATATATTTATGTTATATGTTAAATAAATATGAAATAAATCCATTTATGAACACATATTATATATATTGTTATATATATTAATCATATAGAATGAATATTATATATAAATTAGAAACTAACTGATAAAATAAATATATTGCAAAAATCTAGACAAGGAAGGAATACATGCTTTGTACCATATACCTACCAAAAAGTCTATGTCAAGGTATGTCCCAAGCCCTAGAGGGGATCCCATTACTGATGTTTTGCTAAATGGGCATGTAGTCACTCTGCCTTCTAAGTATTTATGTTTATATACATGGACTAGTGCTCTTCCAGACTTGGTCAGAGTAGATTATTTTTATAGCAAATAGTGGTTAATGCAGAAACTCATGAATGGGCTAGGCTCTGAGAACAAGTGACTGTTGAGTACTCGGTACTAAATGGACATTTATGTTAACATCCTCCAGGGCCCATAGAGCATCATGGGAATGGAGGTGAAAACTCTACAAGAGCCAGAGAATAGGGTGAAGAGTGTTATGAAGTGCTGTCTACAGATATGATATGGATATTGCAATAATGAATTCATAGGAGCTGTGGTTACCTGCACACACACACACACACACACACACACACACACACACACACACATATAGTCTCACAGACACACACGCAAACACACAGACACACACACAAACACACAGACACACATACAAATACACATTCAAAAATAGGAGGGAACTAGTTAAGAAGAAGAGAGGCAACAGGAGAAGGACCATAAAAGGAGAAAAAACAGTAAGGAGATCAATATGATTGCAATACATTACACATATGTAGGATATTATCCAAAATAAATATTGATAAATTCCTAGGTTTGTATTATATTACATGCTAAACTGTAAACATGAGATTATTAAAAATACAAAAATAGAAATTAATGCAAAGACAGAAAGTTTCCCAAAACAAAAAGCACAAGGCCTGACAGGCCCACTTGAATTTTAAGAGACTTTAAAGGTCCAATATCAGTTTGCATAAAATAAAATGTAAGAGGTATTTTCAAATAGATTCAACAAATTCAGTATTATTCTAACACCAAAACTTTATAGGGACAAGGGGAAAGAGAGAGAAACATAGAGAGGGGGATCTTTGATGAATGAACATATATGCAAAGTTCTTCCACAAATTATTTTCAAGTTCAATTTAACAACACCTAAAAATGTTACATATGATCAAACTGGTTCTAGACCAGGGATATAATGACAACTCAAAACAAATAAATCAAATATAACATAAATAAAACCACAAAAAATGCTTAACCATTTTAATAAATATGAAAAAGACATTTGATATGAAAAAGACATTTGGGAGAAGTTAGAATTCTTTCATGATGAGTACCCTGAAAAAAACTGGGTAATGGAAGGCTCACACTTTGTCAGACTAAAGATCTATCTATCTATCTATCATTTATCTAATAAACTCATTACTCTGGGTTTTTAAATCAGAAACAAGACAAAGATATCTACTCTTACTGCTCCTATTCTAACTTAGTATGTGATAAATTAGTGAGAGCAATAAGACAAAAGAAAAAATAAGGAATAGAAATTAAGTGAGGAAGAAATCAATGTGACCCTATTTTCAGACAATATGATCCTCTAACTATAAGATTCTAAAGACCACTGGGAGAGTTTCAGATTAAAAAAAAAAAAAACAAATTAAGCATTGTAGCAGGTTACAAAATCAACAAACAAAAAAGAATCAATTGTTTTTCTTGTTTACCAATAGTGAGCCTGCTGAGAAAGAAATCAAGGAAATTATCTCATGTACAATAGCCTAAAAGAGAACAAAACACCTATTCATACCATGGTAATGAAAGGCCTCTACATAGAAAAGTGTAAAACACCAAAGAAAGAAATTAAAGATGTTTCAAAAGATACTCACATTCCCATACACACAACTGTGGAAAATCAATATTTTTAAAAACTGCCATTTACCAAAATATTCCACAGATTCAGTGCAATCCCCATCAAACTATAAATGACATTTTCATAGAGATAGGATAAATGAAACTAAAATTTGAATTGGAGCATGAAATACTCTGAATAACAATCCTGAACAATGAAATTCTAGGATTATTACAGTGCCCAATTACACATTTTTTTTCCTACAGATCTACAATAACTAAAGCAGCATGATGCTGGCTCCAGTTCTGGCATGTGAGCTAGTGGAATAATAGAATAGAAGACCCAGAAATGAGCCCATAAAGCTATAAGATAGCATCCTTAGCAAAAGAGTCTGAATCACATATTGGAAACACAACTTCAACAATTATGATAAGGAAACTGGACATCCATATATATAACACTGAACTAGATCTCCATTTCTCACCCAGTATAAAGATCAAGTCAAATGAATGTAACTCCTAACATACTAGGAGAAAACTTTCAAGGGAACTAAGATGGCAGCAGCCAGCAGGGACACATTTTGAGCAAAGGAAAAACAGCTGGAACATCGCAGATATATAAGCACACTGAGCAACAATCTGAAAGGCTCAAATCTGCTGCGGCTCATTCAGTGAACCCAGGGACTAATAAAAGTCCCTGGGAGAGACTCTCAGACACTCAGATAAAACAACCAGCTAGCTGCAGAAACCTCAGAAGCAGGAGAGCTTCATAACAAGAGGAGCCCATGGGTCTGAGTCAATCAGTTCCTCCCTACTTCCTGAGCCCCAGCTTCCACACAATCACTCCACCACCCAAAAGAGAACCAGCAGAGCCACAGGAACAGTAAGATCAGAGTGGGCTGAAAGGTATGTGGTCAAGCTAAAAGGCAGCAGAGCTCTACTGAATCTAAGTCCTATGGATGGGTTGTGGCATTCCTAGTGGATCTCCCTGCCAGTGCACCTTGCCCCTCCTGGGCAGAATACCCAGTGTTCAGCATCTACAGTTCTGGCACTGGAGCATTGGGTTCTTGGCCATTGCACACTTCCTGAGTGACACAAACTACACCAGGGACAACCTATGAGGAGCCCCCTGGGGGAACTACGACCACAGATCTGACCCTTGGACTCAACACATGATCAGCAGGGGATCGGCAGCTTGGCTGATAATCCATGGTCTTCCAAACCCCCACTGACCTCACTAAAAAGTCTTGCTGGATTTCAGGACCCTGCAGGATGGAATAACACATCCTACCCAAATCCCTGACCTGAGAACCCAGTTGAGACACAACAGGAAGGCGTGAATTTGAGTGGCCCACTGAGATCCAGCCCCCAACACAAGGCCCCACCCAGCTTGTGGAGAGCTACAGACCACCAAGATTATACAGCCTCTACACCAAAGCTCCTTCCTTGGCACCAGGTCCAGAAGATGCTAGGAACAATGAGCTAAGGACAACCAGATGAATAAAGGCCACTGCAAGAAAATAACCAACAAAAATCAGGGAAATGTGACTCCAACAAAATTCAGCGATGCTAGTATAGGAAGCCCTGACCATCCAACCACAGCTGAAATACATGAAAATGATGACAAATCTGTACTTAGGAAAATGATAGAGGACTTGTAAGAAGAAAATAAATCCCTGAGAGAATTTAAAGATCACAATACTATAATTGAAAGTAATGGAGAATTCTATTAGAGACATCCAAGCTAACTCAGTCAAAAAAGAGTGGGAAAGAGATAAGACTATGAAAGATTTGCAGGCAAAGACAACCAAATTGGAACAATAAATGCATAAAACAAGACCTGAAATTAAAAATGGAAGCAATAGAAGGGAGATCCAAGATGGCAGCAGATGGCAAGGCCACAATTTGAGTACAGGGAAAGTAGCTAAAACATCGCAGAAATATAAATAAGCTGAGCAACAACCTGTGGGGTCTTATCCAGCAAACCCAGGGACTAGTGGGGGTCCCAGGGTAGGATCCCTGGAATAGAGTCTTGGGGCCCAAAGCAGAGGCCAGTGGTGCAGGGCACAGGCTGGGGGCCCAAGGCAGAGGCCAGCAGCATGGGACCCAGAGCAGAGGCTGGTGCAGAGCCCAACACAGACCAGAGACCAGCTCAGACCCTGCTGCAGAAGCGGGCATAGCCACACAAATACTCAGGGGATAGCTCCAAACCTCAGACAGTGGTACTCACGGCATTCCATATAGGAGAACTACAGGTTCACCTAGGTTTATCTCCAGCAGAGCGGCTGGCTGGGAGGCACAAGCATATCTGGGCTTACCAGAAAGGTGATGGGCATAAAGATCCCTCTCCTGGATATACAATCACTTGGAAGAAAGGGCAGAGGGCTGCTCTTCCTGCACCAGTACAGTCTCCCACAGATCTGATGAATGCAGGGCCTTGGAAGGCAGCCTCAGCTACCAGATAGAGGTACCTCCTGGCTACCTGAGCACCCAATATTGACACAGACACTGCAACACTATAAAGAGGAAGGCAGTGCCACTAAAATGGTTCAGAGGACATCAGGAACAATCAGCTTAGGGCAACCAGGTGGCTAAATGTCATCAAAAGAACAAAACTGACAAAAATCAGGGAAATATGACTCCAACAAAATTCAGCAAGCTTAATACAGCAAGCCCTGAATATCCCACCACAGCTGAAACACATGAAAATGATGACAAATCTATACTTAGAAAAATGATGGAGCCCTTACAAGAAGAAATTAAATCCTGAAAGAATATAAAGATTCCTCAATTTTACAAATGAAAGCAATGGAGAATACCCTTAGAGAACTCCAAGCCAAAGCAGCCCAACATGAACGGGAAAGAGACAAAGCAATGAAAGATTGGAAAGACTTAGAGACAAAGGCAAGCAAATTGGAACAGGAAAGGTATAAAATGAATAAAATTGTTCAAGACTTGAAACTGGAAGTGGAAGCAATAAGGAAAACACAAGCAGAGATCATCTTGAAGGTTAAAAATCAAGGGAAGAGAACAGGAACTACAGTCATGAGTATCAAAAATAAGATACAAGAGATGGAAGACAGAATCTCAGGTGTGGAAGATTGAAGAAATCAATACAACAACCAAAGGAAATGAGAAATCTAAAAAAGTTCTCAGCAATAACATCCAAGAAATTAAGGATTCAATGAAAAGACAGAACCAAAGAATTATAGGCATAGAGGAAAGAGAAGACTCCCGACTCCAAGGTCCAGGAAACATCTTCAACAAAATCATAGAAGAAAACTTCCCAAACCTACAGAAAGTGATGCCAGTAAAATTCCAAGAGGCATACAGAACACCAAACAGATTAGATTAGAAAAGAAATTCCTCTCGGCACATAATAATCGAAACTCCAAATGTACATAACAAAAAAAAAATATTAAAAGCTGTAAGAGAAAAAGGTCAAGTAACATAATGGCAGACCCATCAGAATTACACCTGACTTCTCCTCAGAAACTTTAAAAGCCAGAAGGGCCTGGACAGATGTCCTACAAGCCCTGAGAGAACATAGGTGCCCAGCCAGACTACTATATTCAGCAAAACTCTCTATCAACATAGATGGATAAAACAAGATATTCCTTGAAAAAACAAAACTTAAACAGTATCTACCCACAAATCCACCCCTACAGAAGATTCTAGAAGGAAAATTCTATCCCAGAAAAGATAACTACACCCAAGAACACAGAGGAACAAAAAACTTCACTGCAGCTAAACCAAAAGAACACACAACCATCTCCTACATCAAAATAACAGGAAATAACAACCTTTGGTCATTAATATTCATCAACATCAATGGACACAACTCTCCCCCAAAAAGACACAGGTTTACAGAATGTATCTGTAACAAGACCCATCATTTTGCTGCATACTAGAAACACATTTCACTAACAAAGATAGACACTAACTTAGAGTAAAGGGCTGGGAAAAGGTTTTTCAAGCAAATGGACCCAAGAAGCAAGCTGGAGTAGCCATCTGAATATCAAATAAAATAGACTTTAAACTGAAGTTAACCAAAAAAGATAGAGAAGGGCACTACATACGGCTTAAAGGAAATTTTTATCAAGACATAGCAGCTTTATTTGTAATTGCTAGAAACTGGAAACAACCCAGATGTCCCTCAACTGACGAATGGATTAAAAAAAAAAAATTGTGGTACATTTACACAGCTATCAGAAACAAGGAAATCATGTAATTTGCAGCCAAATGGATGGAACTAGAAAAGCTCATCCTGAGTGAGCTAACTCAGAATCAGAAAGATGCACATGGCATCTACTCACTTATAATTGGAATTTATCCGTATAGTACAAGATAGCTATCCTACAACCATCACACCAAAAAAGATGAGTAACATAGCCTTTGTTACCTATCAATGGCACAATTTGCCCTATGGGTGCTGCCTTGTAGGCCCCCAGTGCAAGAAGAAGATCTTAGCCCTCATGTGACTGTTGAACTGGGAGGGGCTGATTTGTTGGGACACTCCACATCAGAGGATTGGAAGGGTAGGAGAGGGAGGAGAAGGTGGGTGTGTGGAACTGGGAGAGGTGGAAAGAGAGCACTATGATGGAGATGTAACTTGATGTTATAAATAAACATTACAATAAAAAATAAAATAAAAGTGCAAAAAAAAAAAGAAATGGAAGCAATAAAGAAAACACAAGCAGAGTCAATCCTGGAGGTGGAAAATCAAGGAAAGAGAACAGGAACTACAGACATGAATATCACACATAGGATATAAGGAACTGAAGACAGAATCTCAGGTGTGGAAGACTCGATTGAATAAATCAGTACAACAACTACACCCACAACATCCAAGAAATCAAGGATTCAATGAAAAGATTTGAAACCTAAGAGTTATATGCATAGATAAAAGAGAAGACTCCCAACTCCAGGGTCCAGGAAACATTTTCAAAAAATCATAGAAGAGAATTTCTCAAACCTAAAGAGAGAAATGCCAGTAAAATTCCAAGAGGCCTACAGAACTCCAAGCAGATTAGACCAGAAAAGAAATTCCTCTCACCACATGATAACTGAAACACCAAATATACAGAACAAAAAAAAAGAATATTAAAAACTTTAAGAGAAAAAGGTCAAGTAACATATAATGGCAGACCCATCAGAATTACACCTGACTTCTCCTCAGAAACTTTAAGTGCCAGAAGGGACTGACTGGGTAGACATTATACAAGTCCTAAGAGTCCATAGGTGCCAGTCAAGATTATTATACCCAGCAAAACTTTCTATCAACATAGATGGAAAAACTAGATATTCCATGACAAAACCAAATTTAAGCAATGTCTATCCACAAATACACCTCTAAAGAAGATTTTAGAAGGAAAATTCCAACCCAGAGAAGATAACTAAACCCAAGAAAATATAGGAAACAAAAATCTCCACTGCAGCCAAACCAAAAGAAACACACAACCACCTCCTACATCAAAATAACAGGAAATAGCAACTTATTGTCATTAATATCTCTCAACATCAATGGACTCAACTCCCCAATAAGAAGGCAGGCTTACAGAATGGATCAGTAAACAAGACTCCTTATTTTGCTGCATACAAGAAATGCACCTCACTAAAAAAATAGACTCTATATCAGAGTAAAGTACTGGGAAAAGTTTACCAAGCAAACAGTCCCAGTAAGCAAGCTGGAGTAGCCATCCTAATATCAAATAAAATAGACTTTCAACTGAGATTAATAAAAAAGATAGTGAAAGACACAACATACTCATCAAAGGAAAAATTCATCAAGATGAGATCTCAATACTAAATATCTATGCCCCAAATACAAGGGCACCCACATTTTTAAAAGAAACTCTTCTAAAGCTGAAACTGCACATCAATCCTCACACATTAATAGTAGGAGATTTCAATACCCCATTCACACCAATGGACAGGACATTGAGATAGAAACCAAACAGAGAAATAATGAGACTAACAGAGGTCATGTACCAAATGGACATAACAGATATATATAGAACATTTCACTCAAACACAAAAGAATACACCTTCTTTTCAGGACCTCACAGAACCTTTTCCAAAACTGGCCATATAGTCAGTCACAAAACAAGCCTCAACAGATAGAAGAAAATTGAAATAATACCTTGTATCTTATCAGACCACCATGGATTAAAGCTGGACTTCAACAACAACAGAAATAACAAAAGGCCTACCCATTTATGGAAACTGAACAACTCTCTACTCAATGACCACTGAGTCAGGGAAGAAACAAAGAAGTAAATTAAAGACTTCCTAAAATCCAATGAAAACAAAGGCACAAAATATCCAAACTTATGGGACACAATGAAAGCAATGTTATGAGGGAGGTTCAGAGCACTAACTGCCTTCAAAGAGAAAATTGTGACAGTTCATATTAGCAAACTAGCAGCACAACTGGAAGATCTAGAAAAAAAAAAAAGAAGAAGCAAATGCTCCCAAGAGGAGCAGATGGCAGGAAATCAATAAACTTAAGTCTGAAATTAACAACTTAGAAACAAAAAGAACAATACAAAGAATCAACAAAAACAAGAGTTAGTTCTTTGAGAAAATCAATGAAATAGACATACCATTAACCAAACTAACTAAAGGTAGAGGGAAAACACCCAAATCAACAAAATCAGAAATGAAAGGGGAGAAATAACAACAGACATCAAGGAAATTCAGACAATCTTTAGGTCTTACTTTAAAAAACTCTATTCCACAAAATTTGCAAACCTAGTCAAAATGGACAATTTTCTTGATAGACTCCATGTAACAAAGTTAAATCAAGATCAGGTTAGCAAATTAAACTGTCCTATAAGCCCTAAGCAAATAGAAGCAGTCATTAAAAGCCTCCCAACCAAAAAATAGCTGAGGGCCAGATGGTTTCATCACAGAATTCTATCATGCTTTCAAAGAAGAGCTAACACCAATACTCTTCAAACTCTTCCACAAAATAGAAATAAAAGGAAGACTGCCAAACTCATTCTATGAGGCTACAGTCACTCTGATTCCTAAACCACACAAAAACAGAACAAAAAGAGAGAATTTCAGACCAATTTCCCTCATGAATATAGACTCAAAAATACTCAATAAAATACTTGCAAACTGAATTCAAGAGCACATCAAAAGAATCATACACCATGATCAAGTAGGCTTCATCCCCAAATTGCAGGGGTGATTCAACTTAGAAAGTCCATCAACGTAGTCCACCATATAAACAAGATGAAAGAAAAAAACCTGTGATCATCTTGTTAGATACTGAAAAAGCATTTGACAAAATCCAACACCCCTACATGCTAAAAATCCTGGAGAGACCTGGCGAACAAGGATCATACCTAAAAATAATAAAAGAAACATACAGCAAGCCAGTAGCCAATGTCAAATTAAATGGAGAAAAATTTAAAACATTTCCCCTAAAATCAGGGAAAAGGTAAGTATGTCCACTCTCCCCATAGTTCTGCAACATAGTACTTGAACTTTTAGCTAGAGCAACTAAACAACCAAATTTGGTCAAAAGGATACAAATTGGAAAGGAAGAAGTCAAAGTGTCCCTATTTGCAGATGATATTATAGTATACAAGAGTGACCTCAAAAATTCCACCAGAGAACTCCTGCAACTGATAAACACCTTCACCAAGGTGGTTGGATACAAAATTAATTTTAAAAAATTAATAAACCTTCTTTATACAAAAGATAAATGGGCCAAGGAGGAAATCAGGGAAACATACCATTCACAATATCCACAAACAATATAAAATTCCTGGGGGAAATTCTAACTAAGCAAGTGAAAGACTTGTACAACAAGAACTTTAAGTCCTTGAAGAAAGAAATTGAAGAGGACATCAGAAAATGGAAAGATCTCCCATGCTCATGGATAGGTAGGATCAACATTATAAAAATGGCCGTCCTACCAAAATTAATATACAGATTCAGTGCAATTCCTATCAAAATATAAATAAGGTTATTTAAAGACATTGAAAGAACAATTCTCAACTTCATATGGAATAACAAAAAACTCAGAATAGCTAATTCAATCCTGTATAAGAAATAAAATCTGGAGGTATCATCATTCCAGATTTCAAGCTATACTTCAAAGCAATAGTTATAAAAACAGCATAGTACTGGTATAGAAACTGACCAGTTGATCAATCAAATCTAATTGAAGACCCAGAAATAAACCTTCACACCTATGGTCACTTAACTTTTCTCAAAGAAGCCAAAACTGTACAATGGGAAAAGGAGAGCATCTTCAACAAATTGTGCTGGTCTAACTGGATGTCAACGTGTAAAAGAATGCAAATAGACCCATATTTATCACCTTGCATAAAACTTAAGTCCAAGTGGATCAAAGACCTCAACATAAAGCCTGAAACACTAAATCTAATAGAAGAGAAAGTGAGGAAAAGCCTTGAAAACATTGGTAGAGGTGACAAATTCCTGAATAGAACAACATTAGCTCAGGCTCTAAGAACAACAATCCATAAATGAGACCACATGAATCTGGAAAGCTTCTGTAAGGCAAAGGACACTATCATTAGGACAAAACAGAAACCCACATATAGGGAAAATATCTTTACCAACCCCACATCTGACAGAGAGTTAATATCTATAATTTGTAAAGAAGTCAAAATATTAAACACCAAGAAACCAAATAATCCAGTCAAAAAATGGGAAACAGAGCTAAAGCAAGAATTCACAAAAGAGGAATCTCTAATGTCTGAGAGACACTTGAAGAAATGCTCAACATCCTTAATCATCAGAGAAATGCAACTCAAGACAATTCTGAGATTCCATCTCACAACTGTCAGAATGGCTAAGATCAAAGACTCAAATGATAGCACATGCTGACGAGGTTGTAGAGAAATTCCTGCATTGCAGGTGGGAGTGCAAACTTGTACAACCACTATGGAAATCAGTCTGGTGATATCTCAGAGAACTTGGAATAGGTCTACAACAAGACCCATTCATACCACTCCTGAGTTTATATCCAAACGATTCCTCACCAAACCACAAGGACATTTCAACTATATTCATAGCAGTTTTATTTGTAATAGATAGAAACTGGAAACAGCCCAGATGTCCCTCAACTGATGAATGGATTAAAAAAAAAGAAAAACAAAAACAACAAAAAACTGTGGTACAGTTACTGACTGGAATACTACTCAGCCATCACAAAGAAGGAAACATTCAATTTGCAGCTGAATGGACAGAACTAGAAAAGCTCACTCTGAGTGAGCTGACATAGACCCAGGAAGATTCACATGGCACCTAATCACTTATTTTAGCCATATAGTACACTATAACTATCCTACAACCAACAGACTGAAAGGAACATGAACCTGTTAGTGGGACATTTTGCCCTTGTGGAGCTGCCATGTAGGCCCCCAATTTTTGAGTAAGCTCTTAGCCCTCATGTGACTGCTGAACTGAGGGGGGCTGATATGTATGGGCTCCCCACTTGAGAGGAGTAGGATAGGTGGGAGAAGGGTGAGAAAGTGGAGAGAGGGACCAGAAGGGGACTGTGATGGAGATGTAACTTGAAGTAATAAATAGACATTTTAAAAAACCTTTCAAGATGTAGACACAAGCATAAGAACTCTGGATAGGACTTCGATTGCTCAGAAAATACAAACAAGGATTGACAAATGGGATTTCATCAAATAAACATTTCTTCACACACCAGACTGGGTAGTATACCACTTTAATTCAAGCACTCAAGAGACAGATGCGTGTGGACATTTATGAATTTGAGAACAGTCTTATCTATACTGTTAGTTCTAGGCCACCCAAGGCCACATAATAAGAGAATCTCTCAAAAATATTTAAAAAATACAAAATAAGAAAATTAAGAGACATGAAAGAAAATATTTGTCACCTATTAAACAGCAAGCAGTTATTATTCAGGATTCACAAATAATTAAAAACTTTAAACTTCAGAAAAATAATCTAATCAATTTAGGGGCAAATTTTCTTAAGAGACATGTTAAAAGAAAGAACAAAGGGTCAACAAATACAAGAAAACATGTTCACCATCTTTAGACAATAGGAAAGTAAAATCTAAGACTACATAGAGACTCGATCTTATCTTAATCAGAATAACTATAATCAAGAAATAAAAAGGAAAAAAAAAACACTTATACCTTGTGTCTGGGAATTGAATTTAGTCCAACCAATATGGAAGTTTCTCAAAAAAGAAAAAGAAAGAAAGAAAGGAAGGAAGGAAGGAAGGAAGGAAGGAAGGAAGGAAGGAAGGAAGGAAGGAA
>CAJQZJ010009351.1:10608565-10657707 GCA_907164525.1 Lophiomys imhausi | reverse complement strand
GAAGGAAGGAAGGAAGGAAGGAAGGAAGGAAGGAAGGAAGGAAGGAAAGAAGAAAAAGAAAAGAAAAGAAAAGAAAAAGGAAAAAAATGTAAGAAAAACTACCAATCAATCCAGCTACACAAGTCCTAGGCACATACGTGAAGAATCAAAGCCAACATACAACATAGATACTTGCCACCCAAGCTGTTCACACAGCATATCATATGACAGAATTTACTTTTATTAAAGATATGTATAAATACTCAGCACATTATCTTATATGAAATAGGCTAACATTCTGCAATGGAAGAATACTATATAATTAATCTATATGGATGTCTTTGAGTAGACCAACTTCTATAGAGAGACAATAGAACAGGAGTTTACTGTTGCTGAAAGATAAGAGAATAAAGAGTTGTTGTTTAATAGCTAGAGTTTCCGGGAGATTGATGTGTATTAGACACAGATAGTAGTGATGGTTTTAGAACAATGTGGATACATAAATACTGCCTAACAGCACAGTAAAGAAGCTTGAGACTGTAATTTATTTTTAAGAGCACGAATAACTTAACTCAGGCTAACTGTAGCTGAGGATAACCTTTAACTTCTGATTCTCCTGCCTCTACTTTCTTACTGCTGGCATTATAACTCTGAAGAACCATTTTTTATTTTATACTGTGCTAGGTATTCAACTCCCAGCTTCATACCCAAAGATATGTACTCTACTAGCACACTCACATTGTCAGCTATTAAATTATATATTATATGTATTTCATCATCATAAAGAAAAAATGAGAGAGAAAAGACAAAAAATAAAGGACATGAAATTCCAGTGGTTTAAGACATGAGCTATATGAGTAAGAATGTAGACAATGCGAGTAAAGTGATGAAGCTCTAAACTGAGAGAAGAAAAAAACATGCAACAAATGCCTTGGTCTTGTAGCCCCAAGAATCCCAGTTACACTAACAACTCGAAGAGGTCAAAAAGTAGCTATTTTCACAGTCTGGAGAGGGAAGTCATATCTACAGATATTTTTATTACAACTTTATGATGTGCTAAGCCAAGAGGCAAATCACACCATCCTGGGCTTCTGTTCTCCAGTCCTATGGGATAAAGCTGCCCTACTGAATAGGTGAACTGACTGCAGCACCCTTCCTCATTTCTTCTCACCTTACCATTCAAAACTCCTCCGGTGCTCAAGTCACCAATGTAAAGTAGCAAGATATCTCCCTAGAACCTGCATCCCTCCCTGCATGTGTTTTGAACCACATGTAAGTATAAAACAAACATAATATATATATATTATATATATAAATATTAGATAAGTAGTCACAGAGTTTAGGGAATAATGGCAACCTCTACACAGCTTTAGCACAAGCATAAAATTTTGATTCAAATATTTTTCATTTTTATTAAGTAGAATCAGCAGATACTGGAACAATGAATTCAGAGCTCTAATTTTAATAACTGAGCATTGTCTTCAACCATGGCACTTGTAGTAGTTAGTCACACATGCTGGAAAGCTCTTAGACTAATAGAAAAAATGTCTGGTAAAAATAGCAGAAGAATTGGTTGGCAGGTGCTGTCTCCCAAATTCTAAGGATAACACCTCATTTTTATCTGCCTCCCATTCTTTCTATTATAGAGAACTGGAAATTATTCTTTGAAAGCAATATGCTTTATTAAAAAAAAAACTTGAATTACTCCTTTTATTAAAAAGTTCCAGATATTACATTATGGTGTGTTTATGTGGGGCTCCCTTTGAGTCCTTTGGTGTTCCTGGCACTCAAAATCACAATTTATAATATTTTAGTTTCCTAAATTCTCAGAAATATGCTCCAAACACTTATTTAGTCCCTAGAAATACTGTATATTCCCTAAAGATATCAGAGAGAAGGCCTGTGCTGCTCAATAAAAATAACCTACAATATAACTGGAAAAGCATAAGGGATGTAGTAATAAAATAATTATTAATATTAGACATGTACTATCATAAAATAAAAGCAAACCATTAAATGGTGGTAAACATAAATATATGTGAATTTTAATTAGGTTTGATTGGAACTGGACCTTAAAGATGGTTAAGATCAAAATAAGTGGTTTGGAGAAAGATGAGGGACACCACATGCTGGGTAATAAAAGGATCCTAAGGATTTCTTTTCTTTTTAAAAAAATATTCAAGTTATATATCGATTGCAGCCCCCTCCCTCTCCCCTCCCGGCCCTACCTTCCTACCCTCTTTCCCCTCCCCCTCCTCTCCTTCTCCTTGGATGAAGAACAGAATGGTAGTCTACAGATTGGGAAAGATCTTCACCAACCCCACAGCCAAGGGGTACAGAGCTAAACTGAGATTCACAAAAGAGGAATCTCTAATGGCTGAGAAGCACTTGAAGAAAATTGAGAATTTTAATCAAAGTTAGTGCCAAATTAACCTATTCCTCTTCTAATTCTTTGGATAATTGGGTTTTTACCAAGGAATGTAAACTATCAGACATCATTTACCTAGTCTGATATAGAGATCATTACTTTACAAATATCTGATTAGTAAAAATTTAAGGTTTTATGCCAAAAAACAAAACTCTTAAAAAATAAATCACTAATTTTTGTCTATACTGGGTGTTTCTTATTACCAATGGGGGGGAAACATGTTTTATATTATTGTAATTTTCATAGATTTTTTTTCTACTGTTCACATAAATTATAAACTAATGTTCACTGTAGAATAAATAAACAAATTTTTCTTTTCTTGTACCATTTTCTACAGCAGGTATTAGTCATTATAAAGAGTAACTGTTATTATTTTATTGACAACGAAGTACTTGTAGTCCTTTTTATGCAAATATATCTAGAATCTATCTCTGTGCTTCTCACTGAAGGAACAAATTCTTTCTCTTTTTGCCATACGAACTCAGCAAAATGATGAAAATAATAAAAATATATTGACTGCAATTTAAGAAGTAATGGGGCTGTTTTAAAACCTTTTGATTAAATGGCATGGGTGTAGGAAGGTTACATTATTTGAGAAGCTTGCAAGATTAATTTTCCTGAAGACTCAGTAGAGAAAATGAAAATCAACCTGAGACACACTTTAGAGCCCAGCTCTATACCTGCACCTGCAAACAACTCCGACCCTCCCTTTTCCCTGCATCTCTCTTTCTCTTTAGCTACAAAGAGAATACAAATGCACTTCAGTGCAGTCAGATACAAAGGTAGTACTTAGAAGAATATGAGAGTACTGTGTTATATTTTGGTTTGCTCACGTGGATACCCCAAAGATAGATTCAAATGAAACCAAGAAGCACATGCATCACTACCAGTGTGGGAAAATTCTACAAGACTGTTTGGAAAAGTGGTGTTAAATAGTAAAGGATTAATGTTTTCTCTATTTTGTGCACATATGGGTGTCTGAATATGAAAATCAATGTGCTTGAACTTGAATATGAAAATTAACATGCAGTAGATAGAAGAGGCGAGAGAAGGATCAAAATGACTACAGTTTATAGCAGCAGCAACCAATAAACCACTTATACTTCTGATTTGAAAGCTTTAAGAGTGAAGTACAATGCTCTTGCTGAAAATGATATCCCAAATGAGCTCAAAGTAATGATACAGAAAAATCATTCCCCAGACAGCATTTAGAACTGACACTAAAATATGATTTTTATTCTCATTGAAAGGTTTTTTAATAAACATCATTATTTTAACCTTAGTAGAATTTTCTTTTTTTAATGTTTATTTATTACTTCAGGTTACATCTCTATCATAGTACCCTCTTTTCACCCCTCCCAGTCCCACCCTCCCACCTTCTACCCCCATCAATTCCATCCCACTCCTAGTGGAGTGCCCCTACTTAACAGTCCCCCCACCCCTGTTGAGCAGTCATATGAGGGCCGAGAGCCTCCTCATGCACTGGGGGCATGCAAGGCAGCACCACTACAGTAAACTGTCTCATTAACAGGTAACAAAGTCTGTGTTCCTGTTCCTTTTGGTGCATTGGTTGTAGTGTGGTTATCCTGTACTATATAGCTAAAATCCAATTATAAGTGAATAGATGCCATGGGCATCCTTCTGAGTCTGGGTTAGCTTACTCAGGATGAGCTTCTCTAGTTCCATGCATTTGGATGCAAATTGCATGATTTCATTGTTTCTGATAGCTGAGTAGTATTCCATTGTGTAGATGTACCACAGGTTTTTTTTTTTTTTTTATCCATTCCTAGGTTGAGGGACATCTAGGTTGTTTCCAGTTTCTAGTTATTACAAATAAGGCTGCTATGGACACAGATGTGGAAACGTCCTTGTGGTTTAGTGAGGAATCATTTGGATATATACCCAGAAGTGGTATAGCTGGTTCTTGAGGTAGAGCTATTCCAAGTTTTCTAAGATATCACCAGATTGATTTCCACAGTGGTTGTACAAGCTTGCACTCCCATCAGCAACGGAGGAGTGTTCCGCCTTTTCCACAACCTTGCCAGCTTGCTGGCATCTGAGTTTTTAATTAAGGGCAATCATTCACTTTTTCTTCCTGCTTTTATTTTCCTGATTTAATATTATTCTCTTCAGACTGAACAAAATACCACAGGCTATTCGGCAGATTTTACCTGTCTGTGGAAATACATTTTAGTTTTTCCTCTATGATCAATGACTTTGATAAGTAAGAATTAATGGGCTGTCTCCCCACTTCTTGGTTTTATGTCACAGGAATGATGAGTCTTCACCAAATGCAACTTTCCATTAGAATATTTTTCAATTATATCCTTCTGTGGAGTTTTTCAGACTGGAAAATAATGTGCAGATTTACGCTTGAGGACAAGAGGAGGAAGATGAGAATCCCTTTTTCTCATAAAAACCTTGATATACTGTTTTATCAGGACTCAATTCCAATATGATTTAGATTTTTTTTAAATAGAAGATGTTCAACAGTTAGCAAATTTAGGTATATTTTGAGATTCCCTCCCTCCTCCTTTTGCCTACAAAAAAATAAAAATAAAACAGGAGCTAGAAAATAGCAACTCATTTTCCAACATATATTGGGATAAAAGTTATAGTTGTATATAGAAACATCTTGCAGAAAGCCTTTCATCTGATAATTATTTTTAAAATACCCCCAATCTTACCAATAGATGTCTCAGAACATATTTTAAAGAGAATATATGTGGAAAAAAATAAAACATGGTCCTAGTCAGTCTCTTCTAATGCAGGAAATGCAAGCGATTTCTCAATGCATTTATTTAATGGAAAGAACTCACAGCATGGATACTGACAGGTGATGGTTTGAAAAAGCCTGCAGTCAACATCTAGACTAAGTATATCAGAAAAATAATGACTCATTCAGTTTTGTGGGCTACTAACTTACTTTTGCCAAACTTCATTGACTTCTATACTAAACAAACTATTTTTTTTTCATGTGAAACAGAGAAAGGTAGAAATAAGAAAGCATTTGAATGTTTTTAATTGCACCAATTTTAAAGTACTGTTTTTAGACAAAAACAAAGCATAGTACTCAGAAAACAGTTTAAAATGCAAAACCCCTATGTGTCTTACAGAATTGTCAAGTAAATTGTAGCTTTTCTCACCTACATCTCATACCAAAGATCAGAATATAATAATATATATGTCTTTTCATCCAATATGGACAAAATAAAAACTTTCCATTGATGTTATTTAGCACATGAAGTCTTCTTTAATGTGACTATAAGTTATTGTCTGAGCAGTACTATGGGAAGTTGCCTCATCTGTGTTAATATATTTATTAATTCATTGAGAATTCTCTACAATGCTTTTTCATCATAACTCTCCTAACTCCTTCCAGATTCACCCCCTCATTTCCATCTCTTTAGTTTTTTAATAGCCCACCTACTACAATTTATGCTGTCCATCTGTTCATGAGTCTGCACCCCTCTACTGGAGCCTGGTCAAAATACCAGAGGCCACAACCTTAAAAAACCTGACCTTATGTCCCCAGAAGCCATCATTTTTCAGCTGCTCCTAAAATTGGGGTGGAAGCTCATGACCTTCTCTCCTCACCATGCTAAAATGTAGAATGGCCTGAGGTTTTTTTAATATTTATTATGTTTTTAATTATGTGTATGTGCATTGTATAGGGGTATATGCAAGTGTTTGGGGTACCTGCAGAGGTCGGAGGCATTAGAACCTCCGTAGCTGGAGTCACATGCTATTGTGAGCTACCCAATATGGGTGTTGAGACCCCAATTATATTCTGTGTGAGCAGTGTGAGCCCTTGATTGCTGAACCATCTCATCACCCCAAAATTTAGTAAAACTATTTCTTGACAAAAGAAGGAACTTCTGAACAGTATCTTGATAACAATGCAAAGTGAAAGCATGTTCACAATTTGGTTTTAAAACAATGAAAAACTTCTTTCTATTTTATGATGTGGCTGCTTATTGGCATAGCACAGTGAAGGGAGGCTAACAATAATTACTAAGTACCACTAAATATTAACATCAGCCAAAAATTTATTCAAAGGAACATCTTGATCTAAGCAAATGTCTAGATCCCTTCAGAAATGAAACTAATCATGCACTCATTGTCATCTGCCTACCATCAAATAACCTGTGCTGGAGGAAAGGATGGTACAGAACTCTAGAATAATTTGGACAAACCTGGATGCTGACTGTTCTGGGTACCGACTCCCACTTACCCACTTAGCAGAACTTCTCCTACTGAGATTCAGTTTGCTTTCAGGAAAGAGATAACAAGAAGAGTTGTAAGTGTTGCCTTTAATGTAAATACAGTTGTCCTCACAAATGGCAACCTAACCTATGTAAAATACTTGTGAACTTTTATGACATGTGATTTTTCCATACCTGCCATGTGCAATCAAACTTCATTGAGAAGCTTGCCTCTTCATGGTTTCTGATGACCAGAATGTCCCATCGAGATGGATTATGTATGACTAGTTATGCAGATGATGTTTCTTCAATGAAAGATCATTTCATTACAGGGTAATGCAATTCACTAAATTATATCACCTAGAGATTCTGGAATCATTTAGTTTGTGTATGTTGTAAGAACATTATGACAGAGATGATGACAAAATTGTTTAAATAGTTCCTATGACTATTTATGGCATGTGACTGTACCTCAGCAAGTATAAAAATACACAGAGGGAATTTAACAAAACACCATAGTCAGTGGTACAGTGGTACAGAAGGAGAAGAGAAGAAGAGAAAGTAGTGGGGAGGCAGGGACATGATTCTTCAAATGTGTACACTTAAGTTGCAAGCTAATTATATTGCAATATAAGTAAATATAAAATATTAAATTAAATTATCCAAAGCTACCAACATTCTCTAAAACTTCACAGTCCATGCATATCTCATACATTTATCTTAAAATAATTTTCTCTCATTATAAAAAATGAATATATAAAATATATTCACCATGTTTCTAAAATCTGAACATAATCCAGAAGTACCAGAACTCTAAATTTTTAATATGCTTAATCATATTTGAAAAAGGTTCTAAAAGAAAAAGCAATCAAATTGGGCTAGCAGTAGCTATAATAACAAGAAAATTATATTAAATTGCAACTAAAACATTAAATATTAGAAGTTTTATAACATAACCATATCATCTATTTTGCAATAAGAATTCTGTTTTTGAGTGAGCAGATAGGAATAGGAGGAGGGGAGGGAAAGGGATCTCAATTGGAATATAAAATAAATAAATTAATTAAATTTTTAAAAGGACTGAAGCATTAGGATTTTTATGAATTATCAGATTCTTAGGAGAAAATTAACACTCCAAAAAACAAAACAAACCAGCAAAGAAATTAAATTAAAGTTCCAAAGGTTGAGAGTTCATTTGATAATTTTAAAGTCAATCTACTATGATTATTATCCCAACAATATTCCTTTTATCATTATAAATCATTTTTACAAATTTATAATATATAATATAAGTTTGGGGTTTTATAAGACAAAGAAAAAAAAACATGATGTTGCACAGCTAGATCTAGGAGTTGTTGGGAGAGGGAGATGAATATGATCAAAACATTGTATAAAAGTTTTTTTTTTTTTTGGTTTTTTGAGACAGGGTTTCTCTGTGTAGCCCTGGCTGTCCTGGACTCACTTTATAGACCAGGCTGGCCTCGAACTCGCAAAGATCCGCCTGCCTCTGCCTCCCAAGTGCTGGGATTAAAGGCGTGCGCCACCACTGCCCGGCTAAGTTTTTATATTATTAAAGGAAAGCCATTCATTGTTATTTTCAGGGCATTACTCCTTGACATTCTAGATAGCATGCACTGTTTTCTTGTGGCACTCTACCAGTCTCAGAGTGTAGTTTCTCTACCGAAGATGAATCTCGTCATCTGATTGAAATTTCACATTACTCAGATCAGCCATGAAGGTGGCTGGAAATTTTCAATCTCCGCCCAGGAAGATTTGGAAAAGTCAGAAGGGCTGTAAAGTGTGTGGCTAGGGAAGCTAGTTTAGAGGCAGGCTGTCCTCAGATTTCACCAACTATAGACTATGCTGCATTGCACAACTATGATGGCTGTAAATTTATCATGCCAACTTGAAAGCCACTCTACTTTGTGCTTGTAAATATTCTCTTTTCAATATCTCAGTGTCACACATTGCAGCGGAAGTGGTGTCTTTCTTTTCGTGGTGGGTGTTCTAGCAGAGTTTTGCTGTTTGCTTCTGTCCCTGTCCCATAACTGTACACAATGAAAAAAAAACAATTATAGTTCACTACATCATCGAGTGATATGGCCATCTCAGTGACACATTAGCTATGACCATTGTCATCCCAGCCAAGAATTTCATCTAATAGCACCTGTCAGTTAGCTCATATGTGAAGACAGTGAGAGCACCAATTTGTTACTTTGTTTTCTGTCTAAGTCCTAGAAACCATTGTTTTATAATTTATTTTTTATTTCTTAAAGTTACATCTCAATCACAATCCCCTCTCTACTCCCCCCTCCTGTCCCACCGTTCCACCCTCTCCCCCCTCAAACCCCCCATCCTCTACCCTTTTTTTTTTCAGTTTAAGGTATAGCTTTTTCCCTCCAACAGCTCCCCCTTTCAGTCCAACAAATGTTTCTTTCTCTTATAACAATAAATACAATACAAAACAACAGAAATAAATAGGCCACAATTATGAGAGTTATATGGCTTAGCATACATTCCCAATGTTCAGTCCATATGTATTTGGCACCTGACTTTAACATTCTACTATCTAACCATCTCCATGAGTTTAAAGTTCTATATCTAACTCAGCTTTCATGCTAACTTGCCTCACAATTTTAAAAACATCTCCTTAGATCCAGAACATCCTCTTGATTTCTAAACAACTCAAAATTTAACTATGAGACTCTAGCTATGTATTCTTCAACCACCTCAGAGACCTGAGAGGGATAAATATATCTGATTATATAGGAAGTGCAGGGCCCGCAGCTTCCAAAACTAAGAAATGACATACCAGTGGCTGCTTAGACAGTTCCCATTTTCTCTCCATACATTACAGCATCGATCTTCAGTCATTTGGCCCCGTTTGTCTGACAGACATTGAATGTAGAGCAGGGGTTACAAAGGACTTACCTACCCTGTCTTGGCAAAGCTAGGCTGTCGACTTACCTGCTTCCAAGTTTTGTCCTTTTTGGACAGCATTTTGTCTACAGTTGAAGCAAGGGTTTTTTCCTGCCAAGAGATAGGCTTGCCACTAATTCAACCATCTCATACTGGAGATTCTTTGATGCTCATCTTCTACTTGGAGTAGAATAAGGGGTGCTGTCAGGAGCTGACGTGTCTCGATATCAAAAAATCTTAAGTTAAGAAAACATCTTTGAATGCCATATTCTGCAGATCTCTTGAGGTTTTTGAAGATGCCCTATCTATCTCTTATATTTAGATAAGCAAATGTTGCTTGTCTCTTAGCAACTTGATTTCTGAGTAGCTGAGAAAATAACTGTGATAGACTGTCATAGTAACTAACAAAATGACCCGCTTGCATGACTATTAGTTTGCATTTCTTAATTATCCTAAACAGTTTATGACGGTTGGTAGCAAAAGGCCAAAACTTCACATTTCATTTTTAAGCATTACTAAGTACAATACCTTTAGGCAGCATTACCCTTAATTTTGTATCAATATACAAAGATCAATACCTATGTAGCCCATTACAATCTTAATTTTGCATCTTTTTTCTGTGTTATTTTCTTCTTTTTGTAGCTATGTCCTTTTACTATGTAGTAGTTCATAGTGGATTTTGACTGTTTAAATTACTTTTGTTATTTTCTTTTTCCTGAAGAGACACCACTGATAACAATGTCTATAAAAGGAGGAAAGTAATAGTGCCTACACCTTGGATTTGTTTTGACATAAAAGATTCCATAACCACACTTCAGTGTGGGCACATCCAGGAGTAGACTGCCCACACAAAACAAACTCAGCAGTATTTTTGTGGGTATTTTTGTCTCATATTTCTTGGGAATTTTTGGTCTTGTTAGTATTTTGCCTGTATATTTTGTTTTCTGGATGTTTGTTTCTTGTACATTTGTTTGTATTTTATGGATTTTTTGTTGTTCTTATTTTCTTTTTATTCATAACTTTCTTGTTTGTTCATTTGGTTTTGAGAGACAAACATGGCATAGAGTTGGGTGGGTGAGATGGTAGAGAGGATCTGGGCTGAGTTGAGGGATTGGAAAAGCATGATCAGATTATGTCGTATGAAACACTTTTTCACTTCAAATATTTTATACAAAGTTTTGAAATCACATACATTTGGTCAGAATTAATTATGTCAGAAGCAATTATAGAAACAAATGATAACATGTTTCCATAGATATGTTCTATGTAGCAAGAAAAATGGAAAGCATTTTATAAAATTCCTGTTTAGAAAATTTCTCTCTGTATAGAATGCATTTTCCAAATCTCTTTCTTGAGTAGGTATTTGCAGTAGTTATTGTATACACTTCTATGGAGATAAGTTTCTACAGTCATGCCATTATGAATGTTTAAGTATACAGTCTTAATTCATGGGATAGATATGGCAAACTTATTGCACCAGTTTACATATTTTGCACATTATCATGTTAACTATCTCCACCCTTAGCTGTTGTAGCTTCAGAATAATGTGTGTGTGTGTGTGTGTGTGTGTGTGTGTGTGTGTGTGTGTGTGTTTATATGAGTATTTGTAAGGTCAGTTAAATTTAATCATCTGCTAGAAATCACTAATATATACAATCTTATCAACAGTAGTCTTCATTTCGATTTCATATCTTATATAAGTCCTACATTGTATGGTCTTACATCGTCTCACCACTTCTTTCCCCCAGATCCTCATATCCATGGCTATATTATTTCTCTCTATATATTACCTTTTTACATCTCATCAAAATGATGTAATACCTTTTAAAGTATCGAGTCTGTGATGGGAGAAGATCAGATGGGCTGCATATCTCTATGTCACCCAGCAGGGTTCAGGGTCAGGATAGAGAGAAAGTGCAACTCTGCTGATGTTTGGAAGCTCTTCTCTGGTCCTCTCCACCTTAAGAGAAAAGCATGTCTGCAGCTGTGGATCAGCCTTTCTCTGGGGACCTACAAGCACCTGGAAAGCTCCACCCACCTACTTTGGTAGTGGGATATGTCCCAGGGGACTGCTATGCTATTTTCACAGGGTTGTCTGGGTCGAACCATTGCACTGGGTCAGAGAAAGTGTGGCGGGTTCCCAGACATGGGGTAGGTTTGGAGGTATCTCCATTTCTCATGAAGACAGCTTTCTCTGGCAGAGGAAGTTCCTTTAGGCAGAATCATGACAGCTCTGAGGGATGCTATTTGGTGGAACAGCAATTCTTTACTGTAGCTTGTATATCATGGTGGTAAAGTATCTTCAAAATCTTCTGTTTTGAGGTGGGTGAGGTTTTTTGAACCATGGGAAGTGGGAGGGATTTGGGGGGGTGAATGCATTCTATTGGCTGAGATTGAGATTCTGGCAATGCCATATTTACATGGGAAAAGGTCCCAGGGACTGGTTACATGACCAAGCTCACCTGTGACCGCTGAGGGGTTGTTTGGATTATGTGCTACAAGAAAGGTAACCACTTTGGAGGTTGTGTCCAAATGCTCCTGAGGTGGGAAAAAGAAGACAGAGAGCTTGTCCCATGTCTTCCATTCTCAGCATGAGGCATAAGACCCCAATTTTAAGATTTCCGGAATTTGAACATGCTCGATTTCACCAACTCCATGCCAAATACTCGAGGAACATCCCAACAACTTTTGTTTCTTTTCTTATTTATTTCATTTATTACAGTACTACACAGTTCATCCTTCTTAAGGCAAAGGACTTTAGTAACAATTCATTTAAAATCAGTCCATGTAGATTTATGGTATAAGTAACTGATTTGGGATTAATATATAAAAGAATTTTGTATGGCTGCCTCGGGACCCAGCCATACCACTTCTGGGTATACATCCAAATGATTCCTCACCAAACCACAAGGATGTTTCCTCATTTTGTTCATAGAAGCCTTATTTGTAATAGGTAGAAACTGGGAAAAACCCAGATGTCCCTCAACTGAAGAATGGATTAAAAAACTATGGTACATCTACACAATGGAATACTACTCAGCTATCAGAAACAAGGAAATTATGCAGTTAGCAGCCAAATGGATGGAACTAGAAAAGCTCATCCTGAGTGAGCTAATCCAGACTCAGAAGGATGCAGATGGCATCTACTCACTTATAGTTGGATTTTAGCTATATAGTATAGGATATCTATACTACAACCAATGCACCAAAGGGAACATGGACATAGAAATTTTTGTTTGTTTGTTTTCTCTCCCTGTTATTGAGACACTTTTCCCTGGTGGTATTGCCTTGTGGGCCTCCAGTGTATGAGGAGACTCTTGGCCTTCATTTGACTGCTGGACTAGTACAGGGGAATGTTTTGTAGGGACACTCCACTCCAGAGGAGTGGGATGGAAGGGTTAGGGGGTAGAGGGTGGGAGGGCGGGACTGGGAGGAGTGGAAAGAGGACACTATGATGGAGATGTAACCTGAAGCAATAAATAAATAAATTTTTAAAATGAAAAAAAAAAGAATTTTGTCTTATTTCACAAGAAGAGTTATTCATACAGGTGATCACATCTTCTCACATACCTACTAAGGTTATCTTCAGTTATATTTAAATTTTATATAATTTATATATAATATAATAATAATTATATTAAATTTTCTCAGCACTCTTGCTTCTCAGGAGTGAAAAAAAAGGAAAACACACACACACGGTACTTAGAAATGTTTATTTTGTGTGTAGAACAAACATTCTCATGCATATACAGTTAGCACACTAAATTACATAGTTTTTAGAATTGAAGATGTATTCTAGTGGACTAAGATGGATCAGCTATCAAGAACATTGGCTGTTTGTGTCAAAGATCAAGGTTTGATCTCTAGCACATACATGTGAACTCACAATAATCTGCAACTCTATATCCAGGAGATGTACATACAAGCTAGCAAAACACTCATAGACACAAAGTAATAAGTAACTAGAAAATATTAAAGATATCTTCAATAAAAGGTGTATACTACTTAAAAATAGTATTCATAAAACCTAATATATGGAGCCAAACTATGCACTCATCATGAATGGTTAGGTAAAGAAAAATCTGGTATGCTCACATAATTCAATATTATTCAGCCATAAAAATAATGATATCCCAGATGAAATTCATAGGTAAATATGATAGAGCTAGAGAAAACAATCCTGAGTGAGGTATCCCAGACCCAGAAAGACAAATATGGTATGTATTCACTTATATGTGGAGATTAGATGTTAAGTCAATGATAACCAAGCTAAACGCCAGAGAACCTCAGAGGTTAGTTATAGAATAAGATACTAGGAGGGACAGAAAGATCTTAGTAGGAAAGGGAAATAGAATAGAGAGTTACTGATGAATAGGGAAGGGCTGGAATGGGAGAATCAAATGGGGAAGGAGAAAGAAGATAAGAAGGAAGCCAATACAGCCAGAGATAGTTAAAATTAAGATTTGATGGTTGTATAGAAAGCTAATAAAGTAGATGCTTCCAAAAATATATATACTCATGAAGGCAATCTAAATGAAATCACCAAATAATGGGTGAGACAGAACCCCAAAGTGGACATCTCTTCTCACCAAATGAGCTTCCAGTGTTAGGATTGGGTTACATATAATAATTGGCCAAAGGGGTCCCAGGGAATGCCCAAAACACCGTAGGCTGTTGCAAATGCTATAGGTTCCTGTCCCTAAACTGACAACACACCCCCATTGCTGAAGACAACACCTACACAACTCAATGAACATGGAGAAGTTGAACTGGAACCTTCCCAACTATGTTCTAGCATCTCTGATACTGGAAATTGCACTGCATGCTACCAAATTAGAAACATAAACACAAATGTAGTCACAACCCCTTTTATCTAGCATGGAAAATATGCTAGGGCCATGGTGGCACAAAGATTTTCGGAAAAAGCAACCAATTTGATTTAAGGGCCATTTGACAAAATGGAACCCATATCTGACACTGCTTGGATAACCAAGAACCTGAGACCAGAGGGCCCAGGGATCCAGTGGAAAACCAAATTTTACTATTCTAATAAAAGAATGTACCAATAAAATGACTCATAATGACATTCTTTTATACACATAGATCAATGTCTTGCTCAGCCATCATCAGAGAACCTTGCTCCTGAAGTGATGGGAACAAATACAGAAACACACATAGAACACTCAGCTGTAAATGAGATATATCCATTCAATTTCTTCCCTCAGGGCTCACAGAACCCTGCAGAAGAGGATGCAAAAAGAGTGTAAGAGCAGAGGAATGGAAGGCACCAAGAAAAAAAGGCCCTCCAAATTTAAATAAAAACTCACAGACTGAGGTAGAAAACATATGGCCTGCACAGGTCCTCTGGGTATACATTAAGGCTTCCATATTTTTATAGTATTTTTTATAGAATTTCTGAGTATGAAAATAAGTGGGTCTCTGATACTTGAGCTTCTCTTAGGGTATTTTCCTTCTAATGATGTGTTAGTTCTTATTTATTTTATTTTATCATTACCCCTTAGAAGTCTCTTTGTTTTCTTTTTTAATGTTTATTTATTACTCCAGGTTACATCTTCATCACAGTACCCTCTGTCCACCCCTCCCAGTCCTGCTCTCCCACCCTCTACCCGCTATCCCTTCCATCCCACTCCTCCAAAATGAAGTGTCCCTACATATCAGTCCCCTGCCCCAGTTCAGCAGTCTTATGGGGCCAAGAGCCTCCTCATACACTGAGGGCCTACCAGGCAATACTAAAGGACAGAAAGGAAGTGGATTTGGATGGGAGGGGAAGTGGAGAAGAACTGGTAAGAGTAGAGGGAGGGAAAACTGTAGTCAGGATATATTATGTGAAAAAACTACCTAAAAAACTAATAAAAGAAAAAAAAGTTTTAAAAATTATATATCATAAAAAAAATGGTAGCCCATTATTTTTTACCAAATAGATAGACACAGTTGTGCTTAAGATAAGTGAAATAAGACAGACAGAAAAACAAATATTGTATATTTTCTCCAATATATGGATATTTAAAATAATCCATTTAGAGTATATGGTTCACATTACTATAGGCTGAGAAGGCTGACTAAAGGAAGACAGACTGGTTAGATAATGACAATTAAGATACTCTTACGTAAAAGCAGTAAGCTAAAATGATCTCTACAGGACAGTGGAGTGAAGATATTCGATAATAACTTGTTATAGACTTTATGACTTGGCAGAAGAATTCAAAATCTCCAAAAATGAAGAGGTAGAAGAGTTAATTTCCCTGATTTCTTCAGTATATGATAAACCCATGCATTTTAATATCATATTCTCACCCATAAATATTTGTATTTTTGTGTTCGTTTTAAAAGTTAAATGTTCAAGGAGATAAAAAATGTTAACCACTCAAATTTGATTTTTGCACATTATATGTATCTATCAAATCCTGAAGGCATAGCCCATAAATTTAATTTTTAAGTAAAAATATTAACTTCTTAAATTAGTTCTTTATTCTAGATCTCAATAGAGAATAGTATAGTTAGTGTGTGTGTGTGTATCTACCTGTCTGTGACTGGCTGGCTGTGCAGGCTGATCCTGAAGTCCATGATTTCCAGCCAATGTCTCATCTCAGTGTCATGAGTAGCTAGGAAGGCACACACACAAATTATTCCATGTAGGGCTCATAGCTGAGTAATACTACTAATTTCTCCCCCAAGTAACGTGCATATCACTTTCTGTGGGACAATGAAGGTTAGCCAGTGTGGAAGAAGCTTGCAACTTAGCTGTGGTTTAATTGTTCTTTGGCCTATGGCCAAAGTGTGCTGTAGTGTCTTCTAGTGTATCGAGTGAATCTGCCTCCTGTATTAAATATGAGTGACTACAATATACTTTTAAAAATAAAGGCAAAAAGCAAATTACTTGAATGTTTAAAGTTACAATACTCATAAGCAAAGAAATCTTACCTTTGTTTTGTTTGCTGGTACTTCGAAGTGACTTATAGGAAATTTCACATTCCTGGGATATACTGATATCATCTACAGCAACAGTAGCATTCGATGACAAAACAGTAGCTTCTAAAATTAACTGTTATTGCAGAAAAATAAAGTTATTAAAATATAACATAGAAATAAAATCTCAAGATTATTTTCTCTCAATAAAGAAACTCATTCACACTTGTTCCATTTTTAATCTAATTTTAGAAAACTGTTGTGACCTGAGCATTGAAATTAAAGTGACAGAGTCATTACTGCTTTGTCAGCCTCTTATATAACCTTAATATGTTAGGTAACCTTGTTTCAGTTGAAAGTTGCAACATTCATCACTAGTGAAGGGCATGTTTCCCATTGGAGCCATTAAGAGTCATATGCATTTAAAATGAGCTCTTTGGGGTAATCAACTGTGTGGTTTACAACTCAATTTAATTGAGATATGAATTCATTGTAATGATTTGGCTAGAGTGATTCATTTCCACATCTGAATATTTAAATAGGCATATATAATATGTACAAATACAGAAACACACTTTGATGTGATAAAGATTACAATAATTAACCATGTATAGCTGTTATATTCATTTACTAAAGCACTAGGAGGAATCTATTTAATTTTATTCCAAAAATCTGAATGGTGACTTGACGTACTTTTATTTTCTTTCCTGTTAATCATTCACATTATTGTGTGTTTATTCTACTACAAAATGGAGAAAAAGATTGAGAGAGAAAAACAGAGAAAGAGAGAAGGTAACAAGGAGAAGGAGGCTGGAGAAGAGATGAAAGGAAGAGGGAGGGAGCAAGACAGAGAAAAGGAGGAGGGAGAAAGTGGGAGGAGGGGAGAAGAGAATGAAGGAGAGACAGACAGAGGCAGATTATTTTTAGAGCTATAAGGAGGTGGCCAAAGGTACAATCTTTGGAAATACTTCGTAGCTATAACTTCATCTTCACACTGTGAATATCTAATATCAAGAAGCCAACAGTTTATTTATGTTGAAGCTCAGTACATGCTTCTCCTCTGGAATTTGAGATATCATTTTGACAGTGTTTCCTTTATAGATGGTATGGAAATCTTGAAGCTACCTCTACTAAATATAGGGCACACTATCACAACGTGACAGATGACCTGTCCCATAAATGAAGGAAAGATTCCTACACAAAAGAGCCAAAAATAATCTGAGTAAAGAGATCTGGTTAAGTTCCTTTTAATATAGTTCCATTAGATTATATCCTTTTGTCCAATCATATATTTCTGTTTATCTGTCCTTTCTCATTGAGCCCAAGCATTAAAACACAGTTCACTTTGGATTTTTGCGACCTATGTGAAATCAAATGTGATGGATACTTTTGTCTGCTTTGCTTTTATAATTCTAATTTTGTGATTTCCATCAATCAAAAAGGACATAGCTGAAAACCCAGTTCCAGTGGCACACCTCCTCCAACAAGGCCACATCTTCTAATCCTTCCCAAACAGTCCCACCAATTAGGGACCAATTATCCAAATATATGAGCCTATGGTAGCTATTCTCATTCAAGAAATAATGCATGAGTTAAACCCATTTCTTTCCATTGACATGTAACACTCACAAGTTTAAGGTTACTTTTGAGAGTGGATGCATATTCCCTATGGAGTCATCTGTCCTTTCACATATTGTCTCTTTGAGCTAATATGGGAAGACCTTCAGCATGTGTTTCTGATTTTAAAAATTTACAGAAAAGTCAATAGGCTGAAATTATATAATAGTTTGGATTTTTAGGTATATTTGATGAATGAATACCTATATAAGCAATCAATAAAGAGAATGGGCTTGAACTTAAAAATGGAAATGTGTTTGAATCAACAAATACAGGTTGTGACAGATGATAGCTGTGAGGAACAATAGGCATTTTATTTGCAGTTTTTGATATTTTACCATGTGATATATTAAACTTGAATTATTTGTAAAATTCTGACTGTATTTAGTTTTCTTGAAGCTTAGCTAAGAAATCTGGTTTTCAAATAAGAGCCAGAAAATAATAGTGCAGATTTTAGAAAAGAGTTTTCACATAACATATGCAAGCACTAAAATCATTAACTAATTACAGTTTACTTGTGGTAACTTTAAACTTTAAAATTCCCCTTTTATATTTTACTGTTACATATCATGGATAATCTGCATATATATTGATAATATGTACTGATAATATCAATTAAAATGAAATGTGTAATTCCTCTAATCCAGAAAAGACACATTTATCAATAGAGAAAAGGCAGAATGTTGGAGGTACGACTCTGTTCCTAAAGAGAAATGTGATTTTACTCTATCTATACAACTGGTGGGTCCTGGCTAGAGATGAAGTAGAACACTCACTAAAATGTCATGAAGATTTAGATATTTCATTTTGGCTAAACAGAAACACCAGGCAACTCACTAATATTATTAAAACGTACTTTAAAATTTACCTCAAAATTCAAAGAAAATGATATTCATTCATTTCCAACCTTGCTGATTTACCTCTGTGCAATTAAATTCAGGACCACATATTGAAAGATTACAATTTTAAAAATCATCTACTTTTTAAAAATGATTTTTAATTTTGCAATACATAACTATAAATAATTATAACTATCAGCTCATGTGTATCTTTATCTTTATAAAACTTTTTGGCATTGTGTGTGTGTGTGTGTGTGTGTGTGTGTGTGTGTACAGGTACATGTTTGCCATTACACATCTGTGGAAGTCAAGGGATAATGTGTATAAGTCAATTTTCAACTTTCAGTCTGTGGGAACTAAGCTCAAATCCTCAGGTTTGGCAGGATATTCCTTTTTCACTGAGTCTTCTCTCCTGCCCATCATTTTTAATCACTTGTTTTTATTAAGCACATATTTTGTGTTGTGACCAAAAGTTGTTACCTTTGGGAACTACAAGATCAATAATTAACAAGTGTGGAACAGTTTCTTCAGAAGAAATGTTTTAACAATAGAAAAGGGAAGCTAAAAAATTATCTTTAAAAGATCCTCAAGTAATCTGAAAACACAATGTTCTAATTAAATGTTGATGCATTTCCTTTTGAAAATTATTTTTAAAACTTTACTGTTTTGCTGAATAATTTTACTCAATTATAATTATGTTGAATCCAAAAACTTTCCTTCTTTATGAAACTATAACTCATAAATGCTGTTAATATTCAAGTGATTACTTTATACATCAATAAAACTAGAAGTTTTCCCAGAAAAAAACAGAAAAACTAAAACTGTAACATCTCTCCCTACCTTTTTATACAAAACAACATGATGGAAATTAATTACTGAATTAACAGAAAATAGAATTTGTTAGAAGTAGAAAGAAACTAGACTATGGGAGTGGCCATGTTTTCTGTAGAATTCACTACATGCAGGGCACAGTCCATTGTTTTAAACTTGTAAACACAGTGCAGGTTTTGTATTCATTTTAAAGTGAAAGAAAAAATTTAGAGAAGTAACTGGCTAAAAGTCAATGAACCACTTGGAAGAATATGTAGCCTAAACCATTTTTAGTTGTAATTATACAATATCGCATCACTCCATGAAATAACAAGATTTCTGTTGCTTAGCATATGGTTCACAACAAGCTACCATCAACTTAGGGTTTCCTGAGGACAGAGAAGACTGAAGGCTCAGCAATGTTACACAGATGATATTTACTTCTGTTTTATAAATCTTCCCCTTCACTAACTCTTCAAATAAGTGTTGAAGCTGTTACTAATTAACAATAACTCTGATAGAGAATTTACATCAAATCTCTCATTGTGGAAAATACAAATGAGACATTTCCAGATAAAGCTAAAATACAATGCAACTGTGTTTAAATAGGAACTTACAAATTAGAACGATAAGAAATCAAGGAACAGATGTGTGGTGGGTCTAGGACCAGTCCATGGAAGTTCTTTGGTTGGCAGTTCAGTCTCTATGAGCCCCCTTGTGTCTGAGTTAATTGGCTATGGAGATCATCTTGTGGTGTCCTGGATTCTATATCAAGTCCATCAAACCTTCCCCTAACGCTTCCACAGGCTCCTTTAGTTTTGCCTAATGTTTGGCTGTGGGTCTCTGCATCCGTTTCCATTATCTGCTGGATAAAGCCTCTCAGATGGCAGTTATGTTAGGTTCCTGTCCAGGTCCCTCTCTCCATACACTTCCAATGTCTATTTTATTTCCCCTACTTAGAGGGATCCCAGCATTGTCCCTTGCGCTCTCCTTGTTACTTAGTCTCTTTGGGACTATGGATTATAGTGTGTTTATCCTGACTGACTAATATCTACTTTGAGTGAGTATATACCATGTGGGTCTTCCTGGCTAACAATTGGAGTGGAGATTATCTCAGTCTTGGTCTCTGTTGCCTCCCTCTGGACTCCATTTTCCTAGCAGACCTACCTTGTCTTGCATCAGTGGAAGAGGAGGCATTTAATTGGTAGAGAGGGTTGGTATCAGGCCAGGGGTGGAGGGGAAGCTCCTGTAAAGTGGATGAAAGGGTGGGACTAGGAGGAGGGGGTGAAGGGGGGTTATGATTGGAATGCAAAATAACCAAATAAATGTAAAAGAAGAAATCAAGGAACATTACTCAAACAAACCAAAAAAAAAAAAAAACTCTTTAGATATTAGAATTTAGAAGAGAAATTACAAAAAAAAAATTTGCAAAGTGCAAGAATTTATTTTTTGAAAAAAGTTCAACATAGCAGCTGAACATGAACAGACCAAGTTAAAATAGATTGGAAAAAATATAATTAACTGCTTGACTAAAGTTCTTCCAATTCTTTTACCCAAGTAATGAAGGGATTCCTGAAAGGTTGTTAAATTAATTTTCTTACAGAATCAACAATAAACCTAATCCTTCCCCAGCAGGAGAATGAAAGTCCCAGCAACTAAGGGTGATTATATCCTAGGAAACTCAAAGCAATTTGTTCCCTGTTATGGTCTCCAATTCACATCAAAGCATCACACTGCATCCAGATTTCATGGTTAAAATGAACTACACAGGCCTCATAATCCACAATCTTCTTCTTGCTTGTGTGTAGACTGGATTAAACTGCCCTAAATAAATAGGTTGAGAGTGTAGCCACATAGAGCTGGTGATCAAACCAAGACCAAGGCCACCCTTAAATACGCAACCCACCATACTTAATTGTCCAAAACCTTGGAATGTTTCTAAAATACTCACTTATAATATATTCAGATTTAAGCTCTAGATAGAATAGCTATGGGTACAATATTATCTTTATTTGTTGTTAATACATGAGTTTGTATATAGTTAGAATATCCATGTGTAATTTCAGGATTTAAAAGATACACATACAGAAAACTGATTTTAAAAATAACAATATAATATCAGCATTTTTCTGGTATAGGTGCAAATAAGTTACAAACATGACCAAAGCTGTATCTTTTCAAATAATTGTTAGCACATGAACAAATAAGTTGCTAACATTTACTCAAGGTATGACTGCATGTATGTTTATTTCTCTCTTTATCGCTGGCTATAAACATCTTATAATTGAAGAATCATATCGTTGTAATGAATATATTGTTTATCCCGTATGAGTATGCATATTTTACAGCTATATATATATATATATATATATATATATGCATAAATGGACAACATCTGAACAGACCCATATATGAATGTTATTGCAATTCCTATCTGAACTCTATAGGCATCAGATGGGTTCAGGATATGAAAAGTTTGGATTAAAGATTGTTAGCATAACCTAAGTACTGTTTATTACTGGTTGCACTACAGGAAATGAGCACAACATGTTAAAAAAAGTTCATAGTTAAATAAACTGTCCAAAGATTTCACATTGATTCACATCAGGTAAGGGTTTTTAAATTTTATTTATTTATTTATTTATTTATTTATCTATCTATCTATCTATCTATCTATCTATCTATTTATTTATTTTAACATCCCATTCACAGTCTCTTCCCCCTCCCAATCCCATCTTCCTACCCTCTGCCCACCCTTATTCTTAGAGAAGGAAGCCCACCAACAATCCTCCCCACTACTTCACGTTGCATCAGAATTAACTGTATCTTCTTTCACTGAAGCCAGTCAATGCAGCCCAGCCAGGGGAAAGCTATCCCACTGTAGGCAACAGAGTGGGTGTTAGGGATAGCCCCTGCTCCAGGTAAGGTTTTTAACTCTTTCCAAGGATACTGCTTTCCAAGCTTAATTTCAGAAATTTCTGAATTGAGATTATAGATGTATAATGGTGAAATGTGGTGGTAAAGATTCAGGGATTTTCCCCCTTTGTTTCTTTTTACTTGTCTGTATTTTGTAAAACAAATGTATGCTACAAAGAGGATGTAAAAGATTAAAAGAAAGACAGATAAAAGTACAGAAGAGGATCACTGCCAGTCTTTGGGTGTACTAACAATGTGTAAGGCTCAGAAAAAGTCCAATGTCAGGGATTATTGGAAAAAAAAGAGCCAAAACGTGGTGCCAAGTCACAGGCCTGGGATAGAGAGCATGGGATCAGAAGTAGAGTTATGTTAGAAACCACCACAAACGGAGGTCACCATAGCACAAAACCACCAAGCAATCTACAACCTAGTTAATATGCTTTCAGACAGTGAGGGGTAGTCCCAATTTGCATAGCAAAGTAAATACAAAACCCAAACTCCAAAGAAGTAATATTAAAAAGAATAATAAAGTCTATGCTTTGTTGAAATTTGCCAGTGGAGGAGAACTTCCAGTCACAGGAAGGAATGCCAGGCATTTCAGTTCATAATATTTCTCAGACAGCTAAACTGCTATTCTCTTTTCTTCTCAACATCAGTCAGTAACAGATTCTTATGGGTTGTTTTGGTAAGTTTCTGTCTAAATAAAAATGAATGGATTGATGCAAATGAGTGTATAATACAGACACTAGTGACAAAGAACAAATTGACCTCATTTTCTTGTCCTGTCACAGGCAATGGGGATAATACTGAGATGAATCCATGGGTAATCTTTGTGTCACACTCTACTCCCAACAGAAGCCATCAGCAGTTTTGCCCATTAAATGCTGGCATAAAATCAGGAGGCTTTCTCTAGCTATAAGCATTTCTAATTATTGAATCTGGAGTTCTGATCAGAAGGAATTCCCCTTTCAAAATATGAAGGAATCATAACATCTATTACATATCCACTGTTCCCAAGCAATATGGGATAACCACGACAGGGCCAGTAATAGCTGCCTTGTGCAAGTTACTTAACGCTAGATTTCTTTGCACAAATCTATAAATAGCCCTTATAATGCTTCTATAATAGTCATAAAAGTAGATGCTTGTTCCATATTCCTCCTACGTTTCCTAGGAGGAAGTGCCCTGTAATAACATTGCTGCTACTCTTCTTGATGAAGGGGACAACATTTATTGAACAAGAGATGGTGGAAAAATGTACCTAGCAAGCTCAACTTTTCCATTCACACTTCCTTTTACAGGGGGAACTGCTGCTTTCCAGGAAACATGTGGTTGGTGTTAAACCTTCAAGATGACAGGAACTAGAGTAAGCTGGGAGAAAGGACCCTGGGCATGCCTGTGGTTGATTATCTTGATTAACTTGATTGGTCTTGGAAGACATATTTCCAAGTGGAGAAGACCATTATGTTCAGGGATTCTGAGCAGTATAAAATAGAGAAAGCAGTCTAAACAGTAGCTTGCATTCATCTCTCTTTACTTTTTGATTGCAGAAGCAATGTGACCACCTCCTTCAAGTTCCTTCCACTGTGAATTCCTTGACATTTCAGTATAATCTAGAGCAGTGAATAAAAATAATTTATTTCTCCTTTCAACATTATAGTTCCCTTTAAGCTGCTTTTGTCAAAGTATTTTATATCAGCAACAGGGAATGAAACTAGGATACATTCATTCTGATATTATTTATTGCCAAGGACAAAAGGCTTCTCCTACAGTGAGAGTCTAATGTTTCTTCAGCAATCAGTTATTATCTGGGTACTAATTAGTCTGCATGCAAGTTGTATTTTAAACATCCAGCTGCATATTTTAATAGCATCTGCACCAAAATATTTTGTTTCTGTTTGATATTTTCTCAATTGATTCTGAAACAAACATTAGATGAATGTGTATAATTTATCAACTCCAGTACCAACAGTTAATTTCCTATATCATACCATTAAGAGAAACAGAAGCTTAGACGCAAGTTCCCTATAATCTTATATTTGGGATGGAAGCACGATTCCTGAACCTGTCTACAAAGCCACCATTTTCACTAAGATCTCTTTAGTACTTTCTTAGTCTTTCATTTATCATCATTTTAATTCTCTTATGTTAGGAAATAGAAAGATACAAGATAGTATTTTCAGGGAGTGAGATCGGTGAGTGGATACAGCCCCTAACTCTGAGATGATGTGCTTTGTGCACTCCATCATTTGATCTAGTTTCTACTGCTGCATCATCCAGAATGAAGTGCATCCACTCAGTGAGTACACAACTGTCATTTGCTTTTATTATTGAATAAGACAGCTATATCAAAAGTTAGCAAATGCCCTTATGCTACATAAAAGGTTAACAAACACCCGTATGCAATTGGACAACAGCAGAAGGATGAAAATGTAGGCACAATCCAAATCGCTTTTCTTTACCTTGGATGTGCCAAATTCACTTAGGAAAACACATTTTTTTCTTTATTTTTGACATTTCCATGCATATATCGAATGAACTGTGATTATATTCATTCTCTTTACCCGGTATCATTACTCTTTCTTTCCCTATGAACTCCATTTATTACCGAGGTACCCCGTTTAGAGAAAACGAAATTCTGTCCCCTTCAGCAACTTAATTCTCTAGCTCCCTAAGAAAATATGGGGCATCAAGGGTCCCCTTCTATCCATGATGGATGCTGACGGGTCCAGCTTTATGCAGGTATCCATAGCAGCCGTGTGTCATTGGTAGCTACAGTTTTGTCTTAGCTAAGTGGCAGTGTTTCATAACACTGTTCCTCACCTTCCAGCTCTAAAATTCTTTCCAAATTTCTCTTCTCTCAGTCATCTGATGTAAGTTTTATTTCTTATAGTTGCTACACTTCCGTACATAATTCTGAGAAATTAGGTCCAAGTAACTATCTACTTGCCCTTGGACATTTATATGCTTGCCTTATTGTACAGAAATATTCATTGGATATATTACTTTTTTATCTGAAGTGACTCATGATTCTTATGAAATTTATACCTTCTAATGAGGTGCATTAGTTCCTCATGTGCTTACCTGGAAGGGAAGAGTAGATTCTCCAGCTGTTCCATGGAGATCAACTTTTGCTTGGCTCCACTGAGATTCAGAGACTTGGGTCACTTCACTCTGCTTTAGCAAACTACCATCTAATGATGTTCTTGTGAAAACAGAGAGACGGGAATGCTCTGATAAATGATACCAAAACTGCACCTGTAGAGAGAATTTTAAAATTATATACATATTCATTTTACTATAATATATTTTGTCTATAATTTTAAATTGATGGGGTGGCAGGTGTTGTAGCCAGATTGCCCTCACACTCAGCCTTAAACAGAATGTCTTTCTCAAATCCCTCCTTTCAGGGCTCAAGGAATGCTGGAAAAGGAAAAGAATGTAAGAACCACAAGGGATGAAGAAAACCAAGAAAAATATGGTCCTCTAAATCAACATGATCAAAGTACATATGAACTCACAGAGACGAGGCAACCTACATACAGCTTCTATGGAGTCTTAGAGATGAAAGAAGTGGATACATGTCCATATTGCTAAGCCAGAGGCTATCTCCAATTGATAACCACTTGTAAAATAAAATTTAGTTTTCTCTAAGGGAGTCTCACTGGGGAAACTAATGACCCTTAAAGGTAGACTATGGCCAACAGTAAACAAATTGAATAACATTTTTGGGTGTTCCTTGTCTCATAATGTTGTGTTGGGGGGTTTTATTTTTTAATTTTAAACTTTTTATTTTTAGTTTGTCATATTTATAGATTTCACTCTCTTTTTACCCTATTGGTTTTTTCAGTTTATATTATGGCTTCCCAGTTCAGTGTATTTATGGGATTCCAAAAGGTATGGATGAATAGGTCTCTGGACCCATATCTGTTTCTTGGGTCTTTTCTTGGGCTCTTATCCTTCTGATTGTTTGTTTTACCACATTTCAATGTGTCAGCTTTTATTTTTGTCATTATATTATATTATATTAATTATATTATATCATATCATATTATATTATATTATTATTATCCTTTAGAAGCCTTTTTTGTATCTAAAGATAGAGAGAGAGAAAAGGGTGAATCTGGATGGGAGGGGAGGGAGTGGAGAGGAAATAAATAGAGTAGAGGAAGGGGAAACTGTAATCAGGATATATATATATCATACAAGAAAATTCAAATTTCAATAAAAGAAAATAATAGGCCAGCAAGATGGCTCAGAGAGTAAAGGCTCTTGCTGCCAATAGCCATGTACAATATCCATGACCAACTTATGCACATTGTCCTCTGACTTTCATATACCCACATACACACCCCCTTTAAGTACATTTTCCTTTAAAAATATAATTAAAATACCCCAAAATACTTCAAAAATAAACCTGACTTTGTTTTTTCTGTCCTTAAAATATGTGATCCCACAAAATACTAATTACTTTCATTAAACCTTTTTTTTTCTTTTTTTTTTAATAATTTGTTTTTTATTTCTTCAAGTTACATCTCAATCACAATCCCCTCCCTAATCCCCCCTCCAGTCCCACCCTTCCACCCTCCTCCCCCTCACCCCCACCCTCCTCTCCTCTTTTTTTTTTTTTTTTTTTTTAGTTTAAGGTATTTATTTTTCCCCCCAACAGCTCTCCCTTTCAGTCCAAATAATGGTTCTTTTTCTTATAACTATAAATACAATACAAAACAACAGAAATAAATAGGCCACAATTATGAGAGTTATATGGCTTAGCATACATTCCCAATGTCCAGTCCATATGTATTTGGCACCTGACTTTAACATTCTACTATCTAACCATCTCCATGAGTTTAAAGTTCTATATCTAACTCAGCTTTCATACTAACTTGCCTCATAATTTTAAAAATATCTTCTTAGATCCAGAACACCCTCTTGATTCCTAAACAACTCAAAATTTAACTATGAGACTCTAGCTATCTCAATAGCAGTTTCCTCAAAAGTCTATAACCACAACAACTCAAAATCGCTAAGATCGTTCAGCTCCACAGACTACTCCAGCCAGATCTTCAGTAAAGTTCTGAAGATCAGCTTCTGTCTATGAACTTCGTAGGACATCTAAATAGCTGAGCACAAAGGGACTGAACATCAAATGATTCTATTAACATTTTTAACCATTTTTCCATTCTTATTTGGGCCCCAAACAGGTTTACTACGTCCCAAATCAGCAGGAAGTCATTTTAAGAGAACAACGTCCCATCCCCAGAAGGTGGGGAGGGTGTTCTCCCCCTTTGGTTATTTGATAGATAATAGAAAATTTTGTTATTTAGGGGAAAAGACTACAAGCTGTTAAATGGTCTTGTTAAATGGGTTTTGGAGGTTAGACCCAGGGACTTCTCTCTTTTGCTTTTCTGTATCCTCCTTTCTCTCCTATACAGGAGTGAACAGACTTGAGAAAAATGGGACATAGACATAGTATAGGAAAGAACAAGAAAAAAGGACAGATTATTGAATATAGCTTTATACCTTTGTATACTGATACAAAATTAATATTATATTTGGCTAAATTGGTATTGATCATTGTATATTAATGCAAATTTAAGATTGCATAGGGCTACATCGGTATTGATCTTTGTATATTGATACAAAATTAAGATTATATTTGGCCACAATGGTATTGACCCTAGTATATTAATGTAAAATTAAGATTGTATTGGGCTACATCGGTACTGATCTTTGTATAATGATACAAAATTAAGATTATATTTGGCCACATTGGTATTGATCTTTGTATATTGATACAAAATTAAGGGTAACGCTTCTTAAAGGTATTGTTTGTAGTAATACTTAAAAATGAAATGTCAAGTTTTGACCTCTCGCTACCAACTGACATAAACTGTTTAGGATAATTAAGAAACAGAAACTAATAGTCATGAAAATGTGTCATTTTGTTAGTTACTATGACAGTCTATCACAGTTATTTTCTAAGCTACTCAGAAGTCAAGTTGCTAAGAGACAAGCAATATTTGCTTATCTAAATATAAGAGATAGATAGGGCATCTTCAAAAACCTCAAGAGATCTGCAGAACATGGCATTCAAAGATGTTTTCTTAACTTAAGATTTTTTGATATCGAGACATGTCAGCTCCTGACAGCACCCCCTATATTACTCCAAGTAGAAGATGAGCATCGAAGAATCTCCAGTGGGAGATGATTGAATTGGTGGTAAGCCATTCTCTTGGCAAGAAAAACCACTTGCTTCAACTGTAGACAGACTTCTGTCCAAAAAGGACAAAACTTGGAAGCAGGTAAGTCGACAGCCTAGCTCTGCCAAGACAGGGTAGGTAAGTCCTTCATAATTCCTGCTCTACAATCAATGTCTGTCAGAGAAATGGGGCCAAATGGCTGAAGATTGATGCTGTAATGTATGGAGAGAAAATGGGAACTGTCCAGGCAGCCACTGGTATGTCATTTTTTTAGTTTTTGAAGCTGCAGGCCGTGCACTTCCTATATAATCAGATATATTTATCCCTCTCAGGTCTCTGAGGTGGTTGAAGAATAGATAGCTAGAGTCTCATTAAACCTTTTATATCTCTCCCTTTAGAAAACGTTCTGGACACCTGTGTGAGTTGGTGCTTTTAACATTTGTCAAAATTGTATCAGTAAACAGGATAAAAATGTACTACAACAAAATAAGTTTGAAGATATATCATAGCCAGCACAGTCATGGGTCTTCCCAATCTACTCCCAGAGACATTTTCTAGGTTCCTATCCTCTTGCTTCTTGTAAGTCTAGGTTGTGCAAATCATGATGCAAAGCTACAACATTGGGGATAATTATATTCAAACCCCAAATGAGTAAAAACTTTCTCTGAGAATTAGTGTTTCCAATACAGCAAAATTGTAACAAATAAGTTCTTTTTTTCTATTATGATATTATTGGTGAACTTGAATGTCCATAGCCTACTATTCATCAATAATTTTTAGGCACACACAACATTCTTTAGGAGGCTAGAAAATGTTAATAATTTTGCTCCTTAGTCACCACTAATGATGATAGCATCCAAGGAGCTGGGAGCTTGCCTATACACTGCAGAAAATAAAGGGAGCTCTCTATTTGCTCCTAACATCAGTAGCTCTAACATGGACTTCAGCACTCACTTGTTCTACCAGTAACTTATAAGACACTTTCTCAGGACCTGGTGCTGTGTAAGGAAAAGATTAATCCTTTCAGTTTAGGGATGATTTATTCTGCATAATATTTTTTTTAACTTCCACAAAATAAAGTTCGGATGCACAGCGATTTTTCATCCTACCCACTATCATGTAGAGAGCACTAAAGCTATAGAGGTATCTTTAAAAAACTGAAACATTCAAAGAGGGAGTTTTTAGGCTGGTAAGGAAAAATATTAATTAATTAACATTTTAATTAAATTAATGTTCTTTTTAAATTCTTCAGTTCAAAATATTAAGCACTCTGTGTCCCAATTTGTCATCATTTTCCTGTACAGATGTAATTGCCACTACCTGATCAAAACATCCCTTCTGATTGTCCATTTCAACTTAGATTTTGATGCCACGCTCACCTAAGTTCAGACCCGGACAGGAAAATTAGAAATATGAAGTCAAAGGGAAGTGTTTAATTAAATATCATAGAAAGTAAGGACTTGTTCCTCGGTGGCAATTACATTTTAGATCCCTGCTGTAAGTCTCTCCATGTTCCCAGGTTGTGATTATGCAAAAGAGAGCTTCAGACCAGGTTGTACAGGAGATGCTCAAACCCATCAGTGTTCTGAGCTGTCAAACTGTCACTCAGCCCTTCACTACTGGGAGGTTATTTTAGTAGTTACTAAACATAAATGCCAAGAAGACCCATTTTAACAGCAGAGGAGCTTACAAGTTATATTTAAGAAAATTTACATTGTAGAGACTTAAACCACTCAGCTTAGTGTAGGCCAAGCAACCTTCCAAAGTCTTTTCAAATTTAGTACTGTCAATGGAGAGGTAATTGAACTAAACATAATACAGCTGGGGTCTCAAAGAAATATTCATCAAGAGTGTAAGCCCCAAGACTCTCTGTCTGGTATATACTCAATGTCAGGCCACTAAGCATTCAAGTCAAAATCATGAGTCATATTGTAAACTCCTTGCAGATTCATTAGATTGTGTGTAGTATGTATTCAGTGAACATTCTTAAAGTCAAAAAGAAATACATAGACTGATCATAGGAGTTTAGTTTCTGTAAAGATTTAGAGCTAAAGAGGAGATAGGAGAAAGAGAGAGATGAGAGAATAAAGGAAAGGGGAGGAAAGAAGATAGGAGAAAATCTATATCAGGTAATGCATGTTTTGGATGTCCTTAGGAATCCAGAATATGCAGTGGGAATTGGGGAAGATAATGAACACTAGAATGAATGTGTAATAGCAAAGATACAACATAGTGTAGATGCTTAAACATAAGTTAAAACATAGCAAAGAGAAAACTTTGTCTCAGTGATACTCAGCATTGTAAAGCACGCAAGAACTACAAGAATCTAATGAACACAGTGCTGTGCCTAACACAGGAAATCCCCCATCAGTGTAGACTATCTCGTTAAGCAAAGCTGCAGAGAACACTTAAAATTTTACAGTCTTTTGGCCTTCATCAGAACGAGGCAGGCATGTGGAACATGCAGGCAAAACACTCATATATATTCTCCTTAAAGCATGAAAAGTTATAAGTGAACAAACATACACAGGAATACCTACATGTGCAATTTAGTGCAAAGGGCAGACTCCTCTTAAGGTGACTGATACCAGTAATCCAGAAAGCCAGAGCTAGTGACTCTGCTACAAAAGTCTGTAAACAATACCCAGTACATTATTTAGAATTTAAAGCTATTTCTTCCATATTCACATTTTCTTTTCATTCAGTTTTGATCTATCTTCTTTAAAAAAAAAAAAAAAACTTCCCTCAAAGTCTCTACTTCTTGCCTCATATCTCTTCCAGTCTTCATCCCAAATTCTTTTTATGTTGGTTTGAATGATAATATCCTCCATGGGATCTTGCATTTGAACAATTAGTTGCCAGTTGATTGTGTTGTTTGAGGAGGTTTAAGGAGTGCACAACCTTGCTGGTGGGAGTATGTCACTGGAGGTGGGTTTTGAGAGGTTAAAGCTTCACACCACTTCAGCTCACTCTCTGTTTCATGCTTGCAGATAAAGACATGAGCTTTCTGATCCAGTTCCTATGCCTGTTGCTTGTTGTCATGACTCTCCACCATGGTAGGTTCCCCTCTGAAACCATAAGCCTAAATAAACCCTTTCTGCTATAGATTGCCTTGGCCATGTCATTATATCATAGCACTTGAAGAGTAGAGAATATGCCTCCCTTTCTCAGAACTCCCGTCTTGTCCTTTCTTGGGTGCATTCCCTACTCAGGTGACCTCTGCTTTTCTTGCTTCACGGCAGACTATATATCTTGTTTGTTCCTGTTTTTGTCATGCCTTCTATATGTTTTATCAAGATAAGAATAAGATCATCGGGAATGACACAGATAATAAATACAGGAAGAGGGAAAAAATGAATATACATGTAGGTCCTATAAATGCAACTAGGAATAACCACACTGGGAAGAAGATTACTCTATACTTACAAACCCCTTCCCATCCCATGTTGATTGTACAAGTCTTGGTGTAATTATATTTATACCTAGTATTCTTTCTCCAAATAGGCTTAAATGGAAGTTCAGTATTATCAGCAGATCAGAACATATTTTATATTCACATAAATATTTATTCTGAATGTCATGTGACTACATACAGGGTCAAACATTTCTCCACAGACAGGCCTCATTTAGAACCCATCAGAAAATATTTAAGCATCAAAACCATTACAAGTGTGAGAACACTATTCTTGACCACTCAACTGCATTTTTATTAGCTATTATTTGATATGAGTTCATCACCTTTCTTTTGGAGGAATTTCAAAACTGTCACTGAGTTTTATAATTATTACTATATTATAATTACTCTTATGTACTATTTTACCCTGAGTCACTATATCAGTTAAGTTTGGATATAGAGAATATTCCCCATTTATACTTATGAGATTTGACTCTAAGCTAGTAGCACTTTTTGCTGAGAAGTAGCAACTTTAGGAGGTGGAGTCTAGCCAAAGAAATTATGTCACTGGTGGTAGGTTCTTTCTCCATCTGCTTCCTGTGCACCATGAGGTGAGAGTCAGTTTAGCAACTCTGTAGTGGAGGTTTGGATTTCTTTGCAAACACAGTTGTGATGAATGAATACCACTGAAAAACAGACTCATAAAAAGGGCATAGAAATCTGCCTAAAGATTGGCATCTGTGGGGAACACCTGGGAGAGCATGTGGCCTTGGTCAACAGGTGCACTTTGGGAAAAGGGCAGAAAGTTGGCCAATTAGAAAACATCCTGGTGCATCATTAGAGAAAGTGTACAAAAAGGAAGACCTGAAAACTAGAGGAGACTTTTTGCTTGGCATTGTTTTGAATTGTTGCTCATTGATGCTTCACCTCGAAAGACTCTAGACAGTGTTTTGCCGCCATCTATGGATTACAGCACCTGTCTCTAGGTGGCAAGCTTGGGCAGGCAGAAGAGGCCAAGTGGTGCAGCACTTGCCCTGAGAGTTTCAGCTAATTCAAATGGATTTGAGAGACACTGGCCCCTAGCATGGGGGTGGGGGTGCAGCAACTGCCTTTAAGATAGCCTGGTGACCACTGGAGTTGCTGCTGATTGTTCTGTTCCCTTTAGCATTTGCTGCCAAGTTGCCTCAAGGAACCAAGCTTGAGAAAGTCTTCATCTGGGTATCCTTGCTAATGTGCTTAAGGTTGGTTGATTGGTGAGAAGGTGTTCAGAATTATTAATAAATAATTTAAAGTTACGCCAACAGAACTCAGCCACACTTCTACCATTATTTCTGGTTGAAGGGCATGAGGACAGGCAATCATGAAACTGAATTGGTTGAAATCATGAGCTAAAATAAGAATTCCTTCACTTCTTTAAGTTGATATTGTTGGGTAATTTGTCACAGACCTAAGAAAAGTAACTAATGAACTCACCTCACAAAGCTCACATGCTATTAAGGCAGACATTCATTTGGCCTGTTGCTGTTAAATCCCAGCCTCAAGACCTATGATTACCACACAGAGATGATCATTTACATGATGAACCACAGAGAGAATGTATACATCGTTTTAACTATGAGTTCTGAGGGGGAGAAAAATGACTTTAATGTTTGTTTGTTTGCTTGCTTGTTTGTTTTGTTTTGACATCTTTGACTCTAAAGCATGCACATCTCATGTTGGCCGAGAAAACTGGGTCAAAATATGGAGAGTCTACTCCCTTGGAACCTTTGTGTGGATGCCAGCCCTCCTTCACATCATCCACCTTTGTCCTGATTTTCTAATATATGTTTCTTTTTTTAATAAATAAATGTATTTATTTGTTGCTTCAGGTTACATCCCCATCATATTGTCCTCTTTCCCACCTTCCCAGCCCCGCCCTCCCACCCTCTACCCCTATCCCTTCCATCCCACTCCACTGGAGTGGAGTGTCCCTACATAACAGTCCCTCGCCCCAGTTCAGAAGTCATATGAGGGCCAAGAGCCTCCTCATACACTGGGGGCCTACAAGGCAGTACCACCAGTGAAAAGTGTCTTACTGCTAGGGAGAGAAAACTAAAAAACAAACAAACAAACAAAAAAGTCTATGTCCATGTTCCCTTTGGTGCATTGGTAAGAGTATAGATATCCTGTACTATATAGATAAAATCCTATTATAAGTGAATGGATGCCATGTGCATCCTTCTGAGTCTGGGTTATCTCACTCAGGATGAGCTTCTCTAGTTCCATCCATTTGGCTGCAAATTGCATAATTTCATTGTTTCTGATAGCTGAGTAATATTCCATTGTGTAGATGTACCACAGTTTTTTAATCCATTCTTCGGTTGAGGGACATCTGGGTTGTTTCCAGTTTCTAGCTATTACAAATAAGGCTGCTATGAACATAAATGAGGAAACTTCCTTATGATTCTGTGAGGAGTCATTTGGGTATATATCCAGAAGTAGTATGGCTGGGTCCTGAGGCAAAGCTATTCCAAGTTTTCTAAGATATTGCCATACTGACCTCAATAGTGGTTACACAAGCTTGAACTCCCACCAGCAATGGAGGAGTGTTCCCCTTTCTTCATAACCTTGCCAGCATGTGCTATCATTTGAGCTTTTGATGTTAGCCATTCTGACAGGTGTGAGATGGAATCTCAGAGTCGTCTTGAGTTGCATTTCTCTGATGATTAAGGATGTTGAGCATTTCTTCAAGTGTCTCTCAGCCATTAGGGATTCCTCCTTTGTGAATTCTCTATTTAGCTCCATCCCCCATTTTTTGATTGGATTATTTTGTTTCTTGGCATTTAATTTCTTGAGTTCTTTGTAGATTTTGGACATTAGCCCTCTGTTACATGTGGGGTTGGTGAAGATTTTCTCCCAGTCTGTAGGCTGCCATTTTGTTTAATGACAGTGTCTTTTGCCTTACAGAAGCTTTTCAGTTTCATGAGGTCCTATTTATTGATTGTTGGTCTGAGGTCCTGAGCTGTTGGTGTTCTGTTAAGAAGTTGTCACCTGTGCCAATGAGTTCGAGGGTTTTTCCCACTTTTTCTTCTAGTAGATTTAGTGTGACGGGCCTTATGTTAGGGTCTTTGTTCCACCTGGACTTAAGTTTTATACAAGATGATAAGTATGGGTCTAATTTCATTCTTTTACAAGTGGACATCCAGTTGGACCAGCACCATTTGTTGAAGATGCTATCCTTTTTTCCATTGTGTGGTTTTGGCTTCTTTGTCAAAAATTAGGTGGCCATAGGTGTGTGGGTCCATTTCTGGGTCTTCAATTCAATTCCATTGATCTACTGGTGTGTTTCTATACCATTACCATGCTGTTTTTGCTACTATAGCTCTGTAGTACACCTTGAAATCTTGGATGGTGATACCTCCAGATGTTTTTTTATATACAGGACTGATTTAGCTATTCTGGGTTTTTTGTTGTTCCATATGAAATTGAGAACAGCTTTTTCCAGGTCTATAAAGAATTATGTTGGTATTTTGATAGAAATTGCATTTAATCTATATGTTGTTTTTGGTAGTATGGTCATTTTTATTATGTTGATCCTACCTATCCATGAGCATGGGAGATCTTTCTATCTTCTAAAGGCCTCTTCAATTTCTTTCTTCAAAGGTTTGAAGTTCTTGTTGTACAGGTCTTACTTGCTTGGTTAGAGTTACCCCCAGGTATTTTATATTGTTCGTGGCTATTGTGAAGGGGGTTGTTTTTCTTATTTCTTTATCAGCCCATTTGTTTGTTGTATAAAGAAAGCTTCTGACTTTTTTGAATTAATTTTGTATCCAACCACTTTGCTGAAGGTGTTTATCAGCTGTAAGGGTTTTCTGGTGGAAATTTTGGGGTTGCTTATATATACTATCATATCGTCTGCACATAGGGATAATTTGACCTCTTCTTTTCCAATTTGTATCCCCTTAATATATGTTTCTTAAAAGAGGAAAAACTTAAATTATATTCAAATGAAGTCACATTAAAATAATTGCATAGCAAGTTAGTTAGCTAAAAAAAACAACTCAAAAACTTTGGAAGCTCAAGGTTCATATTATCAAGTTTTCTATATTCAACAGCAAAATCCTAAAAGTAAAATACCGTGGTTTCTGTACAACAACAAATGTGAACTCAGAGAATATTAGTCTTCACATTAATCTCCTTCATATTTTGTATTTTCTAGCTAATTATAACCAGTAACTACATTTAAACATCAATGAGAAATAGTGACTTCTGGTTGGCATGTGTTCTGTTTGTTCTATCTACTATTATGAGGAAACATGCCAGGTTTCCACTAATGGCTGAAGTGACTTTTGAAGCTTCTAAATTAAAGTCTACATTGTGAACAATGAGAAGCTGCAGGAACAATGCACATGTTGTAGCCATGTGTTGACTATATACAAAGTACAAGGTAATTCATACAAAATGACCCTAAATTGTGCTATTAAAAAAGGTGACTCAGAAGAAAGATCATGCTCCTTTAAAATCCTTTCAAAAACTAGCCTTAATGGTATCAGCCTGATATGACTATGTAGGAGGAAAATAATCACATAATTTTGTAAGATGGAGGCTTTAATCATATCAAAGTGCCCAACTTGGGTTATTTTATTCTTTTTTATATGATTTTATAATGAAGAACATTTGTCCCATAAACAGAACTATTATCAATATGTTCTGAATCAGAGAATCAGCCAAATTCTCCAATTATCTAAGAAGCTAGGAATTCGGTTTGGTTACTTACTCTGTGATTTTTATGGAAGTGCCATATATTACCCTATGCCTATAAATAAGGACATTTTATGCACTGAGAAAGTCTTTGAGCGAAATGATTAACTATTTGTATCTGACCACAAATGGCCTCCGTTATAGTATCCTACTATTTTCTAGGCTAAATGTGTTATCAAGTAACTCAAACTCCTCTCCAGCTCAAAGATAACTAAAATTGAAGCAGATGCATACAGAAAAGAAAACCAAATACTTCTGCAAGTCTATTGTGGGTCTTTGAAGCACTTTCATTTTCCATAAAAATAGGGGAACCATTAAATCACTGAAACCACTGTTCTGAGGTCAACATCAACCACCAGGAATGATGTTCTCACTGAGATCCATTTGAAAACACCCATAACAAAACTACATACATTACCACAAAAAAAAAAAAAATTGTTCAGTAGCAAATGATGAAAACCAGGCATCCCAATGACTAACAATAATTAATGGTCATCAACAAGGATACAGTGATGAAAACTGTAGGACATCTTCAAAAAGAACACACACACATACACACATATCTGAGTTTTCAGTGACACTCCGTGAGTCCTAAGAATGTTGTACACTCTTAATACTTGTGTAAAAATACATAGAACAAATGCAAAATTAATACATCCTATTGCCTTGCACTTAATGACTTTTGTGTCTAAAACTCAGTGAATGGTCTTACATTAAAGTTAAGTTAGTTTGGAAAGTACTTTTTAAAGTGTGGAGAATTTCTACTGGGATTCCTTAAAAAAATCTATATCATTCTATCCATAGGGTATAATTAAAATAAAGAAAGGTAGAAATATATTGATGGCATTTGGATAAGGTGGAAATGGAGGAGAAATAAGCAGCAGCTTTAAACTTCATTACCAGAAGGAAATGGGAGAGGCAAATGATAAAAACAAAACAAAAAAAGAAAAAGAAAGAAAGGGCAACTTATTAAGAGCTCCAAGAACTTAAACTCAGTATTACCCCAAACTGAAAATACAATTAGATTTATACCTCTGGATTGTAAGTAATTCATCATCATGCATATCTGAGTAAATGGTTACAACCCTGTATTTAGAGGCCTGGATTTGCTGTGTGTTTCAGTATTGATCTAGTCATTATCTTCTGATCAGTTAAGACTCAAAAATGAACTGAAATCTTGAGGCTTAGGGGCACGTTCAACCTCTGTAAAGGATGGAAGGTAAACAAAATGAGAAGACACATCTGACTGAAGAGTTAAGTGTTATAGAAAGTCAGGGGACAAGTTAGTGAGTGCTGATTGTGTTAGCTGCCATTCTCATTGCACTGCTCAAAATGCATGATAAATGCAACTTAAGTTCTGGAAGGGTAATTTTGGTTTGTGGTTTCAGGTTACTATCCATCAGGACAAGCTTGTCATGCAACATACACAGCCTTTCTATGGGGCCAGATGCACTCCAGGTCAGCAGCTTTCCTTAAAGGAGATCCCATGATACTGGTATGCCCCAGATCCTGGGTTCTCCTTTTCAACTTTGTATTTCCCTTCCATAGCTCCATTCAATGGTCTTTCCTTCCTTGCAAGGAATATGACTCTGCCTCATAGCAGAAGACTGTGAGGTACCTGAGTGCAGTGCTTGTGTAGTGAGGAAACAGAGAAAGATGGATGTTGGTGCTCAGCTTGCTTTTACTTTTGTGTCATTTCAGAACCTTCCACTATTCAGGTAGGTCTTCCAATTTCTGTTAAGCCTTTCTAGAAACACTATCACAGACATATCCAAAACTGTATTTCCATGCTGATTCTTAATCCTATCATGATGACTGAGAGGATTAACCATCAAACCTTCCATGTGCCAAATACAGAGCATTATATAATTAAATTTCCATTCTTATGGCCATGTGCAGGAAGTAAACTAGTGTATATCATCTTACTACAGACACTATCTCCAAAGTCATGGTCAAGCAATATGTATCACAATTGAAAGTGGCAACCCAGAGACTTAAATCCCTGATGGCTGCGAATGTATGCTTTCTTCTCTGTTGTACTGAAATGGAATGAAAATTTTACTGCTTGTGAGTTTGGCAGCATTAACAAACTGACTGAATATAAAGTCTCAATAAATGTAATTTTTCTGTATATATTCATCCTTTCTCAATATTTTAGCTTTCTCTCAACAGGCATTTACCTAACCTACTCAACTTACACTCTTGAGCAAAGCAGGTAGTAAATTAGGCAAAGTATATCCACTTTAGATTATTCAAAGGCCCATGTGAAAAGAATATAAAAATAATGAAAGCAATAGAAGGCCCCATAAGAGAGCAGTGTAGGTGTTGTGTTGCAAAGCCTTTTAGAAGGATACAGCATTTCACACTGGAGCAGCTCCTGTAAACCTCTTAAAGCAAACTGAAAAAGATAAGAAAACACAGCAGTTAGCAGGGCGTGGTGGCACACGCCTTTAATCCCTGCACTCGGGAGGCAGAGGCAGGCGGATCTCTGTGAGTTCGAGGCCAGCCTGGTCTACAAAGAGAGTCCAGGACAGCCAGGGTTGTTAGAGAAACCCTGTCTCGAAAAACCAAAAACAAGAAAACACAGCAGCCATTTGCTATCAACACAACCTAAGCTCACTTGCTTATAACCACAGAATGGCCAAGGGAGGTTCAGCAGAGCTGTTACCTGGCATGGAGTAGAGGTGGTGAGGGATTTGGTAAGGACAGGACTTCCAAGCCTGGCCACCCCAAAGGATTGCTGTGACCCAAAATAAATAAATGATCCTGGAAAAAGAAACAGAAACAAATGTAAAGTTAAATGGTTAATTTCCAGTTCCAGAGTACACTTAGTGCTTTGCCCGCCCCTCCCCACTCCCACTGGCCTTACTCAACTCTCACTCACGTAAAGGAAGTCATTTACTTGCCAATAGGCTCTGTAAATAACCAAAGAATTTCATATGTATGACATTAAATATCTAAAACAAAATTTAATGGTAAAAGATAAACTTTGAATGCTAATTACCTAAACAAACATTTTTATTGCTTTAACTCCTGTCATAGAGTTTGAAATCAAATTAAATGAAGCTTCTGAGTTTACAATTAGATATCCAACATGCCCTTAGGAAATTCTCTCGGGAGTTTTATTTTTAAGTCTCTTCAAAATGTACTGAAGGAGATGAGTGTGTGCAATGAGTCTGGTTCCTCTTGGGGCTTACATGTTTGACATTGTTGTCTGTGCTGGAGGGGATGAGAGCTTAATTAAAGATCTAATCTGAACATTAACAAAATAACCGCCTTTATATTTTCACTGAAGTGGATATACTCACAGCAAATGCACAGGGGATAGCCTCTTTTAGCAGCTCAGAAGATCACACACTCTGAGCTGCATCACTTCCTTGAATATTGAAAACTCATAAGGAAAGCTATGCCAAACACTGTCACTGTCTGATCCTGCCCTTTGATATTCGTGAAGTGACAAGTAGAATATAATGCAAACGATTCTTAAGCAACTGTTTGACTTGGAAAACACCTCATTCAGACAGTAATTTTCCTAGACAATGCTGACTGTATTAAAAAGGGGTGAGATTTCATAATCAAAATATGCTATTTTACAGATACCTGCCCATGTTTATGCAAAAATTCCCAACATCTCACCTTTTGCAGACCATATACCTGTTTCAGGCAATAGTCTGGAAATTAGACTTTGCATACTCTGAGAATGAAAGGACCAGTAGGCAAAAATAATAGGCAAACATATGTATATGTATATATAAATTCCATATATATATGGAATACACAAGTAAAGAATAAATGAAACAAAATCAACCCAAACAAGTTTGGGTCAGAAATGGCTAGAGCTTCAGTAGTATTTGAAAATCAATCTCTAAAATTAAAAAAAAAAAGACAATCTGGTGATCACATAACTATCACAAAAAAGGAGTTGAAAAACTTATTTGACAAATTTTAACATATGTTCATCTTTTTTAAGATAATGAGTACATTATGAGTCGAAAGGAATGCTGCTGACAACTTGATTGAGCAAACGTGGTACTCAATGTTGAATTTTTGACATTTCCTTGAAGATAAGACTAAAACAAACCTAGCAACACCTACTTCTACTCAGCATCTAAGAGGCCTTATCCTGTGCCAGAATAAGAAACAGAAAAATTAAAATTACTACACAAACACACATACACACACACATACACGAGCACACACACACATTCGCCATGTGCACATACACACACACTTACACGAGCACACACACACACACATTCGCCATGTGCACATACACACACACATACACGAGCACACACACACACATTCGCCATGTGCACATACACACACACATACACGAGCACACACACACACACACACATTCGCCATGTGCACATACACACACACACATACACGAGCACACACACACACACATTCGCCATGTGCACATACACACACAGGCAGGCACACGCACAAGCACTTGCATTCACTTGTGTTCACAGAGGTTTAAAATCAAGAAGAAAAAATATAAAATTGTGATTATTTACATACAGAATAATAGTAGATCTACAGAGAAAATATAATGCTAAAGACATTGGGTTTTGAGTTTGCATTTTTAAACAATTACATATGGTTTTGGAAAGAGATGACACAGCATTTCAAACTTCTTACTACTATTTCTGAGGGTCTGAGCTCCCAGCACTCTTTGGCAGCTCACAACCATCTCTGACTTCAGCTCCCATGGATCCAAGTCCCTCTTCTGTTTCTTTCAGGTACCCACACATCTGTGAGTCACACAGACAAATACACACACACACACACAGACAGACAGACAGAGAGAGAGAGAGATACACAAAAACCTACTCATATATATTCAATCCTTTTAAAAGGTCAAATAAATTGTTTTCATATAAACAAGCAACAACTGAAAAGAATTTTAGAGTGTGGCATTTATAATGGCTGCAAACACCTAGAAAATATGGGAACAGCTTTTTAAAACCTCTACATTGAAATCTATGAAGTATTTAGCAAATTAAACAATATCTCAGTAAAGTGATAAATTTGAAACTACTTAAAGATTTGTTTGTGTTATTATTATTTTTCTTTTTTATGTTTATTTATTACTTCAAGTTACATCTTCACCACAGTTCCCTCTTTCCACACTTTGCGGTTCCATCTTCCCACCCTCTCCCCCTCTCCCATCTATCCTACTCCTCCAGAGTGGGTTCCCCCTACATATCAGCCTCCCTCAGTTCAACATTCCTATGAGGGCTCAGAGCTTCCTCCTGCACTGGGGGCCTATATGGCAACACCACTAGCGCAAAGTATCCCACTAACAGATAACAAGGTCTATGTTCCTGTTCCTTTTGGTGTGCTGGCTGTAGGATAGTTATCCAAAAATATATGGCTAAAGTCCAAATATAAGTGAATAGATGCCATGTGCATCCTTCTGAGTCTGGGTTAGCTCACTCAGGATGAGCTTTTCTAGTTCCATCCATTTGGCTGCAAATCGCATGATTTCCTTGTTTCTGATGGCTGAGTAGTATTCCATTGTGTACATATACCACAGTCTTTTTATCCATTCTTTGGTTGAGGGACATCTGTGTTGTTTCCAGTTTCTATCTATTACAAATAAAGCTGTTATGAACATAAATGAGATATCCTTGTGGTTTGATAAGGAATCATTTGGTTTATACCGAGAAGTGGTATGGCTGGTACTTGAGGAGCTATTCTAAGTTTTCTAAGATATCGCCAAACTGATTTCCATAGTGGTTGTACAAGTTTATACTACCACAAAAATGGAAGAGTGCTCCCCTTTCTCCACAGCTTCAACAGAATGTGCTGTAATTTGAGGGTTTTTTATAGATTTTTTTAATGTTTATTTATTACTTCAGGTTACATCTCCATCATAGTACCCTCTTTCCACCCTTCCCAGTCCCCCCTCCCACCTTCTACCCTCTATCCCTTCCATCCCACACCTCCAGAGTGGAGTGTCCCTACATAAAAGTCCCCACCCCAGTTCAGCAGTCATATGGGGGCTAAGAGCCTCCTCATACACTGGGTGCCTGCAAGGCAGCACAACTAGGGGAAAGTGTCTCATTGACAGGAAACAAAGTCTATGTTCCTGTTTCCTTTGGTGCATTGCTGTAGCATAGCTATGATGTAATATATGGCTAAAATCCGATTATAAGTGAATATATGCCATGTGCATCTTTCTGAGTCTGGGTTAGCTCACTCAGGATAAGCATCTCTAGTTCCATTCATTTGGCTGAAAATTACATGATTTCATTGTTTCTAATGGCTGAGCAGTATTCCATTGTGTAGATGTACCACAGTTTTTTATCCATTCCTCGGTTGAGGGACATCTGGGTGGTTTCCAGTTTCTAGCTATTACAAATAAGGCTGCTATAAACATAGATGAGGAAACTTCCTTGTGGTTTGGTGAGAAATGTTTTGGATGTATACCCAGAAGTGATATGGCTGGGTCTTGGGGTAGAGGGCTAATATCCAAAATTTACAAATTGAATGCCAAGAAAACAAATAATCCAATCAAAAAATGGGGAACAGAGCTAAACAGAGTATTCAGAAAGGAGAAATCCCTAATTGCTGAGAGACACTTGAAGAAATGCTCAGCATCCTTAATCATCAGAGAAATGCAACTCAAGACTACTCTGAGATTCCATCTCACACCTCTCAGAATGGCTAAGATAAAAAACTCAAATGACAGCACAAACTGGCGAGGTTTGGAAGAAAGGGGATCAACTGGGCTGTTTCTAAGTCAGTAACATGCTGTTTTTATTGCTATTGCTCTGTACTATGTCTTGAAATCAGGGATGGTGATACCTCCAGGTTTTTTTTTTTATTGTACAGGATTGATTTAGCTAATTCTGGGTTTTTTTGTTATTCCATATGAAGTTGAGAATTGTTCTCTCAAGGTCTGTAAAGAATTGTGTTGGTACTTTGATAGGAATTGCATTGAATCTGTATATTGCTTTTAGTAGGATGGCCATTTATTTTTATGTTGATCCTACCTATCCATGAGCATGGGAGATTTTTTTGTCTTCTGAGGTCCTTTTCAATTTCTTTCTTCAAGGACTTGAAATTCTTGCCATGCAGGTCTTTCACTTGCTTGGTTAGAGTTACCCCAGGTATTTTATATTGTTTGTGGCCATTGTGAAGGGTGTTGTTTCCCTAATTCCTTATCAACCCCTTTATCTTTTATATAAAGAAGGGCTTCTGATTTTTTTTTTGAATTTTGTATCCAGCCACCTTGGTGAAGGTGTTTATCAGTTGTAGTAGTTCTCTGGTGGAATTTTTGGGGTCACTTATGTATACTAACTTATCATCTGCAAATAGGGATACTTTGACTTCTTCGTTTCCAATTTGTGTCCCCTTGATCTCCTTTAGTTGTCTTATTCCTCTAGCAAGAACTTCAAATACCATGTTGAAGAGATATGGGGAGAGTGGGTATCCTTGATTGTCCTTGATTTTAGAGGAACTGCTTTAAGCTTCTTTCCATTTAATTGGATGTTGCCTACTGGCTCGCAGTACATTGCCTTTATTATTTCTAGGTATGATCTTTGTATGCCAGCTCACTCCAGGACTTTTAGCATGAAGGGGTGTTGGATTTTGTTAAATGTTTTTCAGCATCTAGCAAGATGATCATGCAGCTTTTTTTTTAAAGCTTGTTTATATGGTGGATTAAGTAGATGGATTTTCACATGTTGAATAATCCCTGCATTCCTGGGATGAAGCCTATTTGATCATGGTGTATAATGCTTTTGATGTGTTCTTGGATTCAGTTTGCAAAAAATTTTATTTAGCTTTTTGTGTTCATGAGGGAAATTGGTCTTAAGTTATCTTTCTTTGTGGGGCTTTGTGTGGTTTCGGTGTCAGGGTGATTATGACCTCATAGAAGGAGTTTTGCGGTGTTCCTTCTGTTTCTATTTTGTGGAACAATTTGAAGAGTATTGGTATTAGCTCTTCTTTGAAGGTATGGTAGAATTCTGTGCTGAAACCATCTGGCTCTAGGCTTTTTTGTTTGGGAGACTTTTAATGACTTTCTATTTCCTTAGGGGTTATAGGAATGTTTAGTTTGTTAACTTGATCTTGATTTAACTTTACTTGGTAGAATCTATCAAGAAAATTGTCCATTTTGCATAGGTTTGCAAATTTTGTGGAGTATAGGTTTTTGAAGTAAGACCTAAAGATTCTCTGGGTTTCCTTGATGTCTGTTGTTATTTTTCCCTTTTCATTTCTGATTTTGCTGATTTGGGTACTTTACCTCTTCCCTTCAGTTAGTTTGGCTAAGGGTTTGTCTATTTTGTTGATATTCTCAAAGGACCATCTCTTGGTTTTGTTGACTGTTTGAATTGTTCATTTTGTTTCTAAGTTGTTGATTTCTACCCTAAGTTTGATGATTTCCTGCCTTCTGCTCCTCTTGGGAGTGTTTGCTTCTTCTTTTTTCTATCTCTTCCAGTTTTTCTGTTAAGTTGCTAATATGAACTGTCACAATTTTCTTTTTGAAGGCACTTAGTGCTATGAACTTTCTTATAGCACTGCTTTCACTGTGTCCCATAGGTTTGAGTATGTTATACCTTCATTTTCATTGGATTTTAGGAAGTCTTTGATTTCCTTCTTTATTTGTTCTCTGAACCAGTGGTCATTGAGTAGAGAATTGTTCAGTTTCCATGAATGTGTACGCATTTTGTTATTTCTGTTGTTGTTGAAGTCCATCTTTAATCCATGGTGATCAGATAAAATACAAGGGGTTATTTCAGTTTTCTTGTATCTGTTGAGAATTGCTTTGTGTCTAACTATATTGCCAGTTTGTAGGAGGTTATGTGAGGTGCTGAAAAGAAGGTGTATTCTTTTGTGTTTGGGTGAAACGTTCGGTTAGATCCATTTGCTTCATGAGCTCTGTTAGTTTCATTATTTCTCTGTTTTGTTTCTGTCTCAATAACCTGTCCATTGGTGTGAGTGGGATGTTAAAGTTGCCCAGTATTAATGTGTGGGGATCAATGTGTGGTTTAAGCTTTAGAAGAGTTTCTTTTACAAATGTGGGTACCTTGTATTTGGGGTATAGATATTGAGGATTAAGATGTCATCTTGATAAATTTTTCCTTTAATGAGTAGGCTGTGTCATTCTCTATCTTTTTTTATTTATTTTAGTTGAAAGTTTATTTAATTTATATTAGGATGGCTACTCCAGCTTGGCTCCTGGGCCTATTTGCTTGGGAAAACTTTTCCCAGCTCTTTACTCTGAGGTAGAGTCTATCTTTGTTAGTGAAATGTGTTTCTTGTATGCAGCAAAATGAAGGGTCTTGTTTATGGATTCATTCTGTAAGCCTGTGTCTTTTCATTGCAGAGTTGAGTCCTTTGATGGTGAGGGATATTAATGACAAAAGTTGTTATTTCCTGTTATTTTGATGTAGGTGGTGATTGTGTTTCTTTTGGCTTAGCTGTAGTGGAGTTTTTCTTTTGTTTTTTGTTGTTGTTTTATTTTTGTTTTTTGAGGGGTTTTTTGTTTCATTTATTTTCTTTGGTGTAGTTATCTTGTCTGGGTTGGCATTTCCATCTAGAATCTTCTGTAGAGCTGAATTTGCAAGTAGATACTGTTCAAATTTGGTTTTGTCATGTAATGTCTTGTTTTCTGTCTATGTTGGTAGAAAGTTTTGGTGGGTATAATAATCTGGGCTGGCACCTATGGTCTCTTAGGGCTTGTAAGACATCTGCTCATACCCTTCTGGCTTTTAAAGTTTCTGAGGAGAAGTAAGGTGTAATTCTGATGGGTCTGCCATCATAAGTTACTTGACCTATTTCTCTTACAGCTTTTAATATTCTTTCTTTGTTCTGTACATTTGGAGTTTCAATTATTATGTGGTGAGAGGAGTTTCTTTTCTGCTCTAATCTATTTGGTGATCTCTGTGCCTCTTGGAATTTTACTGACATTTCTTAATTTAGGTTTGGAAAGTTTTCTTCTATGAGTTTGTTGAAGATCCTTCCTCAACCTTGGGGTCTGGAGTCTTCTCTTTCATCTATGCCTATAATTCTTAGGTTTCATCTTTTCATTGAGTCCTTGATTTCTTGGATGTTGTGGGTGAGAACATTTTCAGATTTCTCATCTTCTTTGGTTGTTGTACTGATTTCTTCAATCAAATCTTCCATGCCTGAGATTCTATCTTCTATCTCTTGTATCCTATTTACAATAGTCAAGTCTATAGTCCTATTCTCTTTCTTGGTTTTTCCTCCTCCAGGTTTGTTTCTGCTTGTGTTTTATTTATTGCCTCCATTTCAAATTTCAAGTCTTGAACTGTTTTATATGCTTCCTGCTCAAATTTGGTTGTCTTTGTTTGAAAATCTTTCAAATCTTTCATAGCCTTGTCTCTTTCACATTCATGTTTGACTGAGTTAGGTTGGAGGTCTCTAATGGAATTCTCCATTGCTTTTATTTGTAAAATTGTGGATTCTTTAAATTCTTTCAGGCATTTATTTTCTTCTTGTAAGGCCTCTATCATTTTCCAAAGTATAGATTTGTCATCATTTTCATATGTTGCAGCTGTGGTAGGGTGGTCAGGGCTTGCTGTGCTACCATAGCTGAATTTTGTTGGAGTAATATTTCCCTGACTTTTGCCAGTTTTGTCCTTTTGCTGGCCTTTAGCCATATGGTTGTTGTTAGCTGTTCGTTCCTGGTGCCTTCTGTACTTTGTGCCAAGGAGGGAGGTTTGGTGTAGAGGCTGTATAATCTTGGTGATCTGTAGCTCTCCACAGGCTAGATAGGGCCTTGTGTAGGGGCTGATTCTCGGTGTACCTCCCAGAGCTCACCCCTTTATGTTGTGTCCCAGTTGGGAACATAGGTCAGAGGTTGGGGTGGGATGTGTTATTATAACCTGCAGGTTTCTAATATCCAGCTGGTCTTCTTAGTGATGTCAGTTGGAGTTGGCAGGCCACAGACTGTAGGCTAGAGCTGCAGTTCCCCAGTAGCTTATACATCAGGAGTGTGATTGTGGTCTTCCCAAGCTGCTCTCAGGGGGTTCTCAGGTTCAAGGTGCACCTTATTGCCAGAAGCACTGTGATCTGGTACAGCCCATGTCACCCTGGCAGTGAGCAGTGATATGGGGTTGTTTCACTATTCCAGGATTGGAGCTCTTTGTGTTGTGGCCTGGGTGTTCAGCTGAGGGGGAAGGCAGGTGCCAACAGGGAGTTCTGATGTGGAATTCACACCCTGTCCACAGTGCTTGGATTCAGGGAAGCTCAGCTGCCTTTTCCTGGCCAGAATCATTATGCTGCAGTCTAGTCTACCTGAGCCAGCATGTATTCTGGCAGTTTCCCTGTAGCTATGGTGTCAGGACTGTGGTTGTGGTCCTCCCAAGCTACTCTCATGGGGATCTCAGGATCAACCTGTGCCTCTCTGTCAGAAGCTCTGTGGTCTGGTGCAGCCCACTTGCTTGGGCAGAACATAATATTCCAGAACTGATTTATTGCTCCAGACTGATATCTAGATGCTGTAGACTGAGGTAGTAGACTGACAGCCCTGCCAAAGTGGGTGTGGGCAGGGAGTTCCAATATGGAGTCCACACGACGTCTGAAGCACTTGGACTCAGGGGAGATCTCAGCTCCCTTTTTCCTGCCTGAAACATTGAGTTCCAGAGCAGCCTGCCTGGGTCAGCAGGAGATTCCAACAGTCCCCCTGTAGCTAGGGTGTCACAACTGTGGCCATGATCCTCCCAATCTACTCTCAGGAGAGTCTCAGAGCCAGCCAGTGCCTCTCAGACAGAAGCTCTGTGAACTGGTGCATCCAGCGCCTGCCAGTTTGATCCCCCAGTTATCAGTCAGCCAGATGCTGCCATGCTGCAAAAACTATAACTTATAAACTTAAAGCTTTAAATCAAACTGAATTAGAACTGTGACATTATAATGAGGACTTCCATGGAACTTCCTTTGTTTCACCTCCTTTCTCTTCCTGATCCTGGTTCTCCCTCTCCCCATCTGATTTAAATCTACTACTTGGGCAGGTTAGGTGGCTCAGTGGGTAATGGAGCTTGCTGCTAAACCTGAGTTGGATTTCTGAGACCCACGTGGTAGAAGAAAAGAACTGACTCCCAAAAGTTTTCCTGTGACCTCCACAACTGTATGTGAGACACACACACACACACACACACACACACACACACACACACACACACA
>CAJQZJ010009351.1:10587414-10608555 GCA_907164525.1 Lophiomys imhausi | reverse complement strand
ACACACACACACACACACACACACACACACACACACACACACACACACAGCATTTATTTTAAAGCCAATACCACAAGGTATTGGCATATAGCTCTTACTATATGAAAAAACTCACCAGCATAATCCTATTTAATGCGTTACAAAAATTCTTCATGACTGCTCACAGGACGACTTTATTCTCCCTATTTTACAGCTAACATAGCTGAGGTACTTTGTTCGAATGTCACTGCCACAGCCCAACCCCTGGATAGCACAGTTTCATAATTCCCGGTCATGGTGAAATTCACATCAAATCACCACAGCATAGCTGTGCAGACTCTCTTTGGGAATCTCAGCCTCTGCTCAGGCCCTCGTTTTCTCCCACTCATATTACAGATCTCTCGGTCCTATCCCAATCTTTTATCCTCTACTGACCCCACATATCATCCAGATAGATTTCTCCAGCAAATATGATTGGTCACAGACTTCAATCTGTCAAATATCCTCCATTATCCTCTAGACACATTACAAATCCCTGAGTACTTGCTTTTTTCCTCTCTTCTATCATGTCTAATCATATACATGTCTCAAACAGAACTCCAAACACTACAGCCATCCTCTTGAAGATGTTTTCCCTAATTGAATCCTGTTTCTTACATCTGTCCTTAGTTTTTCCATCTCTTCACAGTTCCTTACATCTTCCTTCCTGGCTCCTTGTTTCCCTTCAGAAACACTGTCCTGAGGAACCATTCTCAGTTAAACCTCTTTACATCATTTCAACCACCCTCTATCCCTCAGAAATTTCAGCATATTTGAATGCAACCCCTTGTTTACCAGCTTCAGCTACCAGAAACTGCCTGCCTCAAATACAGGGTCCATAATTCTCCCACCATGCACCTAGCTCTAATCCATGCTATTGGCATTATGATTGGCCTGAATACAGAAAAGGGAAGAATACATACCAGCTTACAAAGAAAACTGTTACTTGTACCTATTTTAAACTTTAAACTTATGTCACTGTGACACAGACTATTAAAAGGAAACTAAGGTTTACTGGGCCAATGACTAAAGAGTCAAAATGTCAGGAACTTACTGTACCAGTCAACAATGAACCTGCTTTATAGTTACAGTCAACAGTCTTCCTCCCTAATCCCTTTCAATGCTCCACCAACCCCAGTTTCCAATGACTGTAACTAAAAATTCTCCCAAGACTTGTGTTTGTCATACTTCTTGTAAGTCTCAAAGGAGAAGCAGGATGATGTTCAGATCCAGACCCCCAGCTGTGTGGTGACAAAATTAATGTGATACTGATGTGTGTGAGCCATACCACAGAAATGTATGCAAACCAAAGAACTGGAGATAAAAGCCTTTATATGTGCCTGGGAATGTCACAGGGCATTTTCAGAACATTGTAGGTAGTTATGGTCCCTTGATTTTATGAGACTATGTAAAAACTGTAATGATGTTTTGTAGTATATGGTCTACAGTATTTCCAGGTTTTATAGATAGTGCTAAATCTTTGCTCTCGGTTTCCAGACAGATGAGACTAGTTTTCTTTCTGTATGCCAGACTTGGAATGCTTAAAGAAAGGAAGCAAGCCTATTGTACAATTTATCAGAAATGTTATCTCCTTCTTTACACCATCACAATAACATTTTTAAAAATTCCAACAATAAAATTGATGGTTATCTCAAGAATGTTTCTTTCAGGACACACAATTAACTATTAGTTATTAATCAGGTCAGGAGGGGTGAAGACAAGACAAACCAAATCTCCACTTAGTATGTAAATACAAACAAAAATGCACAGTTTCAGCATTTCAACATGAATGAAAACACCTTTAAAAGAGGTGAAGGTCCTACCATGACTTGTACTCGCTGTGTGACCAGCCTCAGGAAGCAGGTGCTCTCTGCTTGGACCTTCCACCACCTCCCAGTGGGAGTCTTCTGTGGGAAATGGTTCCCAGCCACAAAAACCAGATTCAAAGTCCCAGGTGATGTGACCTGCTGTAATGTGTGGAGAAGGAAATGTGGATATATGAAGATAGGTTTGTCATTACAAGCAAATATTTTCACTTTTCAATGGAATTATTCCTCAGTGAAAACAAGTTGACCACAAGACAGTTAAAAACAAGCAATAACCACAACTTACATGAATTAATACAACAAGATTGTGTAGTTCATGCCCCTCCCCAACCTGAAACCTATTACTCCTAGATATGTTTTTCTTTGCTGACTCTGGACAGATAGTTTAGCAAGTACAGTTATTGATAAAAATGTGAAAATAACTCCTGAAAAGGGAGTCTATTCTGTTTATTGACACGGTCATAAAGCCCTATAAAGTAACTATGGCTGCCTCCTTGGCTATTTGCAAAATGTTCTTTGATTATCCTCTGTGAGCATAGTTAGCTGTTGACCACCTCATGTCACTTTTTAGTCAGTAATGAAATGTAGAAATGATACATAAAATATATATACTTGATATCAAAAACATACTATAAGGTTCTAAAGTCTTGGCTTCAGCCTGAACCTTCCCACTTATTCCCAGGAGATCTCCCAATTCATAGGGATACTTGCCCTAAAATAGAAACCCTCTACTATAAAGTGACAACATTTCTGGATTGGTCCAGAATTCCCTCCGTTTTATGCCTGTTGCCTAAGCATAATGGTTAAGAACTCTCATTTTTCCTCTTACTTTCCCTAATTGGGTTGTATGTTCAATATTAACATGTGGGGATAATAAGTTACATAATGTTGGCCAAAGGAATCAAGTCCATGTAAAAAATTCTCCTTGTGGCAGCTGGCTGCTACTGATGCAATCACACTAATGACTCACAAGGTGATGTGTGAAAAATGGGGTGCTCGATGTGATCCCTGCACCCCCAAACCTTTGGGCAACTAAGAAGTTGCAAAATTTTTCAAGGTAAAAATGACATTGGGCAGTATACATGTTGTAATTGTCTACAGGATAAAATTTGGAATCACGCCTTTATCATCTAAATGTTTCATCAGTTAAGAAAGTTGGACTAAGGAGAAGGCTCAGTGGCTAAAATGCTTGACACTCAAGCATGAAGGTTTTAGTTTTGATACTCAGCCCATATGAAAAACAAGGTATAGTAGTAGCAATGTGCTTCTATAATTCCAGCCCCAGTTGGCCAGAAGAAGGCAGTTCCATGGAGCTGCCTGGCCAGTCTAGCCATTCAATGAGTTCCAGGTCTAGGGAAGATCTGCACCTCATAAAGAGAATTGGTGTTTTGTGTTTTAATAGCACCAGGATGCTGACTAAAGAAGCCAGGGCACCTCCACAACATGCCTTCCAGATTCCACCTGGAGGTTGATGTTATAGTTTCTCTTGAATTAACTTATTAGATAAATAAAACCAAAGAAGGAAACAAGGTATACAGAAATAGAGGAAAACATACCATATGAACCTCCAGTTTCTGCACTATCCCAAGTACCTGCAGGCACAGGCCCATGCACACAGGAACACACACACACACACACACACACACACACACACACAGAATAAATACATGAACAAAAATAAATGTCAGCTATTATGCTTTCCACAAAACACTAGACATTCAGTGTTCTTTGAAAATTAAAATTATTTTTTTTAGAATCCATCACCATAAAACTTTGGGGAAACAACATAATGCTATAATCTGTGTAAAAACATGGTGAAGCCCTCAGGTGTTTTTATTGATGGTATTTATTCTGCTACATTTACAAGGCTTTTTTTTTTTTTTTTTACAAAATTAAATATCTTAAATGTTCGTTGGTATATAGTGTAAAAACCTAACTGAAGTCCCTTAAATTGAGGTTTCTCACTAATAATGTTTCCCCTATGTATTTCTGCAAGTTTCACATGAAGTAGTAAATATCAGAAGAAGGACTGGAGAGATGGCTCAGAGGTTAAGAGCACTGGCTGCTCTTCCAGAGAATGTGCACAATTGATAAATATATTTAAATATTTGTAATATGGTGATATATATATATATATATATATATATATATATTGCGAAATGCTTATTATAAGCAAAGTAGGTACTATATATGCCCCTTTCATAATTGTCATTTGTGAACCTACTCATTGCAGGAGTAGTAAGAACACTTAAATCTACTTTCATTCTCCTAGTGAATTTCAGATAATAATTATGATTTGAAAGACAGCTCATTGTAAAAATAACTTTTATTCTCCTAATGTAATTGTTGACTTGGAGGCTTACTGCCTCCAGCTGCTAGCCTAGGCCTAGTCCTGGAACCTTCTAGCCTCTGTACAATCTAATGTAGGCATAGAATGTTTTCAGCCTCCTGGACTTACTGATGAATAAGCTCACCCTTTCTAGATCTTTCTGAACTCTTGCTGGCTAGTTGAACTCAACTGTTCTGGCTCAAACTCCTCTCCCAGCTGACTGACTTAGTCTGGGTTCACTTAGTTTCTGACTAAATTGCTCTGCTTGGCCTCAAACTAACCCTAGCAATATGTTCTAATATTCTGACTCCTTCTCATTCTATCTCATTCTGTTTTCACCTGTGTCTAGGTTGTTCTCTCTTCAACCTATCTCTGTAAAACTCCTTCAGTAAAATTGTTTCTGAATTCCAGGAACTGAACTGCCACAAACTCAGCTCCATTCATTGCCTCTCAACTCCCTGACTCAGTGAAACTGACTGAACAGAACTCAGAGACCCGAACGCCTTTGTCTCCTGGGATTAAAGGTGTGTCTGTATTCCAGCCAATTCACACAAACCTAGAAAGTCTTTAGGTGTGATCTCTTGCCATAGCCATGTTCTGAATTGGAATTATTTTCAGAATATGTATTTATGTGCACATATATTATGCTTTGAGAAGAAACCATGGAACTTATAACAGTGCTACTAATTCACTCAGTAATATAGATTCCCCAGAGCAAATGTAACTATGACAAAACACCTGATGCAAATAGAAAAGGAAGTGTTATTTTGACCCATGATTTCAGAAGGTTTTAGATGTGCTTGATCCCACACACTTGGCCAAAAGACCATATCACAGGTGACAATTAGAGATTCTTCATCTTGACTCAGACAAGCAGCAGAGAGGAAAATTCTGATAGCCACCTGATTTTCTTTTTATTATGTCACATCTCACTCTTCCTATGGGATGATGCTATTCACACCCAGAGTGAGTCTTGGCTCACAGCTTACTTGCTCTGGTGGCACCCTCACAGGTATACCTCACCAGTCTCCTGTGGGATTCTAAATACAGACAAGTTGACAATAAAAATTGTGGTGGCTGTCAACATATCCATAAAATTATTTCCATGTGATAGTCACTTTGGCATCAGCATTTATGAGTATGTGTTTGTAGGTATAGGACATGCATAATATGGCTATATATTTATGTCATATTACACTACCAAACTTGGATCTCATCCAAACTTGACAAATTTTCACTGGACTAGTGAGCTTAGAGTACTTGGAAAAATTTTGGTTTGTAAATAGCAGTATTTGTTGAAAAGCACAGAAATCTATTCCTCTATTTGCCCAAAGGAACTGAAAGAATAGTTCTGAGATCGATTATATTAGAAAAATGACAGAAAGTAATTCATGTCATTTCAAGAAACAAAACCATACAAAATTAAAAGAAAAATATCAGCTAATATCCCAGGGATTTATTTGATTAGGACCCCAGTTAAAGTATGTGTGTTGGGGGGGGGGGATGGTAAAGAATCAGTAACGACAGGGGGAAAAAAGTAGAAGAAGCCAAGCTTCCAAATGGATGACTAAAAGGAACATATTGTCTCTCAGTCTTTGAAATTACAAATCATGGAAGCTTTAAGAAATGTGCATTTCCCAAAAAGAAATGAAGCATGTTATCTATAAAAATATTTAAGTAAATAATAGAAATGAATTATACATGCATTAGAAAAAATAAATTCTCCTTATTCTATTCTCTTTGAATGAAAAAGGAAGGAAGGTAAGTGCAAACCCCACTGAGATCACACTGGTTGGAAGATTACATGGTTTAAAGCAAGGTGTTGGAGGAATTAATTGAACTTCTGTTTATAATCAGGCCCACATGGGAGTATTCTTTTGTTTGCCCATTTTCTTCTCCCAGTACCTCCAGTGCTTTTAATAAGGTCCTCACTGTCCCACCAAGAGAAGCATGTTGTGTGAAGATCTCTTCATTACCGGATGGCATTTATCTTATTGCAATATCCCCTACCACATAACAAAATATCTCATGAATATAAAACATGTGAAAATAAATGTCAAAATTTTAATGTTTTCTAAAAGCACCTTATTTGTGATACAGAGAAAAAAAGGGTTTATTTATTGGAATTTACAGCTTCAAAAACACCCCATGTATCTTAGTTGCTAAGCTACCTCAAATGAGAACCACTATGTGGCTTCTAATGTAAATTCCATTTTTTTGTTGAAGTATGATGAGATTTGAACCATTACAGGATCTCTCCTCCTCCCTTCTATCAAAAACATTTCATAAAAGGCCCAAAGGGAGGGTGTTGGCAAAGTGTGGCATTCTTGAAGACCACAGATGGCTGGAGGTGGTTTCTACAGACCCTGTGACTCAGGGGAGGAGGAGGAGGAGAACAGTGACACCCATGTCCTCTTTATTTTCCCCCTTCAGCTTCCAAGATAATTATGAAGAGGGGAAAACATGATGTATTTAACAAAAGTTGACAATCTATACTATATCCATAGAGTAAGGTACCAAGATCTCTCTCACAGTCTTTTTCTCCTTTAAATAAAGTATATATATATATATATATATATGTGCATGTGTGCAGATGTGCAAACCCACAGACTCACAATAACACATACACACAACACTAATAATAATTTACTTGAAGAACAAATGGGGTTATTTAGTAATTTTAGCAGCAAACATCAAACATTAAATTAACAGAGAGGCCATAAAAGGAATAATGCTAATAGTTTTAGAGTTGTGGATGCACTTTCATTTTATCTCAAAGAAATTAAAATTTCCCTGATGTAACCAAAGGTGCATTTAAAACTCCACAATCATGTATGAGAGTAAGCTAACAACACCACCAGTTGACTTACCACAAGTCTCTGCGTCTTCATCATTCCCATTGGAATGGTCCATTCCAGAGTCACAGACTGAAGAGTGGGTAGGGCACTGGGCACTGGTACAAGGGTGTTCATTAACAGAACAAAGCTGCTGGGAGTGGGTCTGTCCACCAGCATAAACCAGTAGCTGACCAATTCCAATAAAACCTCTCTGCCTCAAAACTGTGCCTTCAAAAACAACCTTTATGAAAATAAAATGATTAATTTATGAATTTATACTCTTAAAATAGAAAAAAGGGGGGAAACTGAAGAAGAAACACAGAGATAGGTCACTAGAAAAAAAAAACACCAATTCTAAAATATACCCAAATGACTGATGACAAACTTACTGTTGGTCAAGTCTGATCTACATCCCTAAGGTTGATGAGCACATTGAGTCCAGGAAGGTTTCTGGGAAGCTAATCAAGAAGAAATAAAAACCCATGTAGCCATGCAGATGCCTTTTTACTGCAAACTGGTCATTCGAATATCATTTTTACAGTCCTTTCTCTTTTATTTTCAAGAAAACAATATTGTTATTAACTCCATAGAGCTATAACTGTGTCTGTTCTATAAAACTCCTAAAATTAATGCTTGAAAACCTGAAATGAAATTTCAGGAAAGGATAAATAAGCAGAGTGTAGGATTAAAGATTTGAAAAGAACCAACATTAAAAAAGTCCCACTCAGAGAAAAGAACTAGTTTTCCAATAAGTAAAGTATCATCAATTATAGGGAATCAATCCCGTTTTGTCTAATCGAATTTCTGGTTTTTCTGGAGATGCACACAACATTAGCAAGTTTCTGTGTCTTTCCTTCCCACCCAAATGCGGGACAAACTCAATCCATTAGGAGTCCTTGGGGTTCTATGCTGCAAAATATTGTTCACATTGTAAACCCCAAGAAACTGTAATAGCCTGTTTCCAACTGCAGTGTGGCTCAGCCTTTAATCTTAGAACTTTTTGTTTATTGTAAACAAATGGTTATGGTGTGGTTCAGCTCTAAGATCACACCTTTAATCCAAGAGCTCTCTGTACACAGGATTAAATAAAGTTAATCTTAAATCAAGAGGTGGAGCAAGAAACCAGGTGAGAGGGATTAAACAGAAAGGAGGGACATTGAGCTGAGGGGTAATTAAGACAGTGTTGAGAAGGAATTAGGAGTTCTTCTTCCTATGGGTTTTCTCCTAGGCTTCTTCCTCTAGGTTTTTCTAAGTTTTTTAGATCTGGGCATTTTCCTCTATGGTTTTCAGCTGAATAGGATCATCAGGTGGGTGCTGTCTCTGCCTCTCTGAGCTAGCAGGCTTTCACCCCAGCATCAAGCTCCTGAGTCTTCATTGCTAAAATCAAATGACTGGGATATTTCAGGTTTTTTAAAACAGCAGTTCTACTAAGAACAATGGCTAATAAACTCATGAGGATGTAGCAGAAACAGATCACTAAATGGCAACCAATTTCCTTCTGTCCAATTCAGTAGCCACTAGCTACTTCTGAGTAATTTAAGTAGATTGAAACCAGATGAGAATCCAATTTCCGAATCACATCAGTTCCATTTCAAGTGTTCAATACACTCACAGGCATTGACAGAGGCTATACATCAATGTCTTTGGAACTGTAGCACTCTCTTTTGGAGGGAGGATAGAGGCCCAAAAGACTTGGGAAGTAAACCTCACAAGTCTGGGATAGCCGATGCAAGATTCTCAAGATTCTAAAACCTAACTTTCATGAGATTATCATCACTTGGGAGGTAGAGGCAGGTGGATCATTGTGAGTTCGAGACCAGACTGGTCTACAAAGCCAGTCCAGGACAGCCAGAGCTGTTAAACAGAGAAACCCTGTCTCGAAAAAAAAAAAATCAGTGAAGAGCTGCCATGGAGAAGAGATTCTAATATTGGCAGAGTTGTCCGTAAGAGTCATTCTGCCTGCCAGTCTTGTCTGTAGGAGCCTTACTTGTCAATTCTGCCTTCCAGTCCTGAAGACTGCTCTAGGGTTCAAGATTCTGTGTGTTATCACCCAAACTGGGCTTTGCTTTCAGCATTGCAGCTGGTTGCCTTTGAGATATCTTACTCCTGAGGGTCAGCTTTCCTCCACATTCCTCTAAATTAGTCCAATAAACCCACTGGTCTGTCAAGTCTGCTTTGGTAGAATCATTATGTTGTTGTTCTGTCCTGTCATTGGTACACTTTCTGGGAAAAGAAAGTTTTTCTTTCCAGGGGGAAAAAACACACACACACACAACAAAAGAGACTTTCTCTATTACTCTAGAGAACATCTCTATTGCTATTTCAATAGAACATTACAGAACTTCATACAAAAGATCTCCCAAAATACTAGTAATAAAGATCAACCCCATTCGGCCTCACCCAGTTAAAGTTTTCTGCATAGATGTTCACATTTTCAAAGAAAAAATATACGTATTTCTTATTGAAAAATACTTTTGATCAAATATCTGATGGCAAATGTATTTAGTGGTTTGCCTCAGAAGATAATACTCAGTTCAAATCCCTTATGATGAGAAAAGTATATGTGCTGTTACATCATTCTTCCATAATCAATGGTGCATTGCGCATACAATATTAGGGCAATAGCTCTGTATGTTCAGAGCACCACGGACAAGATATATGATTCATTTCAGGTTTCAAAATTGATGAGTTTAAACTTTGATCTCCAAATCCTGCCATTTTGAATTCATATTCCAATTCCACCTCCTATGCTCATAGAAACTTATAACTCCAAAATGTGCTATCTTTAAATTTTGCTTTATTTTATCTTTTTGTCAAATACCAAGGCCAATTCCACTTTGTGGAAAAAATAAACTTACTGAATATGTCCTGCAGAGGTTGTAAATATCAGTTTATAAAATGGTACACTAGTGTCAAGACATTAACGCAAAAGAGTGTAATATAAACCTCAACTTGTAAGACTGATAAAAAAAAAATGCTATGTTTAAAAAATTCCAGGCTCAGAGCACACACGATTGTAAAGGCCCACATGTTTATACTCAGTATCTGGGGAGAGGTGAATAAATACAGTAAGACCATAAAACAAAGAAGCTGGTTTTATAAGTCACACATACAGTCAATCTTACCTTTACATTCACATGCTAACATTGACCTATATACTATAAACAGCACAAAATCACGTCAGCTCTTCGAAGAGATAATCCTCCAAGCCTTCCATATGTTTCTGGCATATAATGGTGTAGATAGTAATTTCATCATCTACATTTCTACAAAAGTTTACTATTTACGTGCATCAGGACAGAAAGCGCTTGCCTGGGACAATGTTGGGAGCTGGGAAGCACTAAGCAGGAATACTGAGAAAATGGGCAAGGTTTGAGCAAAGGCAGTCCCCCTAGAAGTTCCTCTGCTCTCAGAAAACTCGGCCCTTTAAGAATCAAATAAAATGAAAATAAAATCCAATTACTATCCCCAAAGATACAAGTCTACCTCTCCAATGTAAATTTAACAGTGGATGATAAGTTACCTAGTAGCAGAGTGAAAGTTTAAAATATGAAAATATCTTACTTATTTGTTTTTATACCTTAAATGTCTTCAGATCTTCTGGTATTAACACATCTGCTTTCACCCACATACTGTGAGTTGATGTATTGAATGTCCAAGCCATTTTTTCTTCCTTTGATTTAAAATAGAAAGATGTTACTAATTTCCTCAATTCTACTCAAGCTTATATACATGCTCTCCTAATTACACTTAGTTGAGATTTGGGGATATACGTGACCAAGTAGTGGGAAGTCTAAAGTACTGCAGGCAATAATGAGAAAAATAATATTTATGAAGGAAAAATATAGAGGTAATAATATCTGCAGAATGAAACTATTTTAAACATTTCAATTTACTATTGTATGTTAATTGCATACAATATCAAGGCTTGGTATGAAATGTTCATATATGCATACAGCATACACTGACTACCTCCAATCATATATCTACCATTTTTCCCCTTATCAAGAGGAAATAGGTAGTCATGTTTCTGAAATAAAGCCATAAAAACCAACTATTAATATCACCAACTTAAATGTTGATCTGATTGCGCTGTGCGACATTATTGTGATACTGCAAAGACTCAATGTGATGTAAATATGTACCTGCACATGCAGAACCATCCTGGTGTTTGTTTTTTGTTTGTTTGTTTTACCTATAGGAGAACTGATCCTAATTTCTATGTAATGGTATTACTGTTTGAAGATTATATTCATGTACTTGATACTTCTGCAAATTGTTCCTGAGGACCTTTCTATGTCATGTGATATCTTAGACTGCTATAACGATAATTTATCTTAACAATATGAAGCAAGTTATTACTATGTGGCTTTAGCTAAGATCCTAAGACAAAGTCTACACTGTGCTACGTATCAGAGCTAACAGTATTGATCATTGTGTTCTAGGACCATGCAGCCATACTCTGAATTGATCCTCTGCTTCTTAGATATTAGAAAGCATTCGAGTTATTTTGACATTTCCCTGGGGAAAATAAACTAAATTGTTTCATTTTCCATGAAATACTCTGGTGCAAATATGGGGACAGAACTGCCTCAGGCTGAGCTCCGACAAGTCTTGCTTACTTCTAGTATGAAATGGAAATAACAGGAAACATTTCCTCAAGTCTTATGATGGGAGCCATGTTTTCTCAGGCTCTAGGCTTCTTCCTCGACCAGTTTTATTTATCTCATCCACGTCCAAGATTTCCTGAAAATGAATATATCTGCAACTGAGCAGTGTGCCCTCCGATGTATATTCCAGATTCCCAAGCCTCAAAGATTTAAGAAGTGCTTTTAGATCCAATAAAGTATGCATTCTGTCCTTTTTCATTCCTAACAACTCCTGAGATCTCCACAGGAGAGAGAAGCTCACTGTCTGATTGGAGTTGAGAGCTTCCATGTCACACTAGAATGAATTAGTTATAACAAATTAAAACCTACAAATTTCCTCACTAATTATTTCCACATAACTTCAATTATTCGGCATGAAGACACTTCTACAAATGCTTTTAGTGACACTGTGTGGCAAATTACACCCACCAATTCCCCCAATGATCATTTCAGAAAAATAATTTAAACCAATTTGCTATTTTCCCACAATGACTAATTAATTTTCCTCTATATGAAGATAAATGCATTTACCTTTTAAAAAAATAAGCTGAACAGAGTTCTTTCAAAATCTGAATGCCTTTCCATATTCTAACTTAATGGTACATTATGAATAAAATTGAGATTTTTTGCCATATTTTTCTGTTTGAAAACACTAGCAAAGATAAAGAAAAATAATTTACCCCACCTAATTGAAAGTATATTTTATTTTGGTTCTTAATCTTAGACTGTCCAGTTAGTTTGAACAGGTGTCAATATTAAATATTAAGAAGTTCTCAGTCTTGGAAAGAATCTCAGGTGTGTTCTAATTTCCTGCTATCTTTAAAACTATTAATCAGTTGATCAATCAAGAATTTTAAGAGCACCTTTGCTGTTCCAGACCAGGTTAAATATGCTAACTTACTTTTCTGTTCGTTTTTCCTTAACATTTATTTATTTCTTTGAGTTACATCTCAACCACAGCCTCCTTTCTCCTCCCCTCCAATTCCCATCCTCCTATCCTCTTCCCCTTCTCCCTCCTATCCTCTTTTCTTTTTTTTAAATGTGTATCTCCCCCAACATCTTGCCCTTTCAGTCCAATAAAAGGTTTTTTTTTATTATAACAATAAATACAATACAAAACAATAAGAACAATTTTGAAAATTATGAGGTAAAACATACATTCCAAATGTCTAGTCCATAACTATTTGGCAACGAATAATAATATTCTATTATCTATTTTGATGAGTTTAAAGTTCTAAACCTAACTTAGTTTCCATCCTAACTTGGATTACCAACTTAAAAACATCTTCTTAGACCTAGAACATCTTTTTAATTCCAAAACAACTTAAAACTTAGCTGTGAGACTATAATTGTCTAATGTTCAACTACATCAGAGGCCTGAGAAGGATAAATATATCTGAATAAACAGGAAGTGCAGAGCCAGCAGCTTCCAAAACTAAGAAATGACAGACAACTGGCTGCCTGGACATTCCCAAGTTTCTCTCTATAACTTTGGAGCCTCTATCTTCAGCCTTTTGGCCCAGTATCTCTGACAGACATTAATTATAAAGCAGGAATTATGAAGGACATGCCCATCCTGTCTTGGCAGAGCTAGGTTGTCAACTTACCTGCTTCTAAGCTAACTTACTTTTCAATACTGTTCATTACTGCTTTTCACAGAGATGCCAGTTTCTCCCTCTGTCTACCAGTGAAGAAATCAAAAGTTTCACTTTTGAACACATCCTATGATCAAATCATGCAACTTGAAAAATATGTTCTTTTAATAGAATTTGTTATATCTTTAAAAATTATATCAAACAAGAACATCAATATGTTGTAAGATACTTCATTCTGATCCAACGTTTATATGCATCATATTTGGTGGTGGAAATTCAAAATATCATGTAACACTTACAAGTCCAATTCCTATTATCCATACTCATTAGCACTAAAAACCTCAAGAGGGAGTGTGTTGCTATGACAATTGTTTTATAGATGGAGAAGGGCGTTCTAGACCCTACATAGGTAGACAATACAAACAGGAACTGGATGCCTGGAAAGAAGAACCTCATTGTCTTCACAGAAGACAAAATGGTGGTTTTCATCAAGACATAGTTGAAAGATAGTTGAGAATGTTTTTAAGTGTTGGATAAAACACCGAATTAGGACTTAAATCTGGTCTGAGGCAGAGTAGACATTCATGATCAATAAATTGTAAAGAGGGGATCAAAAATGTCAGACACATTTTCAGAATAAGGATCTTCTGAGGGGTCGATAAGTGACACTTCATACTAAACCAATTTAAATGGATACACAAGTTTCCATTCGGTAGGAAAAGCCCATCCTGGATGCCTCAGGGTAATCCACTGTAATTAAACAATTATATGGCAGCTGCAGGAAGTTTTTCAGTCTTTTCTTGCACAATTCCAAGGCTACTAATTAAAAAATACCACTCATTTTTATTATTATGTATACTGAGATTTTGAAAATCTATCAGTGATATTCTGAACAGACTAATGTAATCCTAAAAGAATAAAGCATATATAATTCAAATCCTTATTTATATGTATGATGACACCTCATTGCATATGAAAATGAGTATTAATAATTTATTAATACTTACTTATTAATAAATTTATGCTGCTAAGTATAATTTTAATAAACTATATATTACATATATTTTATATATAAATATTTTTATTTTTACAATTTCTTAATCTTTATTTTATTTTTATAATTTCATTATTATTTTATTTTATAAATTTATGTATATAAATATTATATATAATTTTGAATATATTTAATAAATTATGTATAATTATAAAATTAATAAATAATAAATATTTATTAATTGCCATACAATATCATAGGACCATTGTTTAATGCATTTGCAAACATAATCTGAACTCAACAAAATAATTCTATAATTTTTCACTATTCTTTGGTCAAAGAAGAAAATTGAAAAACTGAAACATTACTGAGGCACGAATTATGTCATAGCAAATGCAGACAAAGACTAACTCGGTTTGGGGTTTGTGAGATGCTGTTTGTGTAGAGTTTCTTCCATGCATAGGGAAAGATGTCAATGTTTCAGAAAATGTAAAAAATAAAATAATAGTTTATGATAATCTCCCAAATAGCTTGCTAAATTGACTGAAGTACATTAAACAAATATAGTGATATTGGAGACAATGATTACTGCAAATATATTCCAGTAACACATTAAAGGAGGAACCATGCAAGGTGCCAATGGAGAAAAGCAATCAATAGTCCTATCCAGCTATAATGCCGATTAAACCATAATAATGACCAGAACAGTAAAATATTCTAAAATGTGCAACAGTGGTATTTATGTCCTAGGACCAATAACCACTTAACTGGACTTAAGGCTAATTTAATAGGAGCTAGTTCATACCTAGTTCAAAAGGAGGTAACTAATGACTGGGCCTGTAAATTTAGCCAAGTACCTGCAGCTGGTAAGGTCATGAAACCTAGAGGAGAACCTCATACTATTATTGCCCTTACCCAGTATAATCACTAACTGCATCCTGAATACATATCCTTATATCCACAGAAAGGTGAAGATCTTACCCATCATCAAAGAAACTTTTTTTTCAATAGAAAGAGATCATCACAGAAATCCACAATGAACAAAAAGTAGAGATCAATTGAGCATGTGGTGCCTGCCCTCAATTAATACATTTGCAACGCGACCCCTACAGCTAAGACTCATGAACACAAAGGAAGATGGGGGTATGACTGTTAAGATCTAGAGTTAAAAATTGTTTTAAATAATGAATGTGTGTGTGTTTGTATAATATACAAAAAAAGAGAGATAGAAGACCAAATATTTTTTGTGATATAGTGTGTTTTATTTAAAAAAAAAAAGGGACATGAAGTGGAGTTCTTCAAAAAGATAGGCTGGGTGGCAGGTGGATCATGATATGTTATATGAAATTCTCTAAGAAATATTGAAAGTATCATATTTTTAAAAGAATACTAGTAACATGTCATCCCAGTAACAAAGGAGAACAGATTGCCCTAAGTTTTAATAGTACTCATACAATTTAATTTAAAACTCTGCAAGGAGAAAACAGAAGACAGAAGACCAAGTATAATGACAACAGTACAAAAAGCAAAGAAAAAGGTAAGTAAAATGGATTCCTCCTCCATCCTCAAGTATCTTTCTAAAAGGCATTCTTGTCTTTCAGGATTAATTATCTTGACACTTTATGCTTCAAAAGGAAAAAGTGCAGAATAAAATGCTGGTGACAGGTATTCTGTGCCACCAGACAAGCACAAATACACTTTTCTTTGAGATGTGTCAGGCAAAAACCATGTCGAAATTTTTACTAGATTTATCCAAAGCATCCTAAAGCAAAGGAAACTCATTTGCATAGCCTTGCCGTCTCTCCAGTATTGAATTTTCTGCAAAGTGTTTCCTATTTCTTAGATGACTGTAGTTTTCCCTGTGTTTTTTTTTTTATTCCTATAACTAAGTAGAATCTTCATAACACTTGGAATTTGTAAGAGTATAACATGTAAATATGAATTTTAACTGATTTCATTCCATTATATTTAGGTTGGAAAGTTATGAATTTGTTTTACTCACTGGGATAACCACAACGTTCATTTTCCATAGCAGCATGCATTTCAATTCAACTCAAATGACTCATTTGTCTTTAGTTAGTAACTACAAGTCCTCAGAAACTGAACTTACTGATCAGAACAAAGAATCTGTCTCCATCATGCTATGCTCTTCGTTTGTAGATATAAATCTCACACACATTATATCAGAACTCTAAAGCAGACCTAACAATGTACAATACCAAAAATCTCATTTCTATTAGGACCATAATTTCTTAAATAATTTTTAATTTCTTGAGTTTTTATGTATATGCCACAATATTTTTACATCATTAGTATCTCTTACATTGACTCCTTAAAAATTCTTAAAATCTGTAATAAGTAAAGATAGGATAAAGAATATCTAAATCTTTAGTGTTGGATAGATAGCTGAGTAGTTAAGAGCACTTGTATTAAGTCCAACTGATGATGTAGTTAGGAGAGTAATTGAGAGGCAGTCTTTCCCTTATTAGAGACAGAGGGCAGGCAAGAAAAGCAAACACTCCTAACAGTTTCTGTTTTCATATGCTTCAGACTCTGTATACACACACAGCACACTCCAAGGATGCACACTGTTGATAAAGGCTAGCTTATGTTCTGAATCTCCACCATGAGCTAAGTTTTATCATTGCTCCTTAGATTGACCCTCCTTAGAAGCACCCTGGCTGCTCCTTTCTAGGTTTTTCCTTTTGTCAACTTGAGGAAATTACAGCCTGCACACCAAAATACATAAGAGAAATCAAAGTGGACCACTAGGTAATGTGCAACTAGGAGTTAGATAGATCCCTGACAGGCAGGTAAATAGAGAGAGAAGCCACAGTTGTATGATAAAGATGGCAAATTTTCTGGCTTTTTCACCCTCATATCTTGAGACAAGGCCTGGAAGAATTTTTCTTCCGTTGTAACCCCACCACATCCTCCAGCAGATGACCAGTCTAGGCTAATCAAATAAGCTCAAGACATGGGTTTATTAACCTCTGCGCCAAAAGTTGCGGGCTATCAGCTTCTCTTTCCTTGTTTAAATTGATGAACCCTATGAATTAGGAGAAGAAGACCTCCCCACTCTACCCACCAAAGATCTTTAAAATCCCCAGCCCTCCAGGGAAGGATCAACCGTGCCCTCCCTGAGTCCGGTAGGATTTCATTCCTTGCACCCTAATGCATGTGTTTCTTCATCTTCAATAGAAGTAGTTTTCACCTATGGCAGAAAAAAAAGGATTTTCTGCTCTTGCAGAAGACCTGGGATAGGTTAGCAGTACCCACGTGGAGGAGAAAGGGCTGATGATATTTATAACTCCAGCTACTGGGGATTCAATACCTCTTCTGGGCTCTGAGGGCATTGTACACATCTGGCACACGTGATGACAAACAGGCACACACATACACATATATAAAAGTGAACAGAATATCTGAGTTCTGTACATGACTGAGAAATAGACAGTATCAAAGAACAGAAATGTCATGTATTCAATGGATTTTAAATAAATGCTAGTTTTTTTTTACCTTATTATTGTACAGCCTTACTCTGAGAACACTATTTTCCATAGTGTAATAGAATTGAAGATGGCAATTATGGTCCATGCAGCAGCATGCAGAGCTATTTAAATATGCACTGCTCTCCACAGATCCTGAAGTAGAAGCATGTCTCGAACTCATCCACACAAAATATTCTAAAAGTAAAGACAAAAGAAACAGTTTAGGGACACAATTATGTGTCATGTTTTTTTTAACAAAACTTTTTATGGCATTTTCAAAACCAGTTTAAAATATTTTACTTTTAAAGTTTGATATGTAGGGACACTCCGCTCTGGAGGAGTGGGATGAAAGGGATAGGGGGTAGAGGGTGGGAGGGGAGGACTAGGCAGGGTGGAATGAGGGCACTGTGATGGAGATGTAACCTGAAGTAATACATAAACATAAAAATATGATGTCTGAAAATGATTATACCAACAATTAATAAACTTTCATTTCACATGTCAGTTTGTTCCTCATTCCTCAAGTCAATGTTTAATGACAACATCTGTGCTGGAAGTCAACATTTCCATAAAAGAAATCTGTGATATAAAAACTCTAGGCCGCTAAATTAATATTCTATATTACCCTCATATGCTGTGGATATGTATATATACCCACATGTGTATGTTCATGGTGAGTGTATAGTGTGTGCACAGAGGGAAGCCAGAGGCTAATGTCAGTCATTTTCCTCAATCACTGTCCACTTTCTTCGTGAGACAGTATCTATTCTAACACATGGGACTTGTCAATTTGACAAGGCTGGCTGCTTGGAAGGTGTCAGTGAACTTCCTCCCTCTGTTTCCCAAGCAGCTTGATAGTAAGCATGCCACCATGTCAGGCTTCATTTGCATGGATTCTGGGGCCTGTAAGCAAACACTTAACTGCTAGGGCATCTTGCAAACCCAATATTTTCTTTTAAATGTCACAGTGCATTTTTTATCAAAAATTCAAATGATAGCATGTCCTGGAAAGGTTATGGAGAAAGAGGAACACTCCTCCATTGCTGGTAGGAGTGCAAACTTGTACAACCACTGTGGAAATCAGTCTGGTGATATCTTAGAAAATTTGGAATAGCTCTACCTCAAGACCCAACCATACAACTCTGCAGTATACATCCGAACAATTCCTCACCAAATCACAAGGACATCTCCTCATCTATGTTCATAGCAGCTTTATTTGTAATAGCTAGAAACTGGAAACAACCCAGATGTCCCTCAACTGACAAATGGATAGAAAACCTGTGGTACATTTACAGAATGGAATACTATTCAGCCATCAGAAACAAGGAAATTATGCAATTTGCTGCCAAATGGATAGAACTAGAAAAGCTCATCATGAGTGAGCTAACCCAGACCCAGAAAGATACACATGGCATATATCCACTTATAACTGGATTTTAGCCTTATAGTACAGGATGACTATCCTACAACCAATAGACCAAAGGGAACAGGAACATAGACTTTGTTATCTGTTACTGGGACACTTTGCCCTAGTGGAGCTGCCATGTAGGCCCCCAGTGCAAGAGGAAGCTCTTAGCCCTCATATGGCTGTTGAACTGATGGGGGCTGACATGTGGTCCATCCCACACCAGAAGAGTAGGATAGATGGGAGAGGGTGTGAGGGTGGGCCCAGGAGGGGTGGAAGGAGGGGACTGGGATAGAGATGTAACTTGTAGTAATAAATAAGCATAAGAAAGAAAGAAAGAACAACAACAAAAATTTATTATTCTTTCTCTCAGAGTTAGACCTCTTTTAATGCTAAGTTCTTCTAGTTTTCACACAAAAGTATTTAACATACAGTTTATAATGTGATCTTTCTTACAAGTCATATGGAAGGAATAGTTATCTGTAGTCTTATTAACTACACCTATAGATTTTGTAGTAAATAAAATTATTGTCAATTTATTTTCACATATTTAAAACTAATTTGGACTGTTATTGAATCAATAATATTGACAATTCAAAAACACAAATAAAATCTGTTAATTAGTTTGCAAAAGTAAAATCTAAACTTTTAATTTCTCTGAAAGTTAATAATCTTAGAGATGCTTTTTAAAAAAAAAAACTATATAAAACTACCAAACTTAAAGTCCCTTGTCAAGCATGAAGTATATCTTTTGAGTTGTTGGTCACTGGGTTCCCATAGGTGGTGCCACATATTATAGCCCATGGCTATTTTTCTTGGCAGACAGGAGTAAGGAAGCCTAATAACAAATTCATTTACAAAAGAGATGCAGAAACAACAATAATGTCATGAAGAGCGAAACCTCAAATTTGCCTCAGTATTCCAGGGAGGTCTTGAAGAACTAAGCAATGCCATGACAAAACTCCGTAGGCAATACACAAGTGGGGAACAAAGAGAAAGCAGGGTCAACTGGACTGGGGTAAAAAAGAAAACCAACCCTCACAGAACACCATTTCTGAAACCTTTCTGTTTTCTGGACCACGTGTTAAGTTCTGCTTAGCTTAGAACTTATCGCTCACGTCAAGGTAATAAGAGCAATACGAGCAAACTGAAAACCAACAACTCTTACAGGTATGCCCGAAGGTTGAGGTCATTTTCTATTGGATTTCCTATAACTGCCGAGGAAATAGACACAGAGATCCTCAAGCTACCAAAGGCACACACCTTGTAGCTGAGAAGTTGGGGAAGAGGCCATTTTTAAATGAACTACTCTTCATGCATTCAGCTTCAGTCAGTAGTAGTCTTCTTCACCGGCAGGGTGTGGCGAGGGTAGATTTAACTCCCTTTAGCCTTCCGGTTGGTCCTCATAGAAAGATTGGTAAGAACATCTTTGAAAACCACAAAGCAAAGGTACAAACTCCATAGAAAACCAAGTCTCAAACCATAGAACTGTAGACATTTCCCTTCCCTCATCGCATGCAACCACTACAGAGCTCCTGTGTAGTGGTATTACGTGGCTCTATATTATTTAAGAATAAATCTCTAAAAGAACCCAAAGGCAAGAAGAAAGCGTAAAGCAAGGGTCCTATAATAAAAAATTACCTTCAGATATTGCCAGCTACTGCAGATGATAAGCTATTGACACCGAGTGGGGTAAATTCAGTACCTCAAACATTTAAACTCTTTTTTATGTGATAAATTAAGACTTTCTGAGTTTGGTATTTGGAAAACTTTATAACGCATACTGAAAACAAGAAGCAAGTACCAGAATCAGATACACATGTCAGGAAATCTTGGATTGATAAGGCTGGAAATTTAGTGTAACTAAAACTGATATGTTAACATCATTTATAGAAAAATAGAAACAGATAATGAGCTAGTTCATATGTGTCATCTTGTAACAAATAGACACCCAGGGGAAAAGGAATTCGCAATTGAGAAATTGCCTCCATCAGATT
>CAJQZJ010009351.1:10529653-10587404 GCA_907164525.1 Lophiomys imhausi | reverse complement strand
AAAATTAATATAAGGAGAAAACCAGAGAAGCAACATAAGCAATATTTAAAGCAATTGCAATAGAATTTCTCCAAATCCAAATCACAGATCAAAACCCATAAAATATGAAGCAATATAAATACTAAAAAAAAAAGAAAGAAAGAGAATACTAGAATGAAAAAATATATACAGACATGATAATCTAACCAAAGAAAAAAGTTAAAAATATAATAAAATTCACAGATGAAATGTTTTACCTATAAAAAAGAAAAAATACAATTTTTTTCAGAAACTATAAAATTGAGAAGAGAATGAAGTGAAATATTTAATGTTCAGATCTGAAAATGATTTCTAGGAATTAAAGCTGGCAAGAAGCTACTAAGGACCTACCTAAGGAGAAGAGTTGGCCTAGGATAAAAAGAGACTTTTCTCTAAAAAGAGAATGGAATGTTCAGCAATTCCTACCAATAGTGGTGACTTGCCTGAGAAGCAAAGAAAGAGACAGATGAACACTCAAAAGAAGCTAATAATGTTGTTTGTGGCTACTGTGAAGAGTGTTGTTTCCCTAATTTCTTTCTCAGCCCATTTATCTTTTGTGTAAAGGACATCTGATTTTTTGAAGTAATTTTGTATCCAGCCACCTTGATGAAGGTGTTTATCAGTTGTATTAGTTGAAAATTTTGAGGTCACTTATGCATACTATCATATCATCTGCAAGTAGGGATAAGGAAAGGACTTCTTCCTTTCCAATTTGTATCCCCTTGATTTCCTGGGTGTAACTCTAACCAAGCAAGTGAAAGACCTGTATGACAAGAACTTCAAGTCCTTGAAGAAAGAAATTGAAGAGGACATCAGAAGAGGGAAAGATCTCCCATGCTCATGGATAGGTAGGATCAGCATAATAAAAATGGCCATCCTACCAAAAGCAATATACATATTTAATGCAATTCCAATCAAAATGCCAACACAATTCTTTACAGACCTGGAAAAAAATTCTCAACTTCATATGGAATAACAAAAAACCCACAATAGCTAAATCAATCTTGTGCAGTTAAAAAAAACATCAGGAGGTAACACCCTCACAGATTTCAAGCTGTACTACAGAGCAATAATAATAGAAAAAGCATGGTACTGGTATAGAAACAGATCAGTTGACCAATGGAATCGAATTGAAGACCCAGAAATGAACCCACATACCTATGGTCACTTAATTTTTGACAAAGAAGCCAAAACTATACAATGGAAAAAGGACAGCATCTTCAACAAGTAGTGCAGGTCTAACTGGATGTCGACATTTAAAAGAATGAAATTAAATCCATATTTAACTTAAGTCCAAGTGGATCAAAGACCTTAACATAAAGCCTGACACACTAAATCTAATAGAAGAGAAAGTGGGGAAAAGCCTCAAATTCATTGGCACAGATGACAACTTCTTGAACAGAACACCAATAGCTCAAGCTCTAAGACCAACAATCAATAAATGGGACCTCATGAAACTGAAAAGCTCTGTAAGGCAAAAGACACTGTCATTGGAACAAAACAGCAACCTAAGATTGGGAAAAGATCTTTACCAACCCCACATCTGACAGAGGGCTAATATCCAAAATTTACAAAGAACTCAAGAAATTGAATGCCAAGAAACCAAATAATCCAATCAAAAAATGGGGAACAGAGCTAAACAGAGAATTCACAAAGGAGGAATCGCTAATGACTGAGAGACAATTGAAGAAATGCTCAGCATCCTTAATCATCAGAGAAATGCAACTCAAGACGACTCTAAGTTTCCATCTCACACCTGTCAGAATGGCTAGGATCAAAAGCTCAAATGACAGCACATGCTGGTGAGGGTGTGGAGAAAGGGGAACCCTCCTCCATTGCTGGTGGGAGTGCAGTCTTGTGCAACCACTATGGAAATCAGTCTGGCAACATCTTAGAGAACTTGGAATAGGTCTACCTCAAGACCCAGTCATACCACTTCTGGGTATATATCCAAATGATTCCCCACCAAACCAGAAGGACATTTTCTCATCTATGTTTCCCATTTTTTTGATTGGATTATTTGGTATCTTGGTGTTTAATTTCTTGAGTTCTTTTAAATTTTGGATATTAACCTTCTGTTGGAAGTGGGGTTGGTAAAGATCTTTTCCCAATCTGTAGGTTGCAGTTTTGTTTTACTGACAGTGTCCTTTGCTATACAGAGGCTTCTCAGTTTCATGAGGTCCCATTTATTGATTGTTGGTCTTAGAGCCTGAGCTATTGGTATTCTGTTCAGGACGTTGTCACCTGTGCCAATGAGTTTGAGGCTTTTCCCCACTTTCTCTTCTATCAGATTTATGTTAAGGTCACTTGGACTTAAGTTTTGGGAAAGGTGATAAATAAGGGTCTAATTTCATTCTTTTACATGTCGAAATGAAGTTAGACCAGCACCATTTGTTGAAGATGCTGTCCTTTTTCCATTGTATGGTTTTGACTCCTTTGTCAAAAATTAAGGACCATAGTTGTGTGGGTTCATTTCTAGATCTTTCATTCGATTCTATTAATCCACTGGTCTGTTTCTATAGCAGTACCATGCTGTTTTTATTACTATTGCTTTGTAGTATAGCTTGAAATCTGCGATGGTGATACCTCCAGATGTTTTTTGGTGGGTTGGTTTTGTTTTGTTTTGTTGTTTTTTTTTTTTTTGTACAGGTTTGATTTAGCTATCCAGAGATTTTTGTTATTCCGTATGAAGTTGAGAGTTGTTTTTTCCAGGTGTATAAAAATTGTCTTTGTATTTTGATAGGAATTGCAATGAATCTGTATATAGTTTTTGGTAGGATGGCACCCTTGTTTATAATAGCTCAAAACTGGAAACAATCCAGATGTCCTTCAACCGAGGAATGTATTAAAAAAAAACTGTGGTACATCTATACAATGGAATACTACTCAGCTATTAGAAACATTGAAATCATGCAATTTTCAGCCAATTTGATTGAACTAGAAAAGCTCATCCTCTGTGAGCTAAAACAGACTCCGAAAGATGCAATGACATCTTTTCACTTATAATTGGATTTTAGTCATAGAGTACAGGATAACTATACTACAAGCAATGCATCAAAAGGAACAGGAAAATAGATTTTATTATCTGTTAATGAGACATTTTGCCCTAGTGATGGTGCTAAGTAGGCTCCCAGTATAAGAGGAAACTCTTACCCTCATATGACTGTTGAACTAAGGCAGGGGACTGATATGTAGGGACACCCCACTCCAAAGGAGTAGGAGAGAAGGAAGAAGGGTTAAAGGGTGGGAAGGCGGGACTGGGAGGGGTGGAAAGAGGGCACTGTGATGGAGATGTAACTTGTAATAAATAAAATTTTTTAAAAAGAAGTTATCAGTGAGCAACACAGCTGCCACTTTGTACCTCCCAACATGGAAAGAAGAGGGGCAGAAACATCATCCAAAAAAAAAAAAAAAAAAGCCAGGAGGCCCTGGTGAAGGTACGGGCATCCTAAACACAGGAGGGTTCTCACAATCTTCCAATACAGTGGCAAGTTTTACTATGACAGTGACTCCTGCAGATGATTAAGCAGTGGCCATAGTCTTTTTCTTTCATTCTATATGACTCTTAGAGCTATCTTCACAGACGATAAAAGCCAACTATCTTCCCAACTTCAGAACAAGAAATATAGGTTTCTGGAGCCCATGTTGGAGAAGCAGAACATAGGTTTGGAAGTCTGAATATAATCTGTGATGTCATCCATGCAAGAGGTGATCAACACTTAGATCTAGAAAGTATGAAGACAAGTCCTCTGGGATTCAGTATGTACAAACTCCAGAGCTGTGAATGCCTCCACTATTTCAAACACACTTGGGAGACAAACCCCAGCCATAACTTCAGCCAATCCAGTGAGTAAAATCTAGAGAATCTTGGAAAGGTTGAAGAACCTGCCCAGTATTCAAACTGTAAAGCTAAATTTTTAAATTTGTCCAGCAGAGGCCGGTGACACCCAAAGAAAGGAAGCTGCTGAAGTCTTGTAGGCAATGGACAGTGTACAACACCATTAAAATCCTATGAAACACAAGAGTTCACATGCCCAACTGGCCCTCATGGGCCACTTGGGCCAGCTGTATGCACATAGCTGGCATATATAATATAATTTATTTTTGAAGAGATGAGTAAGATTGACAAACCTATTGATCTAGTCAAGGCAATCAGCAGGGAAGAAAAACTGAACCAAACCAGTACATCTAGAGATAAAAATGGACATTACTAGACTTCCAAAAATATCTATCAGATATTTAGGCAACATTTCAAAAATATGTATTTTAAAACACTGAAAACATTCAAATAAGATGAGGAAAGCAAGTCATAAAATATGTAATTATGATTTTCATAATATATAGACTTAAAATCTTCAAAATAGTTTAAGCTATAACTCAAGGATATGAAATTTTCAAAATCTTTCTCATATTCAACAAGATGAACGGATGAGGAGGGTATAACTGGATTGGGAGGATCAAATAGGTGGGGGAGGGGAGAGGTGGTCAAAGGAGGGCATATGGGGAGAGACAGCTAAAACTAATGGACATTTGAGGGTCATATGAAAATGTATAGAAAATAGTAGAAGTTTCCTAATATATACATATATATGGTAACCTAAATATAATTGTCAAACAGCGGGGGAGATAGGAGATAGAGCCCCATCTGTATATCTCTTCTCACCAAATAAAGGGTTATATCTAAATGAGTTCTTGGCCATAAGAGACCTGTGGGAAGCCAAAAACAACCCATGCTGTTGACAAGGCTATTGTTTGCTCTACACCAGCCGATAGTAAAATCCTATTGTTGAGGATAACATCTACACAATTTATTGAACATGGATAAGTCCATCTGGTGTCTGCCTAGAGCCTTTACTCCTATGGACTAGTGTTCATAGAATTGGAAGGTACTCTGCATGCTACCAAAGGAGGAAGTTAAACACCAACACAAACTCTTTAGTCTACAATAGTGTCTTGCCTGCAATATACCAGTGCAATAGTGGCACTAAGCTTGTGGGAGTAACCAACTGATATATGATTTGATTATGGCCCCCTACATGAGATGTTCCCCATAACCAATGCTGTTTATGTGACCAAGAACCTGAGATTACATAGACCAGGGACTTAGGGGAAAACTAAACACTACTGTAATGGTAAAGGAAATTAGCAATAAAATAACTCCTATTGACACTCTTCTACACTCATAAATCAATGCCTTGCTCAGCCATCAGAAGGAAAGCTTCCTCCTGCAGCAGATAGGAACAGAGAGACTCACAGCCACCAAATGTGCAGTCAGTGAGAGACCTTGGAACATCCAGCTGTAAAAGGATGTATCTATCAAATCCCTCCCTTCAGGGCTCAGGTAAATCTTTGGAAGGTAAGGCAGAAAGAATATAAGAGCCAGAGCAGGTGGAGGACACCAAGGAAAGAAGAACCTCTAATCAATAGGATCAATGCACATATGAACGCACGGAGACCTGGCAGCATATACAGGGGCTCCACATGTCCAGATGGAGTTCTGTAGCCTAAAGGAGAAATGGACACACCTATCCCTATCCCAGAAGTGATACCAAATTGATAGCCACTTATAAATGAAAAATTAGTTTTATCTCCAAGGGAGTCTCACTGGGGAAACAAAACGCTCTTAAGGATAGCCTCCAGTGGTCGATGGCCAACACAAAAGAACTCAACAGTATCTTTGGAGGTTCTGTGCCTCATAATTCTGTCAGGTCCTTTAATTTTATATATATATAATATGATATAATATAATAATATTTTATTTAGCATATATAAGATAAGATAATTAATGAGATGTGATATAATTAATATCATTAATATAATTAATGTAATATATATAGGAGCTTCCAATTTTGTTTTGTTCTGTTTTTGTCTTTTTTATTGGATTCATTTATGAATCTGTATGTCTTTGTGTCCATATGTTTCTTGTGGCTTTTATTTTTATTTTTTGGCTCTTTTTCTTTTATTTGCTTGTTTTGTTGTATTTCAGCTTGTTTGATTTTGTTTTACTTTATTTTATTATTCCTTAGATGACTCTTTGTTTTCTAGTGACAGACAGAAAGATGGATCCAGATGGAAGAGGAGCTGGAAAGAAACTGGAAGGCACATGGGGAAGGGAAACCATAATCAGAATATATTGTATGAAATATTGTATGAAAAAGATCTATTTTCAATAAAAGAAAGACAAAAACAATTTTAATTTTTAATTACAAATTTTAGTATATGTGCTGTGCATGTATGTGTAGTGTGTGTGTGTATATGTGTGTATGTGTGTGTTATTGTGTATGTGTGTGTCCTGTGTGTATGTGTAAATGTGTATATATGTGTGTGTGTGTTTGCGTATGAAGTGTGTGTGTGTAGTGTGTATGTTTTCTGAGTGTGCATATGTGTGTTTTTGCAGTATGTGTGAACATGCCCATAGAGGCCCAAAAAGGATATCATGTCGCCCAAAGCTGGAGTACAGGTTTCAGTGAGGCAGACCGGGTGGGTGCTGGGAAGTGATCAGGTTCTTGTTAAGAAAGCAAATACTCTTCACAGTTGAGTCATCTCTTCAGCCTCCATTTTAGATTTTATCAAATAAATCTAGTAATATACACATACTCACATGTGTATATTAAAATTAAGACTATCAGGCCAGTGAGATGGCTCAGCAAGTAAAATACTTGCATGAATGCACAAGCCTAACAATCTCTGTTTGATTCTCAAACCAACATGGTAGAAGGAAAAAACAAAATCCTCACGTCCATTCCACGGCAAACTTGTATACATACATTCCCACATGTACACACACATGTGTGCACACACATATACGCTATGCATAATAATAATGATTAATAATAATTTAATTAATAATATACATTAAAAGACATGTCAAGTAACATTTTCAAACCATTAGGGAAAAAAGGCAAGTAATAACTGATAAAGAAGTCAGGGATGGGAATGATGGAGAGACACGTACACAGCTCATAATAACTTACATTAGAAGAAGAGAGGAAAACAGTACTGTAGTGATAAAGAATGGCTGTACAAAATGGCTTTGCTTTTATTTTATATATACCAATACATACAGACAATGAGAAAATAATAAAAATTAAAAGGACAATAGCCAATATAACATAATTTGTCTTTCACAGAGTTAAAAGTATTTTATTTTTCACTTTCAACATTTATAATATAATTTAATTTTATTAGTATGCATGCTTATCAACAGCCCTGGCTTAAAGACATAATGTTCATCATAATAAAGCAGGATTCTAGCATCCCTATAAACTACATTAGATTTTATTTGGTACCTTCATTGTTGCCACTTTGATCCTGCCAGGGAACAGAGTCCAGTGAAGCAACCTCGCTTGCTTTTGTGCACATCCAAGAAGTTTGATCAGCAGACGCCTCAGTTACCCAGCCACACATGTCAAAGTCAAATCTGCAGGTCTGAGGCACTAGAGAGGAGAGCAAAGGGCCTTGGCGGATTATTCTGGTGTCCTAGAGTGACGGCTTAACCACAACTCTGTGTTATAATAAACTAACAGGGCTTCTACACAAATACTAGTGCGCATTACTATCTTGAACTTTTAATTCAGCAAAGCATTGAACCTAGGCAGGTGTATCCAGCCTTCTACAACTGGCACATGATGCTTTCCTCTACAAAGTTCACGCTGGAGATCTACATAATTGTTTTACAAAAAGACATCACATACTGTTTTAAGTAATTTTGTGTTTTAGCCAAATTCATAGAAATCCTGGGGAACATGCTCCATACAGGCCAGACACAGCTGCAGGCATACCTAAGCCACTCTATTTTGCAAAAGCTTTTCATTTTATAAAAATGTGGATCTCCTTTAATGAGATTTCTAGCTTTTCTTGCACCATAGAATAGAAAATCTAGAAAATTTTAAAGTTTTATAATATTTTCCTTAGCTTCTTTATGGAATTATATCCATTTGTTTATTTATCATTCTTCATCAAATTTGAATTTTAAAAACCAAATATTGTATATGATTACAAGACAATCTTTAATGGTATGATTTTATAAAATATCATGGTAAGTTGATGAGTTTAATCTTGCTCACTGCTTTATTAACCTGCAGACTTGACACTCAGCTTAAACTAAGATATTAAGTCATTAAAGCCAACAAAATTTGGCATATGCATGCTCCTATATCTGGCCTCTGGGTTTTATAAATTGTGTCCACACCAACAAGATGGGTTGCATCTCAATTTGACACTTACATCTCAAGCCTTCATCCATAGACTCAATTTTGCAGAGTTCCGTTTCTGACCAGCGTAGGTCCTGCTTAGTTTTCGCTACTTCTGGACAGGGTAAATCCTCATCTGTTAAATTTACAAAATGGCCATACGTGAGATATGAGAGCCCTTAGTCACACTCACATATTTCTCTCAGAATGTGTCCATTCAATAAATATGTTCTAAACACCTACACAGCCAGATTACAAATTCATGATTAGAAAAGAGGAGCGAGACAGAGACAAAGATAGAGAGACAGGGACAGAGAAAATAAAGCAACATGCCATTGGCTCTATAGCTTGATCAGACGTGTGAGTGTCAGTCAAGCCCCAAACCAAACATTCAATGTTTTCACAGAAGCAATCCACACCAACACTTAAATGAAGAGTCTAGGACTATAATTTGTTCAGGGAACTAACATAGCAGGAGACATCCTGTCTCACTGGAAGTGAGGTCTACTCTTGAACTGGCTTTTCTGAAACTCTTTCACATTTTGGCTAGCTTGATGGTTGAGATTAGACTTGAAAGTGGACTTGATGTCCTTCCTGCTCCTACTGCTATTTGCAGAAAGTTCCTGCTCTCCAAGTTGGAAATGCTGTATCTGGTTCTCTTGACATTGGTATCTCTCACTAGGCCAGGTCGCAAATGGTGCAGGAACTCTTCGTTTTTTGAAAATTTTGACTCTGGCCATTTCAACATTCACTTTCATGTTATTTCTCAGTGTGCTGATTTCTTCTCTTCTTGGTTCCTGAAGAACTTTGATGAAAAGGCGAGCTCTCCCAGCCCTCTTCCCTCTCACCTCTGCTCTCACCACACCTGATCCTCACCCCTATCCCCCTCCCCATACCTCCTCTCACTTAGTTCCCTCTTTTCTTCCACTTTTATCTATTTTATTTCCCTTCTGAGAGAGATTCAATCAACAACCGTTTGGCCCTCCATGGTACTCAAGTGACAGCACATGCTGGTGAGGATGTGGAAAAAGGGGAACGCCCCTCCTTTGCTGGTGGGAGTGCAAGTTTGTACAATCACTTTGGAAATCAATCTGGTGATATCTCAGAAAATTAGGAATAGTTATACCTCAAGACCCAGCTGTACCACTCCTATATACCCAAAAGAAGCTCCAAACCTCAAGGACATTATCACAACTATGTTTATAGTAGCTTTGTTCCTAATAGCAAAAAACTGGAACAAACCCAGGTGTCCCTCAACCGAAGCTTCAAGCATAAAGTTTGCAATCTTCCATCTCTCTTCTCTCCTCTCCCTTCCTCCCCTCTCCTCTCTTCATCAACCCTACTCCCTCTTCTCTCCCCTTCACCTCCTCTCTCTTAGCATACTCTCTATCAAAAATTTCTCTTTTATCTGCAAAACACATACATGACCTCCATTTTGATAATTATCACTTCTAGCTCAGAGGAAAGCCATCTTATTCTGGATTTTAGCTACGTTTTTATTTGAGTCTTGGTATCATGTAACCCATGATGATCATAAACTCATCTTCCTATCTCTACCATCCTTCCAATATCTAGAATAGGCATGTACCTCCAGAATGTGCTATACCAATAGAGGAAAAGATGACCTTGAGTTCCCAACACTCATGTTTTTGCATTTCTCCTAAGGAGAGAGGGAATTTTTTCCAAGGATTCCCTTCTATGAGAGAGGCAGAAAGGCTATTGCCATGTGCTTCTAGTGAACCAAGCTTACTCCTGCAGGCTTTTGCATTTACATATCTTCCTAATAGGCACATGTCCTGTTCTCTGGACCCTTTGGCCTTTCTGCTCAATTACTATGTGTGCATTTAAACTCAGCATGCTGACTGTGCTATTTAAAAGTTTACTCTTTCACCCTCGCCTCCAGCACATTATCTCAGTCCTGTGTTCTCATGCTCACAGCTTGATGTAAAACACATTTCTTATTTATTTGCTAACTGCCTTTTTATCCCTAATAAAAACGCAAGTGCGATGAACACAATGAGTATTTGTTGTCTTTTTTGCTACTCTTTACCTCACTACCTTGACATATATCTTGGCAGAATACAGATTTTAATACATATTTCTTTCTTTAACAAATGAGTAAATGACCAAAGAAACCAGATTAAAAGTATATTAGGATCTCTACAAATCACTTTATATTTTATCTGTGATAAAAGTGAACCAATTGGTAATAGCAGTGACTTACCAAGACCTATACCAATAACAATACCAAAACCATAATCTGGTTTTTCCTTATGAGAGTTTGAAGTTGATAAATATGTAAATAAATTTGAAAACAATATACATTGGAAATAAAACTGCACATGCAATTTTGAAAATGATGACAATAAGTGAAACTAGGAGTCAACAATAACAATTACCATGAAACCATTAAAATGGTAATTTTTTGAATTCATAGCCGGGATACAAGTCTCCCCTTTAAAGCGCCTATAATTGGATAACTCAATGAAATGTTATATATTATCTCTGATTTAACACTATTTGTACATGACTTTAAAAGTACTATATGCAAAACTAGCAAAATATTCAAGTGCAAATTGGGAAGTATTTTGGGTTTTTTTGTTTGTTTGTTTTTTGATTTATTTATTTATTGCTTCAGGTTACATCTCCATCACAGTGTCCTCTTTCGACCGTTCCCAGTCCCACCGTCCCACCCTCTACCCACTAACCCTTCCATCCCACTCCTCTGGAGTGGAGTGTCCCGACATAACAGTCCCCTGCCCCAGTTCAGCAGTCATATGAGGGCTAAGAGCCTCCTTATACACTGGGGGCTTACAAGGCAGCACCACTAGGGCAAAGTGTCTCAATGACAGGATGAAAAAGTCTGTGTTCCTGTTCCCTTTGGTGGTAGTATAGATATCCCATACTATATGGCTAAAATCCGACTATAAGTGAATAGATGCCATGTACATCCTTCTGAGTCTGGGTTAGCTCACTCAGAATGAGCTTTTCTAGCTCCATCCATTTGGCCACAAATTGCATAATTTCCTTGTTTCTGATAGCTGAGTAGTATTCCATTGTGTCGATGTAACATAGTTTTTTAATCCATTCTTAAGCTGAGGGACATCTGGGTTGCTTCCAGTTTCTAGCTATTATAAATAAGGCTGCTATGAACACAGATGAGGCAACTTCCTTGTGATTCAGTGAGGAATCATTTGGATGCATACCCAGAAGTGGAATGGCTGGGTCCCGAGGCAGAGCTATTCCGAGTTTTCTAAGATATTGCCATACTGACCTCCATAGTGGTTGCACAAGCCTGCATTCCCACCAGCAATGGAGGAGGGTTCCCCTTTCTCCACACCCTCGCCAGCATGTGCTGTCATTTAAGCTTTTGATCTTAGCCATTCTGACAGGTGTAAGATGGAAACTTAGAGTCGTCTTGAGTTGCATTTCTCTGATGATTAAGGATGTTGAGCATTTCTTCAAGTGTCTCTGGCCCTTTAGGAATTCCTCCTTTGTGAACTCTCTGTTTAGCTCTTTCTCCCATTTTTTGATTGGATTATTTGGTTTCTTGGCATTTAATTTCTTGAGTTTTTTGTAGATTTTGGATATTAGCCCTCTGTCAGATGTGGGGTTGGTGAAGATTTTCTCCCAGTCTCCAGGCTGCCGTTTTGTTCGAATGACAGTGTCTTCTGCCTTACAGAAGCTTTTCAGTTTCATGAGGTCCCATTTATTGATTGTTGATCTCAAGTCCTGAGCTGTTGGTGTTCTGTTCAGGAAGTTGTCACCTGTGCCGATGAGTTCGAGGGTTTTTTTCCACTTTTTCTTCAGTACATTTAGTGTGACCAGGCTTATGTTAAGGTCTTTGATCCACTTGGACTTAAGCTTTGTACAAGGTTACAAGTATGGGTCTAATTTCATTCTTTTACAAATGGACATCCAGTAGGAGCAGCACCATTTGTTGAAGATGCTGTCCTTCTTCCATTGTGCAGTTTTGGCTTCTTTGTCAAAGATTAGGTGATCATAGGTGTGTGAGTTCATTTCTGGGTCTTCAGTTTGATTCCATTGATCCACTGGTCTATTTCTATACCAGTACCATGCTGTTTTTAATTACTATTGCTCTGTAGTACAGCTTGAAATCTGGGATGGTGATAACTCCAGATTTTTTGTTTGTTTGTTTGTTTGTTGGTTTGTACAGGATTGATTTAGCTATTCTAGGTTTTTTGTTGTTCCATATGAAATTGAGAATAGCTTTTTCCAGGTCTATAAAGAATTGTGTTGGTACTTTGATAGGAATTGCATTGAATCTGCATATTTCTTTTGGTAGGATGGCCATTTTTATTATGTTGATCCTACCTATCCATGAGCATGGGAGATCTTTCCATCTTCTTATGGCCTCTTCAATTTCTTTCTTCAAAGGCTTGAAGTTCTTGTTGTACAGGTCCTTTACTTGCCTGGTTAGAGTTACCCTCAGGTATTTTATATTGTTTGTGGCTATTGTGAAGGGTGTTGTTTCCCTAATTTCTTTATCAGCCCATTTATTTGTTGTATAAAGAAGGGCTTTTGATTTTTTTAAATTAATTTTGTATTCTGCCACCTTGCTGAAGGTGTTTATCAGCTGTAAGAGTTCTCTGGTGGAATTTTTGGGATCGCTTATGAATACTATCATATCGACTACAAATAGGGATAATTTGACTTCTTCATTTCTAATTTGTATCCCTTTGATATCTTTTAGTTTTCTTATTGCTCTAGCAAGAACTTCAAGTACTATATTGAAGAGATATGGCGAAAGTGGGCATCTTTTTCTTGTCCCTGAGTTTAGAGGAAATGCTTCATGTTCTTCCTCTCCATTAAGTTTGATGTTTGCTACTGGCTTGCTGTATATTGCCTTTATTATTTCTAGGTACAGCCCTTGTATGCCTATTCTCTCCAGAACTTTTAGCATGAAGGGGTGTTGGATTTTGTCAAATGTTTTTTCTGCATCTAGCAAGATAATCATGTGGTTTTTTTCTTTCATCTTGTTTATGTGGTGAATTACATTGATGGATTTTCATATGTTGAACCATCCCTGAATTCCTGGGATGAAGCCTACTTGATCATGGTGTATGATACTTTTCATATGTCCTTGGATTCGGTTTGCTAGTATTTTATTAAGTATTTTTGCATCTATGTTCATGAGGGAGATTGGTCTGAAGTTATCTTTCTTTGTTGGGTCTTTGTGTGGTTTAGGAATAAGGGTAAGTGTGGCCTCATAGAATGAGTTTGGTAGTGTTCTTTCTGATTCTATTTTGCGCAAGAGTTTGAAGAATATTGGTCTTAGCTCTTCTTTGAAGGTCTGATAGAATTCTTTGCTGAAACCATGTGTCCCTGGGCTCTTTTTGGTTGGTAGATTTTTAATGACTGTTTCTATTTTCCTAGGGGTTATAAGGCTGTTTAATCTGTTATCCTGATCTTGATTTAGCTTCAGGTGGAATCTATCAAGCAAATTGTCCATTTTGCTTAAGTTTTCATATTTGGTAGAGTATAGACTTTTAAAGTAGGACCTAAATATTCTCTGTATTTCCTCAATGACTATTGTTATTTCTCCCCTTTCATTTCTGATTTTGTTGATTTGGGTTTTTTCCCTCTGTCTTTTAGTTAATTTGGCTAAGGGTTTGTCTGTTTTGTTGATTTTTGTGAAGAACCAACTCTTGGTTTCATTGATTCTCTGTATTGTTATTTTTGTTTCTAAATTGTTGATTTCAACCCTATGTTTGATGATTTCCTGCCTTCTGCTCCTCTGGGGAGTGTTTGTTTCTTTTTTTTCCAATTCATCCAGTTTGGCTGGTCTGCATATAGATGACAGTACAGGTTGGCAGGCCTCAGGCTATTGGGTGGGGTTGTAGCTCCCCTGCAGCTTACATGTTGGACCTTGTTTGTGGTCCTCCCTTGCTGCTCACAGGGGGTTCTCAGGGTCTACGTGCATGTAATAGCCAGAAGCATTGTGAGCTGGTGCAGCCTATTCCCAGGCAATGAGGAATGGCCTGGGATTGTTTCAGTGCTCCCAAGACAGGGCTCTCTATTTGCACACTGAGTGTTCAGCCTGCAGCAGCTCTGGTGGTATGGTCCTGTGTGTACAGGCACAGATTCTGTGGACTCTGGAGGTCCCAAGTTTGGGGGTTGAGGCCACCTGCTGGAGTCTTTAAAGGACCAACATTCGACTCCACGCCCTTAAGGTTAGTCACTCAGCAGTGTCCCCCAGGTCCAAACCTCACCAACCAGGGGTGGCGCTATGTATGCTTAAGCTCTGGTTTCCCGCTGGAAGGTCCAGCACTAGCAAAAGAGTCTGATAATTATTACCCCACAATTTGCCCAGGGCTTGGACACTGTGGTGGACAAATCTGCCTTCCAACCCTGCCGCCTTTTCAGCCACTCTCACAGCTCCATATATGTGGGTATGGAGCTGGCTATGGATACTGGCAAATGGAGCCACTGTCTTCCAAGTTCTGGTACACAGCAGTGGAGCTGCTGCCTAACTTGCAGCCGGAAGAGTATCCTGCTGCTCCTTCCCTCTGCGGCATTTTTTTTCCCCAATGACTGTAAATCCAATAGAGGGGCCTGTATGTGTATCCTACACCCCTCGGGGGGGGGAGGGACACAAATATGCCTATGCTTTCCAAAATGTCGCTGTGGGCCTGCTGGCCACTGGGCTGACACATTGTGGAACCATCAGCTGCTGAGCGCCTCGCTGCTGTGCCCCGCTGCTAAGAGTGTATGGCACTCCCATGGGTCTACAACCTTTCGCTAAATAGCCAGAATGCCTGCATGGGATCTGGGGGGCCAGTAGGCTGGTGAGTAACCCTGTGTGGGGTTCGAATCTGCCTGCTGGGTATTAGAGTAGATCTTACCCAGCGTCTCTCCTGGTGGGGATTCCTGATTCCCAGATTCAGTGGCTTCAGTGCATGTCTGAGAGAGGGGAGGAGAGTCCTGCCCAGGGACTTTTAATGGTCCCTGGGTAGCTGGGTGAGACCCAGAGGGTTGAGTCACTCAGATTATTGCACAGCATCTTATAACTTTGTGGCTTTATGGCTGTTTTCCCCAAGTTTAAAATGCATCCAGGCGGGCTGCCGCCATCTTGGATCCCTCTCTGGGATGTATTTTGTATGAACAAGTATTAAGCATTTCTTTTTTTTTTTAGTTTATCCATTTTTAGCACTACCCCCATCCAAGTTTAGAATCACAGATAAAAAATTATGTTCTGATGTGGTTTTCTTGCATTCTCAATCAATAAATCTCCAGGAAGTTCATTTTATTTTAATGTATTCAATACAGTGGCTTGTAATCACTCATAGACATTATATTCATTCTTCCTCCCCACTTCCTCTCCCCTCCCCCTATCTCCTCCCTCCCTCACTTCCTCTCTTACATTGTACTGCTGTCTCTGCTGTCTCAGTTTACAGAAAACCTTTAGCGAGTAGTTAAAATCTCTCATATTCAATAGAAGAGAGTTTGTCAACCATTCCAAGGTATCTAGAGTAATGAAGTCATGTGTCTAAAGAGAGTCATCCTTCAAAGCTTATCTTATACTACCAGGTTGCATGCAAGTGGCCAGTAATTCTTATTCATTGAATAATGAATTCCAGGTCTCAAGACTGTTGTAGTGAAAGTTACAATTGACACCCAATTTTAACCCTAGAGGTTTTAGACAACTTTTGTCAGTTTTCTTTAATTAATAATGGATTTAGATGACTAACTATTGGTTCCTAGAAGTTTATTGGAAAGCTAACATTTTAAAAAGGTAAGTAGGATTTTAGTTGTTTAGCTGGATAATATTTATGCATCATGAAGATTCTAATTAAGCAATGATTTGTACATTGGTGTCATGTTACAAATGACACTGATGCCTAGAGCTGAAAACCCAATCAAAAATATTCACAGAATTTTACAATATTCTCATTATGAGCCACAGCATGCAATCATTATAAAAATTATAGTCATCAATTTATTCAAGAATCAATCAGTGTTATTCAAGAATCACTGATTAAACCCATTTTATTTCATCATAGCTACAAGCCTTGATTTCTATTTTGTGCTTGCTACTTTGGGAGAGTCCAAATTGATATTTCTTCCAATAGATGTACAATGAGCCTTGTACTTTAGGAAGGCCAACAGCTCGAAAGAATGGTATTCTTAGAACTGTGAAAGATTTCCCTAATACTATTAAAAAAATCTTAAGTTTATTGTCTCAGTACAGAATTAAGTAATGATAAAAATATGAATAATTATGTATTGTTATTTAGGAAATGATAAAAATAAGAATAACTATGTATTACTATAAAGATGTTATTTTACAGTAAAAATGAATATACTCAATTAAAACAATAGAGCTATTTCCCTCTGAACACATAATTAGTAAGGTGTATACATAAAATTCACCATCTACATTTTTTTTAATTAAAAAAGCTACCGTTGTTTTATAATTTTATTTTTAACTTACCTCTAATAAACTCAACCTTTATATCTTCTTGATATCCTTTGTTGGTACTTTGTAGATCTCTAACTACAGATCCATCTCATATTTGGTACAATTATATTTAAGATTTATTTTTACTGAACTGTATGGGGAGCCATTTTTATGATGTTGATTTCCAGTGGCTCATTGGAATTGCATGAAGATAAACTTGATTCTCTTTCTGACCCTGTCGTCTGCTACTATGAGTTAATTTTCCAGTTCTAAGAGCTTTTAAAAATTATATTTCATGAGATTTTTTAATACATTATCCAAATAGGAAAGCATATTATTCTTTATTCTATTTATTCTATTCCCATTGTGTGCATTGCTTATACATATTGGAGATGAGGACTGACTAAATGGAAGAGGACCCAAATTAGCCTTTACCTGTAAAGCTGTTGTCCCTTAATTTTTTCCCACAAATTGAGAACTTTGCTTGCTTTCTATTGTGTCCCTGCAATGAGGCTGTTCCATCAAACATTGTATGTAAGTGTTTTGTTTGTTTTGCTTAAACTATCGTATTGTTTAAAAATATCTTTAATGAATGGCAATTGTTACACATTGGTAGATCATTTTGTTCAAGTATGTTATACTATGTTTTTGATGACTCTATATGTATGCATTCTATTATCATTGGGAGACATGTCATGAAGTTGCCTGGTTTAATCATATATTATTTTTAATTATAATAATATTTTCTATTTATATTGAAATACTGTCATTGAAGCCATACCTCTTGAAGATTGTAGGTTGTTGTTGCTGTTTTGGTGAACTTACCTTTAGCAACACAAAGTTTCTATACATCATTGTTAACTTCCATTGTTCATTCCAATGTACATTTTGACATTGATATAGCCTCTCCCACCCCACCTTAGAGATGTGTACTGTGTCCTTGTCCTTTTCTTTCCCCTGACCTTTTCTTTTTCAAGACAAGGTTTCTGTGTAGCTTTGGCTGTCCTGAAACTTTACTCTGTAGAGCAGACTGGCCTCAAACTCATAAAGATCAGCCCACTTGTGCCTTCTGAGTGCTGGGATTAAAGGTGTGTACCACCACTTGCCCAGCATCTTCATACTTTTCTTTTGTGGTTGTTGTTCTGTTTTGTTCATAGAGCAGAGTCTTGGTGTGTAGTCCAAGGTATCCTTGAGCTGTGATCCTTCTGCTCAGTCTTAGGAAAGCAGTCACCACAGGACTATCCCACCATGCCCAACTTTCACCTTCCCTTGCTTTTGATTAATATAAGCAATTATACTTAAAATGATATTTCATGGAATAAAAATGGTTTACCCTTTCATATGAACTGACAAGATCTGACTTCTAATAGTAATTGCTCTATAATTACAACGAAGTTGGCAATTTTATTATCTTTTTGTTCGTCTCCTCTGCATTTATGACCTTTTGCCCACAATAGCACACCCTACCATATTTTTATCTTCACTATCCATTTCTCTTGGCTTTTGAATGAATTATTTTAAAATTTGAATATTTTAACACATCCATCTTTCATTTACCTATTGTCTTGCACTCATTGTGGTTGTAGGGATATGCATACTTTAATAATTTTCTTAGCTTAAGTTAGCACTTTCAGCATAATGAAAATTTCACAGCCTAATAAATTCTACATTACTCACTTTATGATGTAATTTCAGTTGTTACATCTCCATTTACTGAATGTACAGGTGATATGGAAATGTACCAACAGTATACATATACTGGTGTGTGTGTGTGTGTGTGTGTGTGTGTGTGTGTGTGTGTGTGTATCTAAAATGCAACTATAAAGATTTATCCCATATGATATCCTGTAATTACTTATACTTTTAGGGGAGATAATTACTCTATGTTTAGATATTTTAAAAATTGATTGTTCTTCCTTTGTACTTGAAGTTATTGTTTTGTTTTACTATTGTTTTTGACTTTATGTTTTTGGTTATGCCTGGAAAAAATTTGCATAGCATTTCTTTTTAGAGATATCCTTCTGGTGATGAACATACCAATGGTAGAAATAGGGAATAAAAGAGACAAAATGGATTTTGAAAGACAATAGAAAATAGAAATTTATTCCTAAACAGGTATATTTTCAGTTTCTGAAGCAAAACCACCTTCTTAACTCATAAACTAGTTCCCATTGCTTATCCCTCTTACAGGAACAAAAGTAAGTATTCTGGATAATTTTGTGTTCTCTAGCAATGAAGGTCATCCATATAAGAATTCGCTAACCAATGACACATTCAAAAATATCCTCCCTTCCTCTCTTTCTCTGTCCAGCCCCACAATTGAGATGTACAGAGTTCATCTGTAAGCCAAAAGTCATGAGAAAAATGTCACTTTATTGTTGACTTTCACAACAAGGAGAAGAACAAGCTAGGTACTTATACCTTTCTCTTTTAAGGTCATTTAACCATATTTATGTGTTTACACCCGACCACATGCAAGCCTAAGCCTGGCTTTCATCTGAGAGGATTTTCAGATGGAGCTTCCCACAAAATTTCCATTTGACTTTGTGTCCATGTCCCTGATGTTCCTTCCCAATTCCACTCCCAGGACTTCAGGAAACTAAATCATGGACTCTCTTTAATTGGGATTCTGATCCTTGTCCAAGAATCAAGGAATACCAGGACTCACACTTTATAAATGCCAGGGTCTATCTCTAAGCGTGGCTTTGTTCATTTCAAAAAAAAAAAAAAAAAAAAAAGTCCCGATAACCTAATTTCAAATCCAAGCCCCATCATCAACAGTTCTCATCTCCGGGATCTGGAGAGAAGCCCGGTACCACTCTCTGCCACATGTGGATCAGATGATTAACTATGTTCAGTCTGTTGTTACTGCCTCGCGTTGGCTGCTCACTCCCATTGGGAATTTACTGCTTCTTAATTTAACCACCTTTCACACTGACAACATTTACAGAATGTAGCTGCATCCCAGTGATGGTCCTCGGCAATCACACCCTAAATTCTTTCCCCACTACCAGCCTGCCCTCAACCTGTTGATTTTTCCTGACAAACCTTTAAAGATGCCCACCCCAATCCTCTCTCTCTCTCTCTCTATCTCTATCTCTCTCACTCTCTCTCTTTTTAACTTCATTTTTAAACAAAATACTGAACCCCTCTGGGCTTTTATCTTCAAAGAACACAACAGGTGTCTTTACTGGAATCTTCGATTTCTTCTTAAGAAGGCCGTGTCTTTTACAGCTTTACTGAAAGTGACATCCTTTCTGACACCCTATAAGTTCTACACTAAGCCTACCGTATTTCTAACTCTCAAATGTTGTCCTTTCATGATTATTGGTCCGTCTGTGTATAAGATGTCTTATTCTATGATATCCACCTCATCACAACCCTGTCTTTCATACGTGTCTAACATTCTTCACATTTATTGAAGACCTCTGTCTTGTATTCTAATGTCATCTTCTCTAGTCTGAAACCCTACAATGGGGTGTGAAATTGACACATAAAAGGCAGGGTTAAAAACAAACAAACAAGCAAGCAAAGTCCTTGAAATGTGTAAATGATGACTCCTGGTTGGTAACTTTCACTTCCACAGAATCTCAAACACATTATGAGTAGAATGCCTTATTGTGTGAAAAAGTATAGATGGTGGCTTTCTATCTGACCTCAGGATTCTCTGCAATGTTTATTGAATGTAATCATCTATTTACTCTCAATTTTCTTCTTCTTTTCAGAGGTATTTGAAATATTCATTACAAAATCTTACATTTATCTTTTGAATATGTATTATGGTCCTTCTACCTTAACCATTATCCCAAAATTATGATCACAGATGATTAGGAAGCTTACTTTAGTTTCCACAGATAACAGTGCAGAGAAAGTTCACATCTGTAGAGTCTTATTACAGGCAAGTTCCACTGTCATGCAACATCCAATCCTGTGGATATTGGTTGTGCAAATATGGTATTACTGGTAGAAGACCAATAACAAAGAAAAAAATCCATCTAATGGCTGGTCTCATTTTCTGTTTCTCTTTTGAGGATGATTAACTAGACTAGCCAATAAATACATCGAGCTAAAAGATTACTTTGTCAGACTCAAATTTCTGCAGAAAATAAAGTGAAGTGAACAAAGACAAAAATAAATGTCTCCTATAGAAGACTGAACCAACACTAGCTGCATTCTTGATTTAGGAGTACCATACCAGGTAACAAAAAGAGAGAATATGAAGGGAGATATGAGTAGAGGAACAGTCGGTGGTGGATTAGCTTACCCTCCATTTCTGATAGACTGCATCCTTCTGGTCTAATGAATGCCACCCTCTTTTCCTGAAACATCTTTGAGGTTTATAATCTGATTATTTATTTCTAAAGCTGGCTAGAGATAAATATATCCTTCTGAATTATCTATTTCAATGTATCTTCTGGTGCTTTCTTATTTCATATACAGAGAGCATTGCTAATACAGATCTTCGTGTGTCTCAGTATTAGGACTGCTACAAATCTAATAAGTATTACTTATTTGTAACTTCTATCATAAAAGAAATTACAATGATCATATTTCACAAGTAATACAAACACAATTAACAAAATATTTGTTCTATTTTAGAAAATCAACATATGTATTCTTGGATCCTGAATTTTTATTTACCATAAATTCAATATATTTGAACTAAGTTCATATATGAAACTCCTTTTGAAAAAATAAGTTCTATGGTTCAGATATAAGTTGAATCTCCCAGTAGTTTATGTTTTTGCAATTTGATCCAGTGTGTGACAACTCTAAGAGATGTTGGGCCATTAATCAGTGGATCTTAGCCAGAGAGTTATTGAATCACGTGGTACATAACTTTAGAATAGAACTAATGTAATTTTTGTGTGTTTCCTTTAAACTCCCATAAAAGGTTAGTATAAAATATCAGTAAACCACTTTGCTACCTTAGTTTTCTATCTATCATATGTTTTTTCCTTATTACTCTTTCCTATGATGTCATCCACAATGATGCATTGCTGTCATGAAGTCCTCACCAGAGTCAAGCATGTGCCCTTGAACTTCCAAAACTATGAGCTAAATTAACTTATTTTCATCATATAGTACCTACTATCAAGCATTTTATTGAATGCTGGAATTTCATTGAATTCACGGAAAATCGACTATTACAATAGCTAATTTATTCTTTATTTTAAGCTACAATGCAATAAAAATATAAAGTAAAATAATATATGTATATGTATATAGGATCCTTGCTCATTTGGTTAAGTTTTTATTCTAATCAAATTATAATTTTTTTTCTTTTTTTTCCTTTATTTTTTATTTCTTCAAGTTACATCTCAATCGCAGTCCCCTCCCTACTCCCCCTTCAGTCCCACCCTCCCACCCTGAACCCCCCATCCTCTTCCCTTTTTTTCTTTTAAATTATAATTTTAATACTGAAATTTTCATTAGAAAAATATAAAGAGACAATTGAATATTGTTTGAGTAATATAATCAAGAGGTCAATACTGATGCCATCTTGGATTTGTCATACATAGTTTATCAATGTATTTTGTTTCATTCCAAATAGAAGACAGATTACAGTTATGCAGCAGATTATCCAACCTACTTTTTAATGAGGCCATTTCAAGTGTATGGAAGCCAGTTTCCTCCCAGGCCACTGGAAGGCATAGAGCTCTCTGGTTTAGATTTATCTAACCAGTGTGAACATCACTAAGAGATTAAAAACTAACACTACATCATCCCATTTAATCCTTCATAACATCACAGTTTGTGAAAAAGCCCATCTTTGCTTCCAGTATAGGAAAGTCCCTGTTAAACAACGTATTAGAACAATAAAGAATATCCACTATTAAAACATCACAGAAAAAAATAGAATAGATGAAAGTCATTGCAATGCCTAAATTTTAGAGAATAAGAATCAAGATGAGACAGAAATTTCTTACCATCTGCAGGCAAGCAGCCTGAACTGAAAGAGATGTCATCAATAGCTGTGACTTCCTCTTGTCCATGAGTTGCAAACATTTCAGCTTGAAACACAACCTGCACAATAAATGCAAAACAAATCAAGAACACAAAGCAGGGGCATCACTGTCCATGACCCTGCAGAAGAAAACCTAGAAACAAGATACATACCACTTCCTGAAAGTACTCAGGTACCACACAAATTCCAAGGAAGAGAGATCAAAGCAAATATTTTCAAGAACAAAACACTGTAGCCATTACTCTACTGTAGGTATCTGGGGCCATGTCCATGAACTCATGTAGCTTCTCTCCTATAGCCACCTTACATTTTCAGTTCCAGTATAGGCCATATATGAGTACACATATTTATTTAATGACTTTTGAGCCCAAGTTCCCACTTGGTCTCTGGATCTTGGCAGTTTGTTCCATTTTTCACTTCTAACTCTTAACATTTTATTCACAGTCTTGCCTGAATTGTCTTTGTATTATCATCTTTTATATTGCTAACCATGAATTGAATAAATGCTTAGAAAACTGGCTTATATTGAATGAGTTTTATGTCATAATGTGTAGATAACCTAAGCCTACATAGCAGAAAATACCCTGCTATAATAAATCACAGAAATCTAGAGGGAGGCCACTTCATTTTTTTATGTTTATTTATTACTTCAAGTTACATGTCCATCACAGTCCCCTCCTTCCACCCCTCCCAGACCCACCCTCCTCCACCCTACCACCCTTGCCCCCTTCTCCCACCTATCCTACTCCTCCGGTGTGGGGTGCCCCTACATATCAGTCACCCTCAGTTCATCAGTCATACGAGGGTTAAGAGCTTCCTCTTGCACTGAGGGCCTACATGGCAGCTCTACTAGGGCAAAGTGTCCCACTAATGGGTAACAAAATCTATGTTGCTGTTCCTTTCAGTCCGTTGGTGGTAGGATAGTTATCCTGTATTAAATGGCTAAAATCCAGTTACAAGTGAATATATGCCATGTGCATTTTTCTGACTCTGGGTTAGCTCACTCAGGATGAGCTTTTCTAGTTCCATCCATTTTGCAGTAAATTGCATGATTTCCTTGTTTCTGATAGCTGAGTAGTATTCCATTGTGTAAATGTGTCACATTTTTTTAAATCCATTTATTGGTTGAGGGACATCTGGGTTGTTTCCAGTTTCTAGCTTTTACAAATAAAGCTGTTATGAACATAATTGAGGAGATGTCCTTGTGGTTTGGTGAGGAATCACTTGGATGTATATCCAGGAGTGGTATAATAATCAGAGAAATGTAACTTAAGATGACTCTGAGATTCCATATCACACCTGTCAGAATGGCTAAGATCAAAAACTCAAATGAGAGCACATGCTGGCAAGGTTGTGGAGAAAGGGGAACACTCCTCCTTTGCTGGCAGGAGTGTAAACTTGTTCAACCACTATGGAAATCAGTCTGGCGATACTTTCGAAAACTTGGAATATCTCTGCCTCAAGACCCAGCCACTCCATTTTTAACAACCTAAATTAATAGACAATTGGTGCATTAGTAGGAGCTTTTTCCCAACCTCACCAAGGAATGACTATTATGTAAGTGACTTCATTCAGGTTTGTATTAAATGTGTAGATTGTTTAGTCTTGTTTATTATATAGACACTATCACTTCAAAACTCAATGTTCCTTTTTGAGTTAATTATTAGTATGGATCCACCAAAGCAAATCCCTATCCTACGTTGTATTCACTTTTGATGCTATACAACATGCTGTGCTAGTATGATTCTTTCCAAGGAAAATGCTGTCTACCGTTCTATTAAAAATCCAGTAAAGGATAGGTATACCATCTATAGAGTACCCTAAAATGTAAGTCTAAGAAAGTCACATGCTCTCACACAAAGCCAAAAAAAAAAAAAAAAAAAAGAAGAAGGATTGCATGGAAATCAGAATCAGAATCATATTGTAAGGATGCAGAAAATTTTGTTAAATAGAGACAATTTCTAAGAAAAGCATTATGCTCCTCATATGGATATGCAAAATGGTACTTATAAAATTAACCCATATGAGGGGCTGACATAATAGTTCAATGGCTAAGAGCAATGGTTGCTCTTCCAGAGGACCTGGGTTTGGTTTCCAGCACCCACAGAGCAGCTCATAAACATTCCCATAACCCCAATCCCAGGAGACATTTTCTGACCTCTGCAGGCATCAGATGTGTAGGTGGTTCACAGACAATCATTCAGGGAAAACACTCATGCACATAAAATAAAAATCAATTAAAAATACACATAAACTAAAAATAGACATAAAATTAAAATAATTTAAAAAACCTAAAAATCAATAAATAACCCATATGATATGATTTGAAAACAAGTTGTACCTAGAATAGTAACTGAGATCCAGGTCAGTGGGAGATTACCTGCCTTGCATTCCTGAGGCACTAGTTACTCCTCTCTAAGCTCATTAATGACATACTATTTAGTCCTAGACTTTGGGAGGAAGACACAGGAGGATTCAAAGTTCAATATCATTTTCTGTTGCATAAAGAGTCAGAGGCCATCATGAGCTTCACAAGACCCAAAGACAGGCATTGGATAGAAATGAACAGTGGCTACTATTTCAAAGCACCAGGGTTTGATTCCCAGAACCCTGAGGGTAGTTCACATCCATCTTTAACTCCAGTCCCAGAGGATCCAACAACTTTTTTGACTTCCATGGACATTAAGCATGCATGCAGTGTGTAGACATGCATGTGGGCCCTCACATACACACACAAAACAATTAATTAGCTAATCAATTAATAATTAATTAAAATTTTAAGAAAGGAAACACAGAACTGGATAATTAACATTACATATTGTTAGCTACTGTTACTATAACAGATATTAAGATATGAAAGCTATTCTATGAATCATGCTTGCAAATATGAACTTCAATATTTCTATAAATTGTCCTTTTATTTTACTGAGAACTTTTCCAGATGCCTATGCTTTCTAGCTCGTGGTGAGTTACGCATATCCCCACAGTCACGATGTTTAAAGTAAGAAGTAGAAATAAATATCTATTCCATTACCAGTCTCATTTCTGCTTCTCCCCATGCTCTCTGACCAAAAGATCACCCATCAGCAGAGTCTAGCTAGTATCCAGCCTGAAGAAACACATATTTTACTTCACAAATGTCTGCCACTCTCCTGGGCTCTCCTCCCATGCCTTTGCCACCTGCCAGGTATTTCCCCTCAAATGAGAAAAGATACTTCTAATTCATAATACACTGCACTTTCTCCCCAAATTGAACCTCTCACTTCATTCATTTGCTGACAATGAGTCAGGCTGCAACACTACAATGCTCAAAACTGTAAAATGACCTTTAGAATAATTTTCTCCTCATGTCTCATGCATAATCGGCCAAGACCTATTAAGTCTATTTTCCTTCTAGCCTGAATCCATTCCTATTTCCTCATGCCTGATCTACCAAAGCAGCCTTTAAGTTACCTTCCTGCCTTAATCCTCTCCTCATTAGAGTTTGCAATAGACATTATATGTTTATTTGACTCAACTAAATCACAAGCTAGCTTGGTAGAACTGAAGAAAAGTTACTGTGGAAATTGGCTGCTATTTTAGCCCCCCCAGCTCAGCCAGGAGTACATTTTTCTCAAGAAAGGAATAGTTTCTCTAAGGGAAGCTCACTAATGGGTCTGTGAAGCTACAAAACACAGAGTCCACCAGGCTTAACTAAATGGCCCCACTAATCGATTTAAAGAAAAATATTTTTTCCAGGGATGTTAGTTATTATCTAGAGAAATAGCTAAGCAAGTAAAAACCCCAGACTGATGAGAAATAGCCAGGTCCCATGAGGGGCTAATGGCAGAGGCTGTCCAGGTGTGGTAGTGCTATTTCTACAAAAGTGATATAAAATATTCCTTGCTTATCCAAATTTTTCTCAAAGATTATTTTTCCAAATATGTATGTTATTTTGATAGTATTGGGGATTTTTTTAAAGAAACAAACTTGTCCTAGAAAAGTAAAGAAAAAAGGAAAGAAACGGAGGAAAAAAAAGAAAGAAGCCAGCACATCCCTAAGAGTAGTGATAGAGTCAGAGGTGTACAACATCTCAGAAGGCAGCACACACTACAGTGATTCAACAACAAAATGAAACAAGTCTATTTCTTCCAAGACATGTTAGAGAAAATGATCTCTGAATGCAGACAAGGGGTCCACTCTAAGGACACTTGATTTAAATGTTACAGGAAGGTGTGATATCAGACCAAAAACAGACCAGAGTTAACAATGAGTACCTGACCAGAAACTCTTACACTTATGTAGTTAAATAGATAAATGATCCATGGATAAATGATAGAAAGGCACATGCCATTAGACCTTTCTTAATTCATAATATAAATTCAATTATTTTCCAATCAATCTCTTCTTTTCCTTGTGTTTTTAAACACTCTCTCCTTACATAGACCAGGCTAGCCTTTGACTTAGATTCTCCTGTCTCAGCTTCTCAAGTATTAGAATTATAAGTATGTGTCAGCATACCTTGCTGTCATTTTTCTTCCTAGAAATTTTAAAACAATCCTAAATTTAATTACATAGATCTGCAACTTTAAAAGTGATTGAAAATCACTATCAATGCAATATCACTCGTATTTCATCCAATACACCATAGTAAAGTATAATATTTACTGACTTCTGTGCAGAAGAGTTGACTGCTTTGGGAGGTTCCGATTTTCATCTCCGCCTTCTAAAACTGTTTAGTTAGACATAGAATAGAATATTATTATTAGAGTTTAGTGACTTAAATCAAATCTGACTTGATTTCAGATTGACGTCTGAAATCAAACTTCTATAGATCCTAACATAGTGTGGTGATGTGATAGGTTATTAAACTCTGTAAAGCTCAAAGCCCCAGGGTTACAAGAGGCAAATCATCATTTCCCCTCAGAGGATTCCTCGGAGGGGCCAATTAGATTGTGGAATAAAGTACTAAGCACAGTCCCTTAACTTTAGTAAATGTTCAATAAGTGTCTGTTGCTACTATACCCTCCCTAAATGTCTTCAAAACAGTTATGAAATGCTGCCATCTTTATCCATAATGCCAACTCCTCATTTATGGACCAGCATATCCTTGGAAATTAAAACACTTTGATTTCATTAAGGAATAAAGCTAGCATTTTTCACATGAAAAGGATAAGGAGCCCTGGGTGACAACCAGCCTCAAGGGATTTCCCAAAACTCATGTTAACCTAGAACATAGCTGTCAGTGACTGAAATAACCTATTTAGGTATTTCTAAAGAAAGCATGTGTTGCTTAAACTATCAGAAGTCAGCATGGAGGGGAAATTGTAGAGAATGAAATAATTCCTGAGAGCTTCCAAGTTGCTGAGGCAGCAGATATAATGTGGAGGCACTGATTACAAAATCCCTAAAATAGTCTTCTCACAAAAGCTCTTCAAGAACAATATAGTGGCTGACAGTGGTCTGTATTACAAGAACAGCACATCTCTGCAGCCCACCACACAGCAGTGAATGAACTTCTGTTCTCTTGCCGACAAGACAGAATTAAAGGTATCTGAAGCCTTAAAGTTGGGTACAGCCTATGAATCCCTGGAGTCATATACTCTTCTCCTTTCTACAGAGCCTTTTAAATTACTAGCACTAATTTTTCCATAAGCAATGAAGCATTTAGGTAAACACAGTACTATAATGAGAAAGTATCTATGTTAGTTGAAGTTGCTGCTGTATATAAAGAATTACCATGGAAAACCTCAGTGTCCCAGCATGGCTGAATTGTCCCAGAGATGTTATGGTCTGAAAATGTTACATTTTATATTTATGTGCTACACATTTTGACCAACAAAATTTATAGTATTTTCAAAAAGACAACTGTGGTAACCAAGCAACTTGTTGTAAAAGGTTTGCCTGACAAGGTTCAGCAAGTACCATATTTGTCCATCATCCAAACACAAAAGAATACACCTTCTTCTCAGCACTGCTGGAAAATTGTCCAAAATCGACCATATAGTCGGACACAAAGATAGCCTCAACAGATACAAGAAAATTGAAATAATCCCTTGTATCTTATCAGACCACCATGGAATAAAACTGGACTTCAACAGCAACAGAATCAACAGAAAGATTACACACACATGGAAATTGAACAACTCTTTACTAGATGACTACTGGGTCAGGGAAGAAATAAAGAAGGAAATCAAAGACTTCTTAAAAAACAAAGAAAATGAAGGCACAACATACCCAAACCCATAGGAAACAATGAAAGCTGTGCTACAAGGAAAGATCATAGCACTAAGTGCCTTCAAAAAGAAAATTGTTACAGCACATATTAACAAATTAACAGCCAAACTGGATGAATTGGAAAAAAAAAAAAGAAGAAGCAAGCACTCCCCAGAGGAGCAGAAGGCAGGAAATCATCAAACTTAGGGTTGAAATCAACAACTTAGAAACAAAAAGAACAATACAAAGAATCAATGAAACCAGGAGTTGGTTCTTCGAGAAAATCAACCAAATATACAAACCCTTGGCCAACTTAACTAAAAGACAAAGGGAAAAACCCAAATCAACAAAATCAGAAATGAAAAGGGAGAAATAACAACAGACATTGAGGAAATCCAGAAAATATTTAGTTACTACTTTAAAAAATTATACTCCACCATATATGAAAACTTAAGCAAAATGGACAATTTTCTTGATATATTCTACCTACCAAAGCTAAATCAAGATCAGGTTAAAATATTAAACAGCCCTATAATCCCTAGGGAAATATAAAGAGTCATTAAAAATCTCCCCCCCGCAAAAAAAGCCCAGGGCCAGATGGTTCCAGCACAGAATTCTACCAGACCTTCAAAGAAGAGCTAATATCAATACTCTTCAAACTCTTCCACAAAATAGAATCAGAAAGAACACTGCCAAACACAATCTATGAGGCCACAGTTACCCTGATTCCTAAACCACACAAATACCCAACAAATAAAGAGAACTTAAGACCATGATGCAAAATACTTAATAAAATATTAGCAAAATTAATCCAAGAACACATCAAAAGTATCATACACCATGATAAAGTAAGCTTCATCCCAGAAATGCAGGGATGGTTCAACATACGAAAATCCATCAATGTAATTCACCACATAACAAAAGATGAAAGAAAAAAGCCACATGACTATCTCACTAGATGAGAAAAAAGCATTTGACAAAATCCAACACCCCTTCATGCTAAAAGTTCCCGGGAGAACGGGCATACAAGGACCATATCGGGAAATAATAAAGGCAATATGCAGCAAGCCAGTACCCAACACCAAAGTAAATGGAGAGAAACTTGAAGTATTTCCTCTAAACTCAGAGACAAGACAAGGATGCCCACTTTTGCCATATCTCTTCAATACAGTACTTGAAGTTCTTGCTAGAGCAATAAGAGAGCTAAAGGAGACCAAGGGGATACAAATTGGAAACGAAGAAATCAAATTATCCCTATTTGCAGATGATATAATAGTATACATAAGTGACCCCAAAAATTCCACCAGAGAACTCTTACAGCTGATAAACACCATCAGCAAGGTGGCTGGATAAAAAAAAAAAATTAATTCAAACAATCAGAAGCCCTTCTTTATACAACAAATAAATGGGCTGAGAAAGAAATCAGGGAAACAAGTCCCTTCACAATAGCAACAAACAATATAAAATACCTGGGGGTAACTCTAACCAAGCAAGTAAAGGACCTGTACAACAAGAACTTCAAGCCCTTGAAGAAAGAAATGGATAGGCCTTTAGAAGATGGAAAGATCTCCCATGCTCATGGATAGGTAGGATCAACATAATAAAAATGCCCATCCTACAAAAGCAATATACATATTCAATGCAGTTCCTATCAAAATACCACCACAATTCTTTATAGACCTGGAAATAGCTATTTTCAATTTCATATAGAACAACAAAAAACCCACAATAGATAAATAAATCCTGTACAATAAAAGAGCATCTGGAGGTATCACCACCCTAGATTTCAAGCTGTAGTACACAGCAATAGTAATAAAAACAGCATGGTACTGAAATAGAAACAGACCAGTGGATCAATGGAATCGAATTAAGACCCAGAAATGAACCCACACACCTATGGTCACCTTATTTTTGATGAAGAAGCCAAAAGCACACAATGGAAAAAGGACAGCATCTTCAACAAATGGTGCTGGTCGAACTGGATGTCCACTTGTAAAAAAATGAAATTAGACCCATACTTATCACCTTGTACAAAACTTAAGTCCAAGTGGATCAAAGACCTTAACATAAGCCTGGTCACACTAAATCTACTAGAAGAGAAAGTGGGAAAAAAACTCGAACTCATTGGCATAGGTGACAACTTCCTGAACAGAACACCAACAGCTCAGGATCTAATACCAACCATTAATAAATGGGACCTCATGAAACTGACAAGCTTCTGTAAGGCAAAAGACACTATCCTTTGAACAAAACAGCAGCCTACAGATTGGGAAAAAAATCTTCACCAGCTCCATATCTGACAAAAGGCTAATATCCAAAATTTACAAAGAACTCAAGAAATTAAATGCCAAGAAACCAAATAATCTAATTAAAAAAATGGGGAAAAGACCTAAACAGAGAATTCACAAAGGAGGAATTTTAAAGGCCGAGAGACACTTGAAGAAATGATCAGCATCCTTAATCATCAGAGAAATCCAATCCAAGACGACTCTAATATTCCATTTCACACCTGTCATAATGGCTAAGATCAAAAACTCAAATGACAGCACATGCTGGTGAGGGTGTGGAGAAAGGGGTACCCTACTCCATTGTTGGTGGGAGTGCAGGCTTGCACAACCACTATGGATGTCAGTCTGGTGATATCTTAGAAAACTTGGAATAGCTCTGCCTCAGGACCTAGCCATACCACTTCTGGGTATACATCCAAATGACTCCTCCCCGAATCACAAGGAAGTTTCCCCTTCTATGTTCATAGCAGCCTTATTTGTAATAGCTGGAAACTGGAAACAACCCAGATGTCCCTCAACTGAAGAATGGATTAAAAAACCATGGTACATCTACACAATGGAATACTACTCATTTATCAGAAACAAGGAAATTATGCAATTTGCAGCCAAATGGATGGAACTAGAAAAGCTCATCCTGAGTGAGCTAACCCAGACTCAGAAGGACGCACGTGGCATCTATTCACTTATAGTCAGATTTTAGCTATATAGTACAATATATTTATATTACAACCAATGCACCAAAATGAACATAGACATAGACTTTTTGTTTGTTTGTTTGTTTGTTTGTTTGTTTGTTTGTTTGTTTGTTTTCTCTCCCTGTCACTGAGACACTTTTCCCTGGTGGTACTGCCTTGTAGGCCCTCAGTGTATGAGGAGGCTCTTGGCTCTCATATGACTGCTGACCTGGGGCAGGGGAATGTTATGTAGGGACACTCCACTCCAGAGGACTGGGATGGAAGTGTTAGGGGGTAGGGGGTAGAAGGGCGGGACTGGGAAGTCTGGAAAGAGGACAGTATGATGGAGATGTAACCTGAAGCAATAAATTAATAAATTTTTAAAAAGAAAAAGAAAGAATAAAAAAAGATTATATAATTCAAAAAAAGATTTTTTTACTTGCCAGGACTTTTGTACACATCAACTCAGAGCATCAGTAACTATGTGTACAAGATCTAAACAAGATCATGTCAGCCAAAATACCCACAAGGATGGAAAGAGGCTCATGAAATACCACCCCTACCTGAGGGGCGATTGGTAATTCATAGCTGCTAGGGTAGGAAGAGTCTTTTTTTCCTCAAGGAACCAGCCCCTGAAAGGTTACCTATGCTACAAGAGCTGACATTACATATATGGACATACAGGCAGCCTTAGTGGTCTCAATGTTCTGTTGGTTTTTTTTGTTTTGTTTTGTTTTGTTTTGGTTTTGGTTTTTGGTTTTTGGTTTTGGTTTTTGGTTTTGGTTTTTATTTTTGTTTGTTTGTTTTGTTTTGTTTTGTTTTTTTTTGAGATAGGGTTTCTCTGTGTAACAGCCCTGGCTGTCCTGGACTTGCTTTGTAGACCAGGCTGGTCTCGAACTCACAGAGATCTGCCTGCCTCTGCCTCCCGAGTGCTGGGATTAAAGGCGTGCGCCACCACCGCCCTGCTGTTGTTTTGTTTTTTAAAGCACATGAAGTTAGAAGAAAGAAAGACTGTAGAGAGGATAGTGGAGGAATTTTTGGGGAAGGAATACTCGGTTATATTTGATCAAAAGACATCATATGCATGTATGAAATTCTCAACCGATTAAAAAGCAAAACCAAAACTAAAATAATTAATTGTTATATTATTTTAACAATAAATGATAAAGGAAATATACTTGGGATAAATTGATCTGTAAAACAGGTTTAGAAAGTAATTTCTTTAAAAAAAAATATATGCTTTAAAATCCTTCTCATCTTTAACAGGAAAATTTTGCTTGGCTACCCCAAATATTAAAATAGGAAATACTTTCCAAGGAAGTCTTATAATAACCACTCTATTATAATTTCTGTCATGCATGTTTTATTAGGCTGCATAAATAAGCTTGCCTTTTAGAGGCTTGCATTGGATTTAATTCATAAAATTATTTAGGAAAATAAAGACTGTGTTGAAATGAGCTTAACCATGAGATGAATGTGAGAATTATTGTACTTCAACAGCATTTGGAATTAGTATGCAAATTAAAATCTCTTTATTTATTATTCAAAATTGTCCTCTTCTCTCAAATGCCTGGGGAAAGTTATAGAAAAAGATGATACTTGGGAGGAAGAAATGTAAAGAAAGAGGAGTAGAAGAAGCAAAAGATGAAAATAAAATGTTTAAGAAATTGAAGAGTTAATTTCACAGTATTTAATAGGATTATAGTTAACTATAATAGGATTATATATCACTGTATCTTAAAATTTTAATTCATAACATAAAGTCAAAACTTTGCAATAAAAATGCTTTTTTAGGTGGCCTGCCATCCTAATTTGCCCAAGACTTGAAAACTTGTGGGAAATCACAGTTCCTGTCAGATGAATTGGCCATGTGACACTTTAGTTGGCCTGTTCTGAAATCTGGATTCTTACGGGTTTTCCTCCAGAGCCATAGTTGGAGATAGAAACATACCTGAAACTGCTGTGAGTTCTGGATTGTGATGACATTTCTGTCCCACTTACTCTGGAGGACCTCTGCTTTCTGCCATATATGCTGGATAGGACTGTCACACATGCTTTGAAGGCCTACTGTCAATTTCCCATTCTGGTGACTGGAGAAGTCATAAAAGGTAATCTGTAGAGAATAATTGGTATTCAAAAAATTACAATAAGATAATTGCCAAGTGTGTCAGAACTTGAAATGCTTTGTGTTCTCAAATACCTGACAAACTTGCTGGTCATTAGTTGGAAGGAAAATTCTGCTTCTTAGGTTTGAGGAGTTGGAATCCGCTCTGGAGACCAATGTGAGAAAATAGGCTGTGATGAACAAAAATAATAAAATTAGACTAAATCTTATCACTGTCACCTTATTGTAAGCACCAGAGGTGATTTTTGTTGTGTTTAAAGGATTAAAAATTTAAAAACACTAGTGAATTGACCAATATTTTTATATTTTATAATGTTAGTTTAAAGGGCTAATAATGATTATACACTTTATAACATTCCAAAATATAATCCAATTACATTTGACATAGGAAGTGACAACTCCATAAAGCACTTAACCAGGAAGAACACAATTCTGGGATCAACTCCTAAAATAAGATGCCCAGCAGTAAATCCAGTGAGAACATTATTTTCTATACCTTTGTCACAAAAGGCTTGGGTGACATGGTCCTAACTTTTTCCAGAAACACAAGTAACAGCATGAAGCCATGATATATAAGGACATAGATTAATATAAATTAGATTTAGTAAATATCTGGGGTTTCTGTAAATATCAACTAGTAAATATCAACTTGGCTGTGGGCAATTAGTTTATCAGCTTATGGACTAAAAACAAAGATGAAATCAGGTGAAATGAGGGGAGTTTCTATGAACTAAAAACAAGGAGGAAGCCAGGTAAAACAAGGAAAAACTTTATGGACTAAAAACAAGGTTTATGGCCTGGCATTGTTTTCAGCTGCTAAGTGGACAGAGCCCAGATTACGTTGAAGCAGATGGAACAAGGAGAGATCCTATTGAAGGACAAGTGGATGGAGCCAAGAGAGCCACATGCTAGAGAGTTCCGATGCTAGCGAGTCCTCCCATTTGAAAGGACAATGAGTAATTTGTATCCTCTGATGGAGAAAGTGCTGGTGGACTGATGGCTAGATCTCCCTGAGGCAGAAAGAAGATGGTGAGCAGAGAAAGCCTCAGCAAGACAGCAAAAGGCCTGTGGCTGAGCTTTTGCCTAGAGGGGTTTGACTTGTCTGAACAGTGGCCTGAACAAAACTGTGGCCAGCTTTAAAGAATGAGGCAGAGAGGCAGAATCGCTGATACAAAGGAAATAAATTGGCCTATAGATGGCTGAGGTTTCCCAGAGAGAAGAAAACCTCAAGCCTTATTTAAGGTGAAGTCGCCATAGCCAATTTACCCTGACAAATCTACATCTGAGATATTCCAGAAGAAAGACTGCTACGTTCATTAAAGAGATTATGTTCCTGATGACTGAAGACCTGCCCCAGAGACTGTGTTCTTCTAAAAGGTTATGCAAATAGTTGTAATAGTTATCAATAGGTTTAGTGGTTAGGTAATAGGGGTTGTAGTCATTCGTAGGGCTGTTAAGTAAGTGTTTATATTTGTTATAAGTGAATATAGTTACCAATAAATAATAGGTGAATAATTTTAAAAAGTTGGGTTTCACTGATATTTTTTCGAGTTTAGTAGTATTAACATATATACCACTGTTTGGAAGCTTCTACTATAATATGTTGACTATTCCCTAGGCTGTCAGAGAGTCCCTGGTGTGCTTTACCAGGGCTAGAAAGGCTGATATGAAAGTCTTTGTCATATGATACCCTTATTTACACTGCTGCTTGTCAAATGAATGATGAAAAACAGTGTTGACAGTGTTCAGGATGACCTATCTATACAAGTCACTGGGTGATATTCTAAAGCCAGTCTGGAAGTCAAATCTAATTGTCACATCATTGAGTCAATAAACATTTATATCATGAAGCCTAGATTTTTCTGGTATGCTTGTAGGACAACTGGTCAGCCATTAGCTTTATCTTAATAAACAATAAGCAATAAACAGATGTTGAGAAAATTATTAATTAACAAGCATTAGCAATGTGGCTATCATATTGATTTTAAATAAATTATTAGCTGTACAGTAGAAATCAATTGGAATTACCAGTAAAAAATAAATAAATGGAAATTAAATTATTGCTTAAAATACCATTCATAATGATATATAATATAAGATATATATATATATATATTATTGGTTAGAGTAAAGTATTGAAATCTCCCACTATCAATGTGTGAGGGCCAATATGAGATTTAAGGTGTAGTAGTATTTATAAACATGGGTGTCCTTGTGTTTGTGCTTGGGGTGTTTGGTGTTGTAGTATTAACATATATACCACTGTTTGGAAACTTGTAATAAAATATATACTGGGCATTCCCTAGAATGGCAGAGAGTCCCTGATATGCTTTACTGCAGCTATCATGGCTGATATTGAAGCTTCTGTCATCTAACACACCACACATACATACATACATACACACACATATACATATATTTCCTAGACCAACAAATCAAAACTGGGGAAATATATACGCACATAAACACATGATACATGAACACATGAGTACACACCCCCCCTTTCACACCACCACCATACCAACAATATAACAGGAATCCACAAACGCTGCTCATTGATAACGCTCAATGGTCTCAATTAATGCATAAAAAACACACAAACAAAAGAATATATACAATAACACAATGTATCCTTCTGCTGCATCCAAGAAACATAACTTATCACAAACCATAGACATTGCCTAAGGGTAAAGTGCTGGGAAAAGATATTCGAAGCAAATGGGCCTAAGAAAAAAGTTGATGTAGGGTGTAGTCATAATATCTGGGGGGGGGGAAGAGTTCAAATCTATACTAATCAGAAGAAAAAGGAAAAGATATTATATACACAACAAAGGAAAAATTCACCATGATGATATTGGAATTCTTAACATCTATTTGTCAAACACAAGGACACCTAAGTTCATAGAAGAAACACTATTGCACCTTAAATCACATATTGACCCTCACTCATTGATAGTGGGAGAATTCAATACCCCACTGTAACCAATAGATAAGTCATCCAGACAAAAACAAGAAACAGAAATGCTCTAGTTAACTGAAGTCATAAACCAAAAGAACTCAACAGATATTTACAGAACATTTCACCCAAACACAAAAGAATACACTTTCTTATCACCAAAAATAAATTTCTCCAATATCAACCACATACTCAGACACAAAGCAATTCTCAACAGAAAAAAAATTGAAATAATATCCTGCATTTTATCTCACTACCAAAGATCAAAGCTGGATAGCAACACAGAAAGCTTACAAATCCATGGAAACAACTGAACAACAACAACAACAAAATGGGTCAAGAAAGAAATTAAAGACTTTGTAGAATTGAATTAAAATTAATACACAGAGCCGGGCGTGGTGGCACACACCTTTAATCCCAGCACTTGGGAGGCAGAGGCAGGCGGATCTCTGTGAGTTCGAGGCCAGCCTGGTCTACAAAGCAAGTCCAGGACATTCAGGGCTGTTACACAGAGAAATCCTGTCTCGAAAAACCAAAAAAAAAAAATTAATACACAATATATTCAAAGTATGGAACACAATTAAAGCAAATATAAAAGTCAACTTCACAGCAGCACTGAGTGCCTACATAAAAAACAGGAGAGACAGCTCACCTGAAAGCTCTAAAACAAAAAGAAGAAATCACATGCAAAAGGAGTAGATGGTAAGAAACAATCAAACTCAGGGCTGAAATCAACAAAATGGAAACAAATAACAGCAATGACAAAAACCAATACAAAGAGGTAATGAAACAAAGAGTTAGTTCTTTGGCAAAATCAATAGGATTGACAAATCCTTAGCGAAATTAACTAAAATGTGAATAGAATATTCAAATTAACAAAATGAGAGATGAACAAGGGACATAACAATAAATACCAAGGAAATCCAGAGAATCATAAGGACATACTTTAAGTGTCTGTACTTCACCAAATTGGAATAGCTTTAAAATTTTTTTCAACATATGCTACCTATCAAAGTTAAATCAAGATCAGATAAACAATTTATACAGACCTACTATTCCTCATGAAAAAGCAGCCATTAAAATTGTACCACCACCACCACCCCAAATCACACAATCAGATGGTTTTAGTGCAGAATTCTGCCAGACTTTCAAAGAAGAGTTAATGCCAACACTCCTAAAATTACTTTAAAAATAGAAACAAAAGGAGCACTGTCCTGTTTGTTTTATGGGACCATCCTTACCCTGATACCTAAACCATATAAAGACCCAACAAAAAATGATGAGACCAATTTCCCATATGAACATAGGTGCATAAATTCTCAGTAAAATACTTGGAAACAGAATCCAAGAACAATTAAAAATATCATCCTCCATGATCAAGTAGGCTTTAGCCCAGAAGCACAGGAATGCATCAACATATATAAATTGATAAACATAGTCCACCATGTAAACACACAGAAATACAAAACCCACGTTGTCATCTCATTAGAAGCATAAAAGACCTTCGATAAAATACAACACCCATTTGTGATAAAAGTTCAGAAGATTAGGAATCAAGGGACATAACTCAACATAAAAAAGCCAATTTTCAGAAAGTCTATTGCTAATATCAACTTAAATGAACAAAAACTAAAAGCAATTACACCAAAATTAGGAACAAGACAAACTTGTCCACTCCATTCAATAAAGTTCTTAATACATTAGTTAGAGCAGTAAGACAAGGAGAACAAAACCAAAGTACTTTATTTGCAGATGATGTGATGGTTACATAAATGACCTTTCCACTAGGAAATTTCCACAGCTGATAAACACTTTCAACAAAGCAACATGATACAAAAATAGTTTGCAAAAATTAGTAGTTCTCCTATAGACAAATGACAAACAATCTGAGAAAGAAATCAGGAAAATAACACCTTTCACAATTGCTTTGATATAAAATATCTTGGGGCATCTCTAAGCAAGTGAAAGATTTGTATGATAAAAACTTCAAGTGATTGAGGAAAAAAAAAAGAAATTAGAGAATATTCAGAAGATGGAAAAATCTCCCATGCTCATGGATTGTGAAGCTTAATATAGTAAAATGGCCCTTGTACCAAAAGAAATCTGAAGATTCAATCCCATCCCTACCAAAATTGCAACACATTTCTTCACAAACCTTAAAAGGACAATATAAATCATATAAAAATAAACAACAACAACAAAAAAAACATAGCTGAAACAATCCCAAATAATAAAAGAACTGTGGGAGTTATCACTCTCTGGTTTCAAGTTCTACTACAGAACTATAGTAACAAAAACATCATGGTATTGGCATTAAAGCATACAGGTAGATCAATGGAATCAAAATAAAGAAGGAGACACATATCTACAGATTTTGGATCCCTGATTTTTGTTAAGGAAACCAGAAACACATACTGAAAAAAAAAAAAAAAGACACCATCTTCAAACTGGTTAAAATGGTGGTCAACCTGTTGGTCAGCCAGGATGGCTGAGAGTAGATGAAACCAACCGGAGCCATGCCTATCACCCTGCCAGAAAGGGAACTCCAAATGGATCAAAGGTCTCAACATAAACCAAGAAACACTGAATCTGCAAGAGGAGGAAGCCTTGAACTCAATGGCACAGGAAAAGCCTTTCTGAACTGAACCCAGATATCATCACAAGCATTCATGTCAGTAATTAATAAATGGGGTCTCATGAAAGTAAAGAGCTTCTGCACAGTAAAGGACGCCATCATATGGACCAAGGGATAACCTACAGAACGGGGTGCTTTGGGTAGATTGGGGAACTTTTAATTTATGACTTAATTTTTTCAACAACAGCCCATGCTAGATAGGAAGTGAAGTTAGGGACACACTCATTCACTGCCAGTGGAGCGCCCCCCACCCCAAAACCAAAGAAACAGACATAGATTCTGAGACACATTCACACATGCAGGAATCCCATAAAAGCAAAAAAACTGGAAGCCATAATATATACACAAAGGAAATGTGTGGTACAAAAAGAGAAAAATATGTATACGTAAAGTAATAAAAATACTAATGAAAATAAAGAATTAAAAAAATCCCTAACACAACATTATGAGACAAGGAAGCTCCAAAGATGCCTTTGAGTTCTTTTTCTGATGGTTACCTGCTTCTTAATAAGCTACCATAAGAGTAGCTTGTTGCCCCAGTGAGACACTCTTGAAGAAAAATAGATTTTCATTTGCAAGTGGTTATCAATTGGGGATAGCTTCTAGATGAGGAATAGGCATATTTCCACTTCTCTTTTCCACTCTGCTCTTCTCCTTCTGTATGTTTGGATTCTCCTATTCTGAGGTGTTAGTTTTTGCTTTTTGGTTTTTTTTTTTTTATACCTTAATAGTCTCCTTATTTTCTAATGAGAGACATGAATGGGATGGATTTAGATGGAAGGGGAAATAGAGGAGGAACTTCAAAGAGTAGAAGGAGGGAAAACCATAAAGAGGATATATTACATGAGAAAAATATCTATTTTCAATAAAAGGAAAAAAATCATCCAGGACATATTGACGACAAATAGTGTTCATCTGTCAAGAACATTACATAAATTAATCATATTTACTTAAACATTTTAGATTTTTTAAAAATTTTTATTTACTCAAGTTACATCTTGATTGTGTGGGTTTATTTCTGGGTCTTCAATTTGATTCCATTGATTGACCAGTCTGTTTCTATGCTAGTACCATGCTGATTTTATTACTATTGCTCTGTAGTACAGATTTAAATCAGAGATGGTGATACCTCCAGATGTTCTCCTATTTAGAGGATTTTTTTTCTTTTTAGCTATTCTGAGTTTGTTATTGTTGTTTTTCAATATGAAGTTTAGAAATGTTCTTTTAAGGTCTGTAAAGAACTGTGCTGGTATTTAGATAGGAATTGTGTTGAATCTTTATATTGCTTTTGGTAGGATGGCCATTTTATTATGTTGATCCTAAGTAATTTGTATTTTATTCTATGTGTATGAGTGTTGTGCCTGAATGCATGTATGTGCACCATGTGCATCACGTGCCTGGTGTCCATAGAGGTCATGTGGGTGTTGGATGCCTTGGAGTTACAGATGGCTGTGAATCAGTAGGTGGGTACTAAGGCCAGAACCCTTAAGTATTCTCCTCTCTAAGTATTTTCCTGCTTCCTGGCCTGTGAAGACAGTCACTTCAACTTAAAATGACAATCTTAAAAATTGGAGTTAAGATATACATATGAGAATGACCCTGCTGTGCTAGCTCTCTGGACTTCTGTGGCCTCTTTCAATACAATATTTCCCAATTTCATCCACATTCCTTCAAATTTCATTGTTCCATTTGTATAGTACTGAATAAAATGTCATTGTTCATGTAGACCACATTTTGATTATCCATCAATCAGATGATGGATGAAGTGAAAAAATAAATTCAGGACCTGGACCAAAATGTATGAAATTGCTAGCAATTTGGATGAAAAATGGAAGTGCATAGAGAGAAAATTCATTAAAGTAGTTGCGACTTTGAAAACAAAAGACCTAAATAAAAATGTTGGACATAAGAGTTCATCGATCAGATAAAAAGCAGCATGGAAAGTATAAATGACAAGCAAGACAAGAAAAGGATGAGGTTGACAATAATACACTCAGACATAGAAAATAAAAAGCAATGCATAAGCCCAGAACAAAACATCACCATCTAGAGTAGATCTGAGACCAAACCTGAGAATCCGGAATATAGAGGAAGCTTAAATAAAGCTTAAAGCCATAGACAATGTATGCAATGAACTTACAGTAAGTCTCCAAAACCTAGAAGAAGAAATACACATATGCAAATACAGAGACATTTAGACTCCAAATAGACAAGACAGAAGAACCTCTCGCTGATATAGTCAAGATAGCAAAGATATGTTTGCTCAGAACTGTAGTAGCCAGGTAAACATGTAAACATCCATTTCAATCTTGGAAAGTAAATCACTGACAACCAAGATTGCTACACCGAGTAAAGTTATCTTTTCAAATTGATGACCTGGAAGGCATCACCAATTAATCACTTACAAATGATAATTTAGTTTACTCTATAAGGAAGTCTTATTGGGAAAACAAACCACTGTTAAGGGCAGGTCACATACCCAGCAGTAGATGTCCAACAGATACCAAACTCAATGGCATCTTTGTAGATTCTTTGTCTTGTTATGTTGCACAGGGATTTTGTTTTGTTTTGTTTTTTAATCTGCAGGTTGTTTGCATGTATATTATGGCTTATAGTTTTGTATTTTTATGGGATTACTGAGTACGTGAATGAGTAGGTTTCTTTTGTGCCTTCTCTTGTGCTCTTTTCCTTCTATTTCTTTGTTTGTTTTGTCCAATTCCAATGTGTTTGTTCTTTATTTTATTGTATTGTATACATATCCCTTAGAAGCCTGCTTGTTTCCTAATGAGAGACAGACAGATGGGGGGATGGAACCAGATGGGAAGGGTGTTGTGAAGGAACAAGGAGGAATAGAGGAAGGGGAAACTGTAATCAGAATATATTATATGGGGAAAATCTCTTTCAATAAAAATTTTTAAAAAGATTGTGAAATCAGATCAGACCCCAACTAATGGACAAAAGACACAGTCATCACCTGAGTTAGAATAAACACCAAATACAAAAATATAAAAAAGATATTCAAACATTATTTTCATCTTTTTTACATAATATTTTTATTCATTATTTGGGAATTTTAGATCATGAACCCCAATCACACTCATTCCCCTGTCCTCCCAGGTTTTCCCCCTTACCTAGTGATCTCCCCCACAAAAACAAAAACAAAAAAGAAGGAAAAAATGTCCAATTTGTGTTGCTCACATACTCACTGGAGCATGGTCAAACTCCCAGTGTTCAGTCCTTTAAAGAAAACTGAGTCCTTCCCCACCCCACTCCTGTCAGAAGCCGTCCACTGTGGAGAGCTGCACTTCAGCAATCTTATCACAAGTTTTAAGAGTTCTGTCTAGGCTGGTACTCTTTGGGGGAAGCGAGATGTCACAGAGGCCTTCTATGTTCTGTCTTTCTCAGCTGTGAGTCTGCAGTCATCGATACCAGTGCAAAAGTAGCTTCGTTGCCCTTTACAGCCAGTAAGATCATAGATTTCAACATGGATTCTGGTGATAGCATGAATCACAGACATCCATGTGATTCTCCATTGCCAGCATTTGCCACAGACCTCAGCATGACCTCTGGCGGCAGTGCAGACCATGGACATTAATAGGGCCCTCTGCTACAGCACCGGCCACAGATACCATCATAGCCCCTGGAGACAGCGCAGGCCAAGGACATCAACATGGCCTCAGGTGGCAGCTCAGGTCACCTACATCAACCTAGCCCCTCGCAGCAGCACTACACATGGGCATCAGCATGGCATCGGGCAGTGGCACAGACCGTGGACATCCAAATGGCCTTTGGCAATAACATGGGACATAGACATCAAAACGCCCTTACTACTGTTGAACCACGGATATCCACATGAACCTTGAGCTTCAACAAAGCCTAAAGCAGTGGACCATGGGTCCCAATGTGGCTTCCAAGGGCAGCATGAACCATAGAGGTCTATTGAAGAGGTCCAGTCCAGAAAGTGTTGTTGCTCAGAGCCTGGGCGCTCCTGCGAGGGCGGCACTATGTTCAGGGGCTGAGTTTGCACAAGCTCTACTAGGTTGCTGGACGCCACCCTGTTGGCCCACTCAGCAATGTCATGCCTGCCCCTGCCCCCCATTAACAGTAGCCTTTTCTTGCACCATCACTGTCACCGCTGTCACATCTCTAGTTCTGCCCCTCTCTACAGGCACTCACAGCCCAGTCCCTCTATTGTTCAGGCATTTCGTTCAACTTTTGAGAACTGTTTAGTTCTATGCCTCATTTTAAATGGTTCGCTTGTTTTCCTCATGTACAGGCTTTGTTTGTGTGTTTGTTTAGTTCTTTTTACTTTCTAGATAGCAACCTTCTATGAAGTTAAAAAAATAATCCCTTCTGTAGACTGCTCTTTTGTCTAAATGATGGTGTCCTTTGTTATACAGAAAGTTTTCATGAGGTCTCATTTATTATACATTGGCCTCATTGAATTTCCTATTGTTGCCCTGTTCAGAAAGTATTGTTGTTCTGTTCAGAAAGATAAAGTTAAAACAAAGTTTAAATAAATTTAAATAAAGTTGAAAAGCCAAAGCCAGTTCCCTATTTTATCTTAAAGTATCTGATCTTATAATTGATGTTCTGGATCCATTTGGAGTTTTGTTTTATGCAGAGTGAAAATATGGATCTACCATGGGTGGCCTCCCCTTTTCTCAGGAGAAGAGGAGGGGGAGTGGATGGGAGAGAATGAGGAGGTTGGTGGGGGGAACTGAGAGGAGAGGAGGGAGGGGAAATCTATGATAGGGATGTGAAGTAAATAAATAACTTTATAAAAAAATGTGGATCTATTTCCATTCTTCTACATTCAGCCACCCAGTGTAACCAGCATAATTTGTTGAAAGTACTGTCTTTTATCTGGGGTCCAGTCCATACATGTTTTTTGATAGGTGCTTCAGTTTCTGTAAGACACCATCCTCAACACATGCAATCTTGTCTCTCTTCTCTTTAACGGACCCTGTGATTACATTTTGGCTCACTTCAGTGCTGCACGATAATTTTCAATTTTTAAAGTCAGCTAATTGATGACATTAGTTACATTTACAAAGTCCTTTCACAGAAGTATCTGTGCCTGATTTAGTAACTGGGGCATAGGAAACTTGCTAAAGTGGGAATCTTTAAAATTCTAACTTGGACTAGGTTTCTCTTGTTCCTTATGCTGTACTTCAAAGTGTTGTCCAAAGTTTACAAAGATTAAATATATTGTGGATTACTGTTATGCTATGTTTTCTTGATAATATTTTGGAAATTCAAATGAGTAGTTATGATTGTTCTCTGAGAACACAAACAGAAAACTGACACCTGCTGAGTTCTTCCAGCCAATCAATTGACAAAATTCCCTGTTATCATATTTGACAGAATTTCATTCTTATTCACTGTTGGTTAACATTGGTTACTGAGTTTACATACTTCCACTGAGTATGATTATTTTTCACTTATGGCTTAATTAATTTGAATAAATTTATACATAAACAAGCCATTTGTCCATAAAGATATAATTCATACCAAATAAAAGCAAATTATACAGAGAAATGCTTCTACATTTCAATAAGGAATCAGATCATGTATTATTTTTAGCTCTCAAATTAAGTTTTACTTTAAGTTATTTGACAGTTTGATTACTTGGGTTATATTGTGACGTTACATTGATGTTTTATAGCAGTTAACTTATGTATCAAAACTGTCATCTCTAATCCTCTCATTGACAAACACTTCAATTTGAAATAAAATAAATGGAAAAATAAAATGATATTCTATCATCTGACACTCAATAGGTGTCAAGTTTGTTGGGAACTATGAAAACCCTATGTAGTTTATTCTCCTCAACTTCATAAGCATATACAATGTGCACATACATACATTATTATCTTGCCAATAAGAATTTATAGTAGAAAATTAAGCTTTCCCAAACATACTATTTGAGGCAGAAAGAATTCTTAAGTTCCAAATAGTCGTGCCTTTGAAACACTTTGGTATTTCCTTAGGGAGAAAAAGAGTAACATTCATGTGACATAAGACAGGACATCCTCAACATACATACATACATACATACATACATACATACATACATACATACACCAACCTTCATTTTTAAAACTAACATATTTTATTTATAGCTTACTTATATGGTATTTCTAGAATAGATAAACTACCTCTACCAAGCAGGCCTTCATGTAGCTCTTCACTATACACATCATTTCTGTCTCTGCTTTGCCCATAAATATACCTTTAAAGTTCTTTCTCAAAGACCCTTCCTCTTTCAGAATCAGATTTCATTCTGGTGCAAGAACAATTTGCTCTAATCCATAGCATACCTCACTTTTTTCTCTCTATATATAAGTATTTGCATCATTCCCCAGTGTACATCCCAAAGAGAAATCAGCAACAAATATATGGAGGAACAGCTAGGTCTCAGTGGTTGATAAAACCTCCCACTTGCTCAGAGGATATGTGTTTCATTCCTAGCACCCACATTTGAGTCGCTCACAAAACAACTATAACTCTTCCCCTCTTCTGGCCTCCACGGGCATATGCATAGATGTATGTCTAAATAAAATGTTTCTGAAAATTTAAAAACATGTGTGATGACATGCACTAACAGCCTTTTTACAGACTAGACTATTTACCACAATTGTCTTACAAAATAGACTTAAAAAAGAAACGCTTTTCAGGTGTGGTAAGAATATCATCATATATTAATATAAGTACATATGAATATACACAATATATAATAGTTGTTTTAATTTTTTAATTAAATAATCATTTCTCTTAGCAAAGATTTTTCAGTCTGTAGTTTTGGATACCCATGGTAAACTAAGCAAAAGAAATATCATGTAAGACATTCCAAAATTAAATACTTGTAATTTTGACAGCATTTATTATAGTGGTTAATATGAATTGTCAAGACAATGGAAATTTAGAATCATCTCTGAGATTGGCTTTGGAACATGTCTGTGAGGGTTATCTTGATTACAGTGGTTGAGATAAGAAGACCAACCCTTCGTAAGTTTCATCATGATGAGTCCAGGACTCCATTTAAAGGAGACAGAGACAAGTGTCTATTGCTCTGTCCTCCTGGCTGTGGATGTAGGATGATCAGTTGCTTTGGGTTCCTGCTTCCCTGACTTCCCCACCACAGTGGACTTTGACTTGAACTGTGAGGTAAAATAAAACTTAAGCTGTGTAGTCAGAATATTATATCACATGAACAGGAACAGGAAAGAAAATGGTGTAAGAATCTGTCACATTATTGTTGTCAACCTCTCAAAGTATATATATATATACTATTAAGTATCCCTCAGTTTCAGTCACTCTCTGGGGTCTTGGAATGTATCCATCATCAATAAGAAAGAACTATTGTATAATCAGATATCTTCTTTTATGCAATGTCCAGATAAGTCTTAAATAATAAACCTGATTCTTATATAGAAATAGAGTGTAATTCATTTATCTTGCTGGCTATAGTTCACATTAGTAACAAATGTAATGGAAGTATATTGTGATACCATATAATAATTATACTGAACTTTTAAAATTCCACAATAATTATTATCAATATGTTTTAGAAGAATAGTTACATTATTTACTACTTTATTTCTAAAATGTCATTTTGTCAGACATAAAAATCCTCATTGTTTATTGAACATACTATGGGATGAAAAAAAAATTGGCCTACTGACTAAACTCACTGACTGACTAAATTATATTTTAATTTTTAAATTTTTATTTTTTAAATCATTATTGTGTATATTTGGGGAAGTACATGTATGCCATGGCACATGAGTGGTAGTCAAAAAATACTATTCAGTTCTCTTCTCCCATGTTAGATTTGGAAGATCGAATTCAGTTTTTGAATTTGTCATGTCAGCCTGCATGACAAGTGCTCTTACCCATTGGGACATCTCACTGGTCCCATTGCCTGAATTCTTAACTTCTTAGTGGAACAGAGTCATGCTAAGTCCTTCTGTGCTAGTTAGGTCTATTTCCACAGTACAAACCAGACCAACTGGGACATACATAGTACAGTCCCAGAAACAAAACCCTTAAACAAAAAGCAAGAATACACCTAGAACAGATAGATGATTTATTTTACTGAAATTTCTTTGGGCAGAAACAATATAGATGCTACCAAACAATACTTGCTAGATGCATATATTTACAAACAAACTGTATCTTTGTCCCATTGTGAGTTTTTGAATCCACATATGAAGCCAGAAGAATAGTTGTTGAATGGAATTTTTTATTCTTCTCTCATAAGCACAAATGTAAGGATTCTTTTTTTGATAGTTGATTGAAAGTTCACTGGAGAGAAGAACTATGTTCCTTACCACTGTATCATTGGGCCCTATAGCATTATTGACATAATACAGATGCTCAATAAAGAGCTTTTGGAATAATGTGCCAAGTAATAAATCAACATTCATTTTTCCTGATTTCAATATAAACAGCTTTTCAAACCATAAAGCTGAAAATAAAATAAAATAAAATAAACACGATGTCTATAGTGATCATGAGGGATTCCTCCCTATTCTTCCATAGATTCTTCATGATAAAATAATTCAACTCACTATCTATATCATGCAGTCTGCCTAATCATAAAGCATAGATGTTTGTCTTCATTCCAAAAGTCAGCATGAGGCAGACTGGGAGATTCTGGGATACCCTAAAATGAAAAACCCAGAGATAAACAGAAGGATTACACTAAAGGACAAAGTTTGTGGCATAGTCTTAGTGTATCTTGTTATGCCATGTTCAGTTGATATCCCTGATAGGCCTACCCTTTCCTGGGTAGGAGAAAGGGAAGGAGGAGGTAGGGAAATGGAGGAGGAGTGAGTCTGGAGGAAAGTGGATGGTAGGGGATAATATCAGGAGTGGAGAAAGGGGAAAATGTGGTCGGGATATATTGCGTGAAAGAAGAATTTTAAAAGAAACAGTATAGAAAAATAAAAGAAACAAAAAAGAAAAATGTAAAAGCTCAAACTTTAAGAGTATTTGAGCATAAATAACAGAGATATAATTATTTTTTAAAGGAATGAAAACACTGGGACACAGTGGTGCATGCCTTTAATCCCAGCACTCCGGAGGCAGAGGCAGGTGGATCTCTAGGAGTTCAAGGCCAGCCTGGTTGACAAAGTGAGCCTAGGACAGCCAGGGCTATTATACAGAGAAACCCTGTCTCAAAAAAAAAAGGAATGCAAACACTGAAAAATCACTGAGAGCAGATAAAATTTCTCCAGAAACCAACTTAAGGATTGGATGCAATTTCAGGTCATTTCTATGGCTAAAAGTCTAATAGAAAGGCTGCTGGCTGAAAACTAAGAAGGGGCACTAGGAAAGCCATGTGGACACTAAGAAAGAATTCTATAAAGATAACAAGAATAAGGATGTCTCATGGTCTATGAAAAGGATGTGGCAATCAGAAAACAAGAAAGAGATATTTAAGAAAAACATTCTTCAAGGGAGGAGTAGAGTAGACTGAGGGTAATATGAAGGTAGAGAGTGGAATAGTAGGGGTAGAAAGGCTTACACTGTGAGGAGCATGGAATTATCAGGGAGATCCCATGGTAGAAGAAGGGGTAATCCAAAGAAAGAGTGCATGAAAAAGCCACACAAAATCTACTGTCTCACAATGCAATTGAAATATAATGGGAAGGTCAGGTGTGGTGGCGCCCACCTTTAATCCCAGCACTGGGGAGGCAGAGGCAAGCGAATCCCTGTGAGTTCAAAGCCAGTCTGGTCTACAAAGTAATTTCTGGACAGCCAGGGCTACCCAGGGAAACCCTGTCTTGAAAAAACAAAAACAAATAAACAAAAAAAGAAATACCCAAAATAACATGATGTTGATAAGATTATGTATTGGTGATACATGTGGAGTTGGAGGTGAAACAGGGTAGAAACGATCATGTATTTTTGTATACATGTATGCAATTCTAAAACAATAAAACAATTATAATAAAAAATAAAATCTTATAATCTGTCTAGCTAAAGTATCAATCTCCTTATGTAGGACACAGGTCCAGTAACTAGGACAAAAACGCTAAAATGTTATTTTTGCTGCCCATAAGAAGTGGGATTTTGTGGCAATTCGAATCTGTGTACTTTATTAATCAGCTTAAAACATCACAATTTTCTGAAAATTATGCTAATATCACTTCCAGAGTATTTTTACTATTAATATCTCCAGTGCCCAGAAAAGTAATCTATAGTTATTTAACAACTCAGGAATATGTAAAAATACAGAAAGTACTATCAACAGAAGGCAACATAAAACTGTTATCAAAGCAACTGAAATTTCTGAAGGGTCCAGACACTAAAGAAGACAAGACAAGTAGCCCAGATGATCCAGCCTCACAGACTGTTTCCTCAAAAATCTACATCCAGAACAACTTCAAAACAGCTAGCTAAAATGGTCCAGCCTCACAGACTATTCCCACCCAAAGTCCAGCTTCTGACTACAAACTTCTCAGGACATTTAAATAGCTGAGCACAAAAAGACTGGAAACAAATGTTACTATTAACTTGCTTAACCATTTTTCATTCTTATTTGGTCTTCCAAACAGGTTTCCTATGTCCCACATCAGCAGGAAGAAATTTTAAGAGAGTAACGCCCCATTACCAGAAGGTGGGGTAGATGATTATTTTTTTTTTGTTTTTTGTTTTTTTCATTTGATGGGTTGTAAATATTTGTTGTTAGTTGGGGGGATTGGTTAAAAGTTGTTACATGGTCTTGTTCAACAAGTTTTAGAAGTTTAGAACCAGGGATTTCTCATTTTTTCTTTGTTCCTTTTTTCTTGTTATTTAGAGGGAAAATAAGGGAAAAGAAAAAAGGTGATATGGACATGCTATAGGAATGATAAAGAAAAAGGGGTAGATTATTGAATCTGCTCTTATATCTTTGTATATTTATAAAAAATAAGGTTATAGTTGACTACATTGGTATAGACCTTTGTATATTGACACAAAATTAAGGTTAACTGTTTTTAAGGTATTGTAAGGTAAAGTACTATGGTTGAAGAGTAGATAGTTATAGTCTCAAAGTTAAATTTTAAGTTGTCTAGGAATTAAAAATAAATGGTGTTTTAGATCTAAGATGTTTTTAAGTTGGTAATGCAAATTAGGATGGAAACTGAGTTAGGTATAGAACTTTAAACTCATTGAGATAGATAATAAAATGTGTTATTATCAAGATCAAATACATATGGACTAGAGATTAGGAATATATGTCATACTTTATAGTTTTCATGATTGTTTCCTAATTGTTCTTATTGTTTTTTGTTATATTTATTATTATAAGAAAAAGATCTTCTTATCAAACTAACAGGGGGAGATGTTGAGAAAAAAGATACAATAAAAAATATCTGTTGTCATAGATAAGCAAAACAAGATCAAGACAATATGGAACCAATTTTAAAAATCAAACATATTTGATTTTAAAACTACTGAGTGGTTTTATTAATACATAGAAAATGACAAAACATAATCACAAGACTGAAATTAGATTTATAAAATGTATCCAACTTAGAGGAGAGAAGAGAACAGTGTCATCTAACAACATTATACATATACTCACCGTATTTAATACTGGAGCGCAAGAAGGAAAGGGGAAAAAGAAAAGGACATAAAGCATATCTGAAAAAATAATAAGTGGTAAAAGTGGCAAAAGATATGCATTTTGTTAAAGGATTGCATTAAATGCATTAAAGGATCCTAATTAGCTGAAGTAGGACTAAATTTTAGAATCTCATGTGTAAAATCAAAAGGTATGCAGCACGTAACAAAAGAAGTTATTTAAATGTGTGAATGTCAACACAAAAGCAGAAGCAAAGAACATGTTTAAGGCACTAAAATATTTTTAAAGAGCATGAGAAATTTGAAATCCAGTTAATATAGTTTCATAGTTAAGTCAAGATAAAATATTTTCAAAAAAAGAAAAACAAAAATAATTTGCTACCAGCAGAAGTACCTTATGTCCCAGACTAAAGAAAATTTCTCACTAACAGGTAACAAAGTCTATGTTCTTGTTCCTTTTGGTGTAGTGGCTGTAGTATAGTTATCTTGTACTATATGGCTAAAATCCAATTATAAGTGAATAGATGCCATGTGCATCTTTCTGAGTCTGGGTTAGCTCACTCAGGATGAGCTTTTCTAGTTCCATCCATTTGGCAGCAAATTGAATGATTTCGCTGTTTCTGATGGCTGAGTAGTATTTCATTGTGTAAATATACCATAGTTTTTCTTATTTTATTTTTATCCATTCATCAGGTGAGGGACATGTGGGTTTGTTTCCAGTTTCTAGCTATTACAAATAAGGATGTCATGAACATAGATGAGGAGATGTCCTTGTGGTTTGATGAGGAATCATTTGGATTTATATCCAGAAGCAGTATGACTGGGTCTTGATGTAGAGCTATTCCAAGTTTTCTAAGATATTGCCAGCCTGATTTCTCAGTTTAAAAGAAATGTTAGAGACAATTAGGTACTTTGACTGGAATAGAAACACTTTAGATAGCTAAAATAATTAAGAATTATCTTAATATTATGTAAAACAAATAAAACAAAATTATTTCTTGGAGTTATCATATATATATGCATACATATAATTACATGTGTCCACTACAAAAAATATTTAAATACTAAAATGTTAATATTGCACATGCTTCATAATCTGTGGATTTATCTCATGTAAAAACTGAGCATAGTGACAAGATATCTAATATCATCATATAAAGGCATTTCCAAATAAGAAAGCCATAATCTGTGACATGAATTAAAATATTAGAATTTAAAAGGGACTTTTTAATTTTGATAGCCTGTACATTTTAGATTTGTAGTGGATTATGCATTTTAAATTTTTTAAATTTATGTGTATATGTGTTTATGTGAGTGCTAACCTGTGTATGTTGCATGTTAAAACTGAAACAGGGCATCAGATCCCTTGGAGTTAGAATAACAGGTGACTGAGAGCTGCCTGATGTGGGTACAAGGAATAGAATCTGGGCCCTCTGGAAAAGTAGCAAGTATTCTTAACTGCAGAGCTGTCTCTTGGCGCCTTGGATTCTACCTCTTAAATGCATCTATCTTTAATACGTTCAGTATTATCCAGATTGCAGAATTAGTTGAAACTTATTGAAAATTTTTGAGATTGTAATATAATTACATCATTTCCCTTTCCCTTTCCTCTCCAAACTTTCTGTATACCATTTCTTCCTCTTTTTTAAATTTATGATCATTTTCTCTTTAATTGTTGTTACATGTATATATGTATATACATATTTCTAAATATAACTTAGTCTATATAATGTTACTTGTATGCATGTTTTCGGGGATTATCATTTGGTAATGCATAGCCAGTTGATGTGCTGCTCTTCCCTGGAAAGATCATTTCTCCCATTTGCGGCAATCCCTTAGTTGCTTGTAGTTCCTTGTGTAGGGTACAGGCCTCGTGGTCCTTTCTTCTCCACTTTAGAATGTCTATTGTTTTGTCCATGTTCAGATTATGTACAGGTAGTCATGTTGGTGATACTTTATTGGTACAGCTTCTGACATTTCTGGAAGATACAGTCCCACAGAAATCTCCATGATACTCTGACTCATAAAACTATATGCTTATTCTTTCTTGAAACCATATTGTCATTTTAAAGATGTGTTTGAATTTCCTGTAGTGAGAATACTTTATCCAAATGTACTACAGTATGTTTTTAAAAGTAAATACTACAGTTACGTCTCTGCCCTGAACCTTATTGGATTTCAGATGCTGGCTAGGGTGATATTTTAATCTCCCTAACAGATTTTTCAAGCTCAATTCTAAAAACTCAAGGCATTGGTTGCATGATGAAAATCTTATTTTGAAGCACTGGCAAATTATTTCAAGAATAAGTTAATAAAAATGTCATTAATACTTATGAACCAAGGATTTTGAAATGAAGATAAGTGTCTAAGAAATTTTTAATAAATATTTTCAAGGATTTAATATCTAAAGTCAGAAAAGTTCTTCACTTAAAATTATTACTAGGGACTACTCACAATTTAATATTAATTGTATTTATAAATGATTCATGACTACTATTAAGATCATTAGACTTCAGTCAAGTTATGCCAGGGGATAACTAACCTACTTTCCCTGGGTCTCTTGTAGTGTCATCATCTCATTTTAAAATGGAAAAGCTGAGCCTGTACAGCCAGCTGGTGGACAGGGTCAAGATTTTATCTACTCTGACTCCAGAGAATTTTAAACCAACTCTTATGATGTATTTAAGAACATCATTTTTGGTAAACAGTCCCATTTACCTCTTACACTAGACTATAAAAACATTAACATTGAAAAGGGAACACAAAATGAAGTAGAATTTATTCTTGCCATCTACTTCTTTTGGGTATGTTTGCATTTTGTTCTAGAGCTATCAGGTGTGCTTTTAAATTACTAGAAAAATTGGATGCAATCTCTCCAATTTCTTTATGAAGGCTCTTGGTGCTATGAACCTTCCCTCTAAGGAGAAGGGGAAGGGGAGTGGAGGGAGAGGGATGTAAGGATGGGACTGGGAGGACAGAAAGGAGGCATCTGCGATCAAGCTGTAAAGTGATTAAATAAATTAATTAATGGAAAAATAGAGTTAAAAAACAAAAAGAGAACAACAGAAGCTTAGAGCTTCTGTTACCTAGTTTAAGATGTGGGGTAGGATTGTATAAGAGTAAATAAAATACTATTGGAGAAAGAGCAGCCGCCTTGCCTGTGAATAAAGATGAGAAGAACAAACACACACACATAAATGAGTCCCTGCTTATAACGAAGAGTAAGGGAAAATTACCAAAAGAGAAATATTATAAGTCAATAATTTCTAAGGCATTGCAATAAAAAAAAATCTCAGCAGCAAAGTCACTCAGTATCAGCATCTGCCTGCCGTGACTGAACCAATAGTAACCTCACTGCATTATGGGAGTAGTTGATCCTATTAACGAAACTGATTCCTTGTTCCAACAAAATTAGTTTGGCCCTAAAAATCATTAAAAATTCTAAACAAAAGTATTTTTACATCATAGCCAATATATATGAAACTGCATCTTGCTAATAACACTAACATCATTCAGAAATGGGAATATCTGCTGTTTTTGAGTATCAATCTATGATAAACTTTAACAACAATGTGTCACTTCTCTTACATTTATTATACTCTCAAATTAATTCTATAAACTTGTGTCTTTATTTCTGCTGTTATAGTTCAGAGAACTAAGTTATAGAAATAGCTAGAAAATAAGGCACCCATTACAATCCACAAGTCTAACATTTATGTTTATGTAAACTTTGAGTATTTGCTTGGTTTAAATGATCTCCATGGTTTTATCCATAACTGGATATTTCACTTTATTTATTAAGGAAAGTATTGCCTATTTCTTTAAAAAGGAAGGTAACACATATACAAGGCAATGTGTTAACTTTCTTCACATTGTGTAGAAACAGACTAGTTGAAGACATGGAGTTGGATTTGCTCATTCCAATGTAAGGAAATCAATTACTTATTGTAAATTAAACATACAATGTTGAATGAATGAAATTCTTTAGGTAATGAATAAAGAGCTGAATGAAAGTCCAACCCCTAGAGATATCCCAAAAGCTACGGAGCAGTCTGTGGAGCAGTCTAGTAGTTCTGACTAGGAAAATGCTACCAACAGAGCTGAAATTTGTCGAGCCAAAAGTAAAGACAGTCACCTATGTCATGTGCATGGTATCAACATGTTCACATTCATAATTTCCCTAAATGGTCCAAGGAGCTTTCACCATCCCAACTATGAGCTAAATATACATGTTGGGGTGCCAGAAATTCAAGCATGAAAATTTGTCATGCTACATTTAGAATCCGAAATATTTTTTTTTTTTGGTTTTTTTTTTTTTCGAGACAGGGTTTCTTTGTGTATCCTTGGCTGTCCTGGACTCACTTTGTAGACCAGGCTGGCCTCGAACTCACAAAGATCCGCCTGCCTCTGCCTCCCAAGTGCTGGGATTAAAGACGTGCGCCACCACTGCCCGGCTCCCGAAATATTTTTTTAATATTTTTTTTATTTCTTCAAGTTACATCTCAATCACAATCCCCTCCCTATTACCCCCTCCAGTCCCACCCTCCCATCCTCTTCCCCCTCATCCCCCAACCTCTTCCTTTTTTTTAAGTTTAAGGTATATCTTTTTCCCCCTAACAGCTCCCCCTTTCAGTGCAACAAATGGTTATTTCTCTTATAACAATAAATACAATACAAAACAACAAAAATAAATAGGCCACTATTATGAGAGTTATATGGCTTAGCATACACTCCCAATGTCCAGTCCATAGACAGTAGAATCTGAAATATTTAAGGGATTAAATAATATATAAATTTAATGTAAAAATATCAACAAAGGTGCTACTTCTTTAATCAATTACATGGGGCAACAAAATGGTTAAACTAATGTAGAAATAAAGATTAAAAGGTAATTTCATGTAAATTAATCTGGTCATTATGAAAATCAGAATGAGGTGCCAGAAGAAGCTAAAAGTATAACAGCTATATTATACAGCTATACAAATCCAGGATATATACTTAAAGGAATAGAAACAAGATAGCTGTAGATACCTAAATATCTGCTTACTGAGACACTATTAACAATAGTTAAGCTATAAAGTAGTCATGAGCACCCACGAGTAGATTAATTTTAAAATGTCATATATATGGACAGTGGAGTTTTACATGGCCTTAAAGTAGAAAATTATCCCATATTCAGCAAACAGGGTAGAACTGAAGATACCATGTTAAGTGAAAAAAGCATGTATTACTTGACAAAATAATGGCATGGACTACAAAATATATTATGTAACTAAAAATAATAAAATTCAAAGCATTTACCAGATATGTTGCCATTGTGGTCCCAGAATGGAGGTGAAGAACCCATCATTCCATTTCTTCTTGTCCAACCAGGTTGCAAGCTCTGATCCTGTGCCATGCTGCAGACACCATCCTCAAAGTCACATCTCCCATAACTCCAGCCTAATAAGCAATAAAAAACAAAAAATTCTTTTCATACCTTACTTTCTCCTTGTATTAAGGAATATATCAGATTCAGATTAAGAAAGGCTAACAGAAAAGGACTGTGTTTCATTGCTCTAACTCTTCTAATGCAAACCTTTTTGCATATGATATCTAATAAACTACCAACACACAAAACTTAGTCTGTTCAAAGGCCAAGAATGCCTCACAAAGCCATGGGACTTGAGATATTCTGTGAACCTGAGGTCCACTTTTGGACATCCATGGAAAAGATGTCCACTTTTACCATATTTCTTCAACATAGTACTTGTAGTTCTTGCTAGAGCAATAAGACAGCTAAAGGAGATCAAGGGGATACAAATTAGAAATGAAGAAATCAAATTATCCCTTTTTGCATACAATAAGATAATATATATAAGTGACCCCAAAAATTCTACCAGAGAACTCTGAGAGCTGAAAAACACCTTCAGCAAAGTGGCTGGATACAACAAATAAATGGGCTGAGAAAGAAATTAGGGAAACAACACCCTTTACAATAGTCACAAACAATATAAAATACCTGGGGTAACTCTAACCAAGCAAGTGAAAGATCTGTATGTCAAGAACTTCAAGTCCTTGAAGAGAGAAATTGAAGAAGACATCAGAAGATGGAAGATCTCCCATGCTCATGGATAGGTAGGATCAACATAATAAAAATGCCCATCCTACCAAAAGCAATATACTGACTCAATGCAATTCCTATCAAAATACCAACACAATTCTTTTTAGACCTGGAAAGAGCTATTCTTAATTTCATATGGAACAACAAAAAACCCAGAATAGCTAAATCAATCCTGTACAATAAAAAGACATCTGGAGGTATCACCATCTCATATTTCAAGCTGTACTGCAGAGCAATAGTAATAAAAACAATATGGCACTGGTATAGAAACAGACCAGTGGATCAATGGAATCGAATTGAAGACCCAGAAATGAACACAAACACCTATGATCACTGAATTTTTCACAAAGAAGCCAAAACCGTACAATGGAAAAAGGACAGCATCTTCAACAAATGGTGCTGGTCCAACTGGATGTCAACATGTAAAAGAATGAAATTAAACCCATACTTATCACTTTGCACAAAACTTAAGTCCAAGTGGATCAAAAACCTTAACATAAAGCCTGACACACTAAATCTAGTAGAAGAGAAAGTGGGAAAAACCCTCAAACTCATTTGTAGGGGCTGATAGGTTAATATAAGTTAGATTTAGTGAATA